>JARQOC010000001.1:506160553-506349189 GCA_033576535.1 Allobates femoralis | reverse complement strand
CATCTAAAATGCGCCTTTGCTCCATTCCCTTTAAGGGAGATTTGGTTTTTGAACCCGCCCTGGATGACATCCTGGAGAAGGCCTCCGATAAGAAGGCGCTTCCCGAACCCCGTGGGGGGAAAAAGTCATTTTTTCGTCCCCAGGTGCCTCAGGCCTCCCAGCCCAGAGGTAAGGGGAAGGGGGGTCGTTGGGCTTACCCGAAAGGTCGAGGGAGGAACATCTTTGTTCCTTCCCAACAGCGTCCTCCACAGGACAAACAGTGACTCGGGGCAGGTAGGGGGACGGCTCTCTTCCTTTCTCCCCCGCTGGTGAGACGTTACCAACTGCCAGTGGGTGCTAAACATCTTATCAGAAGGTCTCTTGATAGAATTTGTGTCTCCTCCCCCTCCGGTCCTTCGAGTCACTACCCTGCCCTCGCGGGGATCTCAGGATCTCCTGTTTTCCAACCTGCTGGAACTCCTGGCTTCCAAGGTCATCTCCAGGGTTCCGGAGTCGGAATGCGGCAGCGGACATTACTCCAGGCTCTTCATGGTGAAGAAGCCATCAGGGGCTGCCAGGATTATAATCAATCTGAGGCAGCTCAACCATTATGTCCACTACCGCAGGTTCAAAATGGAATCAATCAGGTCAGTGATCCCCTTGATAGGGCCCCACTTCCAGATGGCCACCATAGATCTGAAGGATGCATATTTCCATGTGCCGATTCATCCTCGGCACAGGAAATACCTGCGGTTTGCGGTGTCTTACCAGGGGGATGTCCACCACTTCCAGTTCGACGTTTTGCCCTTCGGCATCTCCTCTGCTCCTCGGATTTTTACAAAAATCATGGGGGAGGTAGTGGCCTTCCTAAGGTTACAAGACGTCTGTCTGGTACCATACTTGGACGACCTTCTTCTGGTCGCGCCTTCAGTGGAGGTCCTCGGGCAGACGTGGACAGGGTGTTGGGCATACTTCGGTCATTGGGGTGGCTCCCCAATCTGTCGAAGTCTCAGCTTTGCCCCTCCTCAGTCAGGAGATTCCTGGGGGTGCTTCTGGACTCGGACAGACAGGTGTCTCTTTTGCCAGAAGATCACAAAACTTCCCTTCTGTCGAGAATCTCTTCCCTGAGGGCTCAACGGTCCCCCACGCTCCGGGAGTCCATGTCGGTCCTGGGGTCTATGACGGCATGCATCCCGTCAGTCATGTGGGCCCAGGCGCATTCCAGGTGCCTTCAGGACCACATTCTGATGCACTGGAATAGTCTCCCCGCCTCTCTCAACAAAAGGGTTGGCTTGTCAGGGAGGGTGGTGTCCTCCCTCAGGTGGTGGTTGTCCCCGGTGAATCTGGCCAGGGGAGTCTCTTGGTCTCGGACTCCTCTGGTTACTGTGACGACGGATGCCAGCCAACGGGGCTGGGGGGCGGTGGTATCGGGGTCCCCGTTTCAAGGAATCTGGGGTCCTCTGATAAGCTCTCGATCCTCCAACTTCCGCGAACTCCAGGCGGTGGAGGAAGCTCTTCTGGCTGCGCAGGATCTGGTCCGGGGGTCACATGTGTTGGTATATTCAGACAATGTGACCACTGTGGCCCATATTCGTCATCAGGGCAGCACCAGGTTTCGCGACCTGAAAGTCATCTCCAGCCGCATCTTCCTCTGGGCCGAGAGGTCTCTGCTGTCTCTCTCGGCAGTCCATCTCAAGGGAGACTTAAACTATCAGGCGGATTATTTAAGCCGCAAGGATCTCCATCCAGGGGAGTGGAGCCTCGACCAGGCGGTTTTTTGCTGCCTGGTGGGGCGCTGGGGAGTCCCAGAGGTGGATTTGTTCGCCTCGGGCCTCAATTGCAAAGTAGGAACATTCTACTCCCTCAATCCCAAGGACGGGGCAATCGGGGTGGATGCCTTCTCCCACGCTTGGCCGTTTCATCTGGCCTACGCATTTCCTCCGCTCCCTCTTCTAGCCCGGGCTCTGAGGAAGATCAGGGACGAAAAGGTTCCTACTATCCTAATTGCCCCCTTCTGGCCAAAGAGGAGCTGGTTCAATCTGGTCAGGTCTCTCAAGGTGGACGGTCCTGTGCATCTGGGGAGGACCCAAGCCTCCTCTCACAGGGTCCGTTCTTCCATCCAGCTCCGCAGCGTCTCAGTTTGGCTGCTTGGCTTCTGAGGCCCGAGTGCTGAAAGCCCAGGGCCTTTCCGATAAGGTTATCGCGACCTTACAAGATTGCCGTAAGCCAGTCACCAATTCCATATATAATAAGATCTGGAAGAAGTTCTCCTCCTGGTGTGGGGTCCAGGTGCCGGATCCTTTTGCTCCAAATGTTTCTCAGATCTTGGACTTCTTGCAGCAGGGGTTGGATCTGGGTCTTAAACCTAGCACCCTTAAGGTCCAGGTGGCTGCCTTGAGTTCTGTGTTTTGATGTGAGACTGGCTGATCATCGTTGGGTCAAACGTTTCATGGTGGCGGCTTCCAGACGGTGTCCCTGTCGGAGGAGTGTCTCCCCCTCCTGGGATCTGAATACTGTGCTTACAGGCCTGACTCGTTCTCCTTATGAGCCCCTGACGGATTGCTCCATGAGGTCCTTGTCTCATAAGCTCGCTTTCCTGGTGGCTATTACTTCAGCAAGGAGAATTGGTGAACTTCAGGCCTTGTCCATCTGTGAGCCCTATTTGACGGTGCGGGATGACAGCATTGTTTTTCAGTTGGATCCGTCGTTTCTGCCGAAAGTAGTGTCGGAGTTCCATCGATCTCAGTCAATCGTTCTACCATCCTTCTGTCAACATCCTAGATCTGCAAAGGAGGTGGAATTCCACTCGCTGGATGTCCGTCGCCTGGTGCTACACTACCTGTAGGTCACGGCTCCCTGGCGTATCGACCAGAATTTATTCGTTCTGCGTTTTGGTCGCAACAAGGTCCGGAAGGTGGCTAAAGGCACTATAGCCAATTGGATAAAGAGAGCAATCACGGATGCCTATCTCGGTCAAGGCCTCTCGGCTCCTACTGGTTTTACAGCCCATTCTACCCGGGCCACTTCGGTTTCCTGGGCTGAGCGTGCTGGGGCTTCTCTGGAGCAGCTCTGCAAGGCGGCTACGTGGTCTTCGCTACATACCTTCACCAAGCACTATCGTTTGGATGTGATGGCTGGCAGGGACTTGGTCTTTGGGCGGAAGGTCCTGCAAGCTGTTGTCCCTCCCTAGGTAAGGATTCGTGGGCATTCCTCCTATGCTGTCGTGGAAGGTGACTAGAGAAAATAGAATTATTCTTACTGTTAATTCGGTTTCTAGGAAACCTTCCACGACAGCACTTATTTCCCTCCCTAATTTCCTGGTTTATGGATTTTATGCTTGTTTCTTATGCGTTCTGGGTTCGTTGTAAGACACTGGCTAATGGGAGGTGGGAGGGGCCTTTTAACCTCTCGTGTTCCTGTCCCCATTAGGGTGTGGCGAGGCTACCTCCTATGGTGTCGTGGAAGGTTTTTTAGAAACCGAATTAACGGTAAGAATAATTCTATTTTCCTACAACAGTCTGTACTACTCCCTTCAGAGGAGAGCACAAACAGGCTCTAACCAGAGTAGAAACAGAAGTGGGAGGCCCCGCTGCACAACTGAGCAAAAAGACAAGTACATTAGAGTCTCTAGTTTGAAACATCGACGCCTCACAGCTCCTCATCTGGTAGCTTTATTAAATAGTACCCGCCAAAGGTCTGCAATGCTGTAATTGCTGCTGAGACAGCATTCTTTGACAAAAGCAAAGTTTGAAGGAGAAAATTATTATTTCTAACCTTGTCAATGTCTGGACTATATTTTCTATTCATTTTGCAACTCATTTGATGAATAAAAGTATGAGTTTTTATGGAAAACATAAAATTGTCTGGGTGACCCCAAACATTTGAACGGTAGTGTGTGTATATATCTACTATTATAATCTTTTAATTCTCTCTGTCTGTAACAGAAATCTCGCGTCGCTGATTGGTCGCGCCTGGCCGCGAATTGGCGTGGGATTTGAACACACATTTGACACACAGCAGCGACCAGGCCCCCTCTGAGATCGCTGATCGTGGCAGAATGGAAATTTTCCAGCCGCGAATTGGCGCAGGATTTGAACCACGCACGCCACCGCTACCCTCGGGAGATCAGCAGCGCTGATGGTAGCTGTGGGTCATCTCCTGCTACACAGAGGTCAGCGGTGACACAGCCGGGAGATGACCGGCGCTAGCCAGTCATCTACCAGCTGCTCGCACCAGAAATACCCTGATCGGCACTAGCAAGCTCGCTCAGTGTGACACACAGCAGCGACCAGGCCCCCTTCTGAGATCGCGCATCGTGTCAGAATGGACCATTTTTTGATTGTTGGGACCCCGCTGGGCAGCATGCATTGGTGTGTTTCACGGGGACAACGATCAACGACATCAATACTACGCCCTAGAGCGACAGGGTCCCAACGATCGCCATATCGTTGCTGCATCGCTGGTGAGATTTGACATCTTGCCGGCGATCAAGTAGTGACGCTCCAGCGATCCCTACCAGGTCGTATTGTTGTCGCTGGAGCATCGCCAAGTGTGACGGTACTCTACTGACTGCTCATTGCATTATTCTTAAATCTTCATAAATAAACTACATACATATTCTAGAATACCCAGTGCGTTAGAATCGGGCCACCATCTTGTGTATATATATATATATATATATATATATATATATATATATATATATATATATATATATATATATATATATATATATATATATGTACATATTTATACACATGCATACATATATATGCGCGTTTCGCAATGCTTGATCACGGGGATGGTCCATCCCCGTGATCAAGCGTTGCGAAACGCGTGTAGGGGGCTCTGCAGGGCGAGACAGTGCAGGGGGAGCGGAGGAAATCCACTATAGGCACAACCTTATGGGTGAGTGATAACGAATGTATTGACTGTTATGACTATGATACTACCCTATGGGCTGTTGATCATTAATTCCACTGTGATACCTGTGTATTGTGGATAAACTCTCTGTACCTGTACTATATTGACAGAGTAGAAAAGTTTTGTCTCTTGTAAGAAGGGAGAGAAGATACACAGTTAAAAATGGGGCTCCAATGCGAAGGGGTTGAAATTAAAGAAATAATAAACCATCAGAAACCTTTGTGGATGATGGATCCTGTAGGCTGGTATCGCACCCGACATTCACAATGTGTGTTCAGACTGTTGTATCTCCACAGGCGCTGCTCTCCGGACCCAAACTCTACAGCTTCATATGTGTTCGGATCCAGACGCCCCTAGTTCAGGCCAGACATCATGGTCCAAACACAAACTGTGAATGTCGAATGTATGAGCCAGGCCATATATAGTTATTTAGTACATGCAAGTTAGCTTTAGCAGGTATGGTAATACCATAGCTCGCAATGAAAAATGATTTAACCCAATGTTGGCAACATCTGTTTTTCAAGGTATCACGCTCCATTCTGTTCGAGATGAGCACACAGCTGCAAACATGAATCTGCATTACCTGGAGAATGGCTCTGTAATGGTTAATTTCATCCACAACAAAGAGCTCTTCTTTCTCCCCATAGGCTTTGCACTGAAGGTCAGTATAGATCGTAAATGATGTCATGAATTAATGTCTTGCTTAGGGCCAGATATTCCTACACATTCCCAACATTAGCACTCAATGGCTGCTCTGGTGGTCTACTAGGAATCTTGGTGATCAGAGATTTTTGCCCGCTTCTTTATTTCATTCTTCCCCTACCTCCTTTCCTATCAGTGCTATTGGCACATTAGCAGGTAAAGAGCCCCATATGGTTCATATTTGTTCACACATATACTTAGCAGTGTGTGCTGTAGTATTGGGGGGGCAGTATGAGTGTGCTATACAGTGATTTAGAGAGATTGCATAGATGGCACTACTTACTATGCTGCTTAGTGGAGGAAAACTCTAAACTCTTCCATTTGTCAGTCCCATAGACAATGAATGGTGCAGCAGTGCGCATGTGCAAATCCCGCTGCATGCAAACATTTATCACACGACATGTGGATAGGTAAAACGTTGTGATTGTGTGATTGCCTCTTGGTTTGGGCTCTTGCTAACTATTGGGCTACACCAGCTGTGTACAACCAGGACACATGCGACCCATAATGCCATTCTGCGTGGCCCGCAACCATCTGGTCACAGACACGCTATCCTCTGTGTGGCTGCTTATATGTAATTCCACATCAGAGGAAAGAGTGGTGGTACATAGCCATCTCTGTGCCCGTCATAAATATTAGGAGATGAGTTCACCATGGAGATAATACCCCATAAAGATTTATTGAGGCCCCTGGGAGTGATTCATGACAGTGTGCCCCTCAGACCATGAAAGATTGTGCATCTCAGGTCTCTACCCAATTTGTATTATTAATTGGATCTGTTATGTCAATGTCTCATCTGATTTTTTTTCACTCTTGCAGGCATTAGTTGGTTTTTCCGACTATCAGATTTTCACGGAGCTGATTAAGGGAAAAGAGGACAATTCCTTCTTTAGAGACTGTGTCACACAGATGCTCCGAGTGGTGATGGTTGAAGGGTGTCTGACCCAAAAACAAGTTCTCAAATATCTTGGAGAGCGTTTCCGAGTCAAGTTCCATGTGCCAGAGTGGCACACAGACGAGCAGGTGGCAGAGTTCCTTCTAGAGTAAGATATCATGCTCCTTTATAGCATCAAGATTGTCTCGAGTTTCTATATTTGCCATAGAAGCAGCGGCTCTTTGGCCAGTGCCACCAAGAAGAGCATTAGTAGCAATATTCCTTTCTTATTGAGTGTCCGTGTGATCTAAGTGGTTTGTATAGTAGAACTATATATTAGATTAATCTGTGTAGTGTGTAATTATTCA
This sequence comes from Allobates femoralis, assembly GCA_033576535.1. Lineage (NCBI taxonomy): Eukaryota > Metazoa > Chordata > Amphibia > Anura > Aromobatidae > Allobates > Allobates femoralis. The sequence goes on along the minus strand of JARQOC010000001.1, from coordinate 506,342,343 downwards.
TTATGAACTGATGACCTATCTCTAGGGAATGTTGTCCCTTTATTGGGGGGGTCTGACCTCTACACCCCCACCCCTCTTGGCTGTGGTTTTGCAGGTGGCGACAAATGGGCGACACAGAACCCGCATTCTGTGGATTCATATGAATCCAAAATTGGGGACCTCTGCCAATCTCATAGATATTCACTGGTTTGTTTAAACAAGAATACCCCATTAAGGCTGGAATCACACACAGCTGTCAGAAGCGGATTCAATGTAGGTGGGAAATGTAAAGATAGGACTTATTATACCCACTGGATTCACACCCAACTCTGGTTAGGAAATCTGCACACACTGCCTGTGTGATTCCAGCCATCCAGTGACAGCAGGTTACCTTGCTACAACCAATGCAGGCGACATCAAGCAACATCTAGGCAAACTACTGGTGTAACTTCTTTTGTAACTTTTTGCATAGGATACACCATTGTTCCCTCTAATCGTCATCTTTTTGTCTATTCACAGACAGTGCATTTGCATACATCTTAAAACCAATGTTGAGAAATTCTACTTGCTTTGCAACATGACAAGGAAACTCTTTACTTTTGCCAAAGATGAGTGCATGGAGGACAGTACGGACAGTTTAATGAGTCAGGAGGTCCTTACTCCAGGACAGCTGTTCCTTATGTTTTTAAAGGTATAGATATCAAATCTAATTCTTAATCCACGAAGAAATAACCCAAGGTTCTTGTTCCCCCGGAGACTATGTGGTAATTATAAGACTACTGTCCGATTGTGGCAGAGAGGTCTTTGGTCATCCTCTGGCACCAGGGGAAGGAGACCCTGATTCCTTTTTGTTTGATAAAGTCACTGTATGTTTTGTGGCTTGAGTGTGTGCACCGTGCCTTTCACAGCCATCTGGGTGCCTATTAACCATGGGATCTAGAGAGTTCAAGCAGATTTTTAGGTCTATATTTTTTTTCCCTTATGGGCCTAACAACTAAAAGGCAGGTAGTTTGTTTATAAGATGAAACTGGTAATAAAAAACACTTGATTTAAAAAAAAAAAAAAAAAAAGACAGGTAGTTGCTAACTATCAGCCTGTTCCTGGCACCGAACTCACACAGAGTGGTCAGAGCTCACTCCTGATGGTGATTCTCCAGCTTCTATTGACATCCTATCGGCACAGAGTTGCAACTTCTTTTCCGATCTGCTCTGTTGACAGGGCGTGGCTTTAGGTCATGCTGGTTGACAGACAGCCTTTTCCCCTTAACCCCCCTTGGTTTGGCAATCTGTTAATCAGCATGATGTTGGCAGTCTCGAAACAGCAGTCCAGAAGAGGAAGTAATGCTCTGTTTACAGCTGTGATCGCTCTGTGCCGGTTCTGGGTAGAACAGGCATGTAGTTGGCAACTTCCTGCCTGTTTTTTGTTTTCATAGTCAAAAATTAATATACTGTATTTATCAGATAACAGGCACTTTTGTTCCCCCAAGTTTTTGGGGAAAGTGGGGAGGGGTGTCTAATAATACGAATCTACTATGTGCAGTGCTTTAGGGGAGTGGGCTTCAGAGTGGTGTCTGGGGGCTGGTGCGGGCTGCAGAGGCAGCAGGAGGTTACATGCTCCTGCTCATTAGCCTCATGTAATATGCCCTGCTCCCGCTGTCCACCACCTCGGTGCTGAAGCCGCGCTGAGATGTGGAGAGAGGAGCAATGCAAATTACATGGGCCTGTGCTCACCCTCGTCCTGGATATGCCCCCCCATTGGTCTATGGCCATATGCAGGATTGGGGGAGCTATGTACCAGGATGGGGGTTATATTCACAGTATACCAGGATGTATATGATGTGCAAGATGGACCCCATTTAACATGAAACCTATTTGCCTCTTTTTCCTCACCAAATGTGGGGTGCAACGTATAAAGCGAAAAATACGTTTGTCATGGATAGCGCCTTTAAGCAGGGCGGATACTGTCAGCAGCCGTGGCTGTTGCTGCAAGAGCTCGTCTGTCGGTTAAAAAAGTGTTCTCAAATTATTAATTTTTTTGCTTAAACCTGTAGATGTGTGCTGTAGTGTGAGTGGGTTCATCCACTCACCATTCATAGTCTTCCCTTTTTCTTACTGCCCCCTCTGTTTTCTTCTAGGGCACGTTACTGCTATTTTGACTAGACAGATCACATCAGTTTCTGTGTTTGACCCAGTAGTTTTTTATAGTGTAACAGCCCCGTTACACGCAACGATATTGCAAACGATATTGTTGCAACGTCACCAGTTTTGTCATGTTGCAGCGACCTCGTAGCGATGTTTCTGTTTGTGACATGTACCAGCTTGCTGATCGTTGGTAAATGGCTGGGAACATTTTTTAATCGTTGGTCTCTGGGCAGCCAGCAACAACCTCCCAGCGCCGCACAGTACATGCTGAGAGGCTGGTAACCAGGGTAAACATCGGGTAACTAAGCTTAGCGCTGTGCTTAGTTACCCGATGTTTACCCTGGTTACCAGCGTTCTCTGATTGCTGGTGTGTCTGCCTGTATGATAGCTCACCAGCAATCAGATAACGATGTCCAAGCGACCCGATCATTGGTCGGGTCGCTGGGACATCGTTATGTGTAACGGGGCCTTTAGTCTATAAGGCATCAAAACAAGGCTCCATACACTTGCATTGTAAAGGCTCGCTCACTGTAGTGTACACATGCAAGTGCAATGCATGCAAAAGAGATATTGCACTCAAACCCATGTTATTCAATAGCACAAAGTTAATTAACCTTTTCACACAATAACATAACTTTTTCTGAGGCGTCACTTTCTTGCAGCTCAAACACAGTTATAAAACCAGCACCTTCTGACAAAATACACGCCAACAAACGCATTGTTGAAATGACACATCTTTTGGTGCGTATTTTGTGAGAAGGAGCAGATATTGGTCTCCAAAATTCCGCACCTACATTTTTACTGTTATATATAAGGCATATAGCCTTACAGAGACATCAGCTGACACAGAGAACCCAGTCTAGGTGGGCAAGTCAGAATAGCCGTTACATAGCCCAGAAGAGTGCCGAGGCAGCGCTGGAATATGGAGAAAATGGCGATTATTTTACCTTAAGGCCATGTGCACACATTGAGTACTTGGTGAGTTTTTTTACCTCAGTATTTTAACCCCTTACCAACCCATGACATAGGAGGACGTCATGAGCCGGTTACAGGGGTTTGATGCGAGCTCTGGCTCGGAGCTCACATCACTTACCCCGACATCTCGGCTGATCTCATCATCTGAGATGTCGGGCTTCCAGCACCCATCGGATCCGTGATCCGAGCCAACCGGAGCAGTCAATCACTGACAGCAGGATCCAAAGGTGCCGCAGCGGGTAACGCACTGTTCCCCGCCTGCACCGGAGATCCCACAATGAAATTGCAGGATCTCCCGTGCTCACATTACAGCCCGGGGTTCTGGCTTGAGCCCCGGAAGCTGTCATGGAGCACTTCCTGTAAGTGGTTGGCAAGCGCTGCCAACCACTCAGTGCGCAGTTCTGACATTCCGATGTGCTGCAGCTCATCAGGATCTGTCAGAAGTGATCAGCCACTGCAGCACCCTATGGGGTTGTGTAAAAACAAGAATTAATTAGTAAATAAAGTTTTTAAAAATATGTGAAAAAAAGAAACCTAAAAGTTGACAGCCCCAGATCCCGAAAAATGAGGACGCTACGGGTCGCAGAACATAATGCAAAATCTGCAATTCTTTTTTTCTTTTTCGCTCCATTGGGAGACCCAGACATTGGGTGTATAGCTTCCGCCTCCGGAGGACACACAAAGTATTACACTTAAAAACAAGAAGTGTAACTCCTCCCCTACTGCCTATACACCCCCTCTAGGAGGAATCCCATCAGTTCTTAGCTTTGTGTTGAAGGAGGCACACTCTGCACGCATGCACTCTCACTTAGTCTTACTCACTCTCCTGGGAGAGTGTCGGATGGAAGCAAAGAGGATCCTTAGGGACCCCCAGCATGTCTCCTTCCTCACCCTCGGGCAGAGGCGGTTGAGGTACCCTTGGGGTACGACGGGCTGGAGCCCTCATGCTGCGTTTTCCTTCTCCATCCCCTCGGGGCTCTGGAGAAGTGGGATCGTTACGGGCTCCCAGAACTTCTGGAGCTCTGACTCCATCCACAGCCCCTAGGGATCCTGTCGGCTGGTGTCGTGGACCACAGGGCTCGGTCCCCTGCACCTAATAAGGTACTCTGGGAGTTATGCTTGCCCTGCCTGCCCTGCTGCAGCCCGGTCCATCCACCTGGGGAGGGAGTATGTGGACTCTGGAGACATTGTCCCTCTGTGTGTGCTCCCTCCAGGCTCTCATGCCCTCTTCATGGGCTCTTTAATGTGTTTGCTGCTGCTCACACTTTAGGGGGCCCCTGGTGGTGTTTTTCCCGGTCCCTAGCAGCCTGCCACTGCAGCGCCGCGGGTTTCCCGGGGGTCGCTGGTACTACCGCGCTCGGGAGCTCCCGAGCGCGGGCCGGCGTTATAAATTTAGGCCCCGGCTTCATTGAGGCCTTGTTTTTCCTCCATGAGCCCGGGCTCCACAGGAGGCGGGCCCGGCCGCCTTTGGGGGCGGTCTTGGAGCTCGGCCGCTCCCAGCCATGGCTTGCATCATAGCCTGGCTGGGAGGGAGGGGAGTAGCCCTCCGGATTCCCGGGCTGCTAGGCCACGCCCCCTCGCTCGGCTCCGGCGGCCATCTTATGTAGGGGCTGGAGACTGCTGATCCATACTCCCAGCGTCTCTCCCTGCACTCTGCAGCTGCCAGCAAAGAGCGGAGCATCCGGAGGGCACACACACTCCCTGGTCGGTCTGGTAAGTCACCACAGGTCTCCTGTTGGTGCCTTTTCCTTCTCCTATTCCCCCCTCTGGCTTGTTTCCCTCTGGGAGGATTAATTCTAAGGGCGACATGTCTTCCACCAGGAGCAAAGCCCCTAGGGTGAAGGCATTTTACTCTTCTTGCACTGTCTGCAAGATTGCCCTGCCTGCTGGGTCTATCGACCCTCATTGCACTGTCTGCGCCTTACATGACTCTGTAGCGGCTCAGGGGGCCCCCCCAAGCTCTGCTACATCAGAGCCTTCCCCGAGTCAGGGGGACCAGGATGTCCCTCCTTGGACTGTAGCTTTTACTAGGACCTTTTCAGAGTCTTTTGCCCAGTCCATGACGGCTCTGACCAGGGTCTTGCAGGAATCTTTGCAGGCTGGTCATCGGGAAAGTGACCCCGGTCCCTCTGCCTCACGCCGCAGGCACCACAGCGAGTCGTCCCCTGCTGAGGGTGTGGATCCTGGAGACAATACAGGGGTCTCGGACGCAGATCCCTCTCCTCGGCCTCCTAAACGCCCACGTAGAGCACTCTCTCCGGCCTCCTCGCTTCGCACGGAGCAGACTGAGGGTTCTCAGATTGAGGGGGCTGATGGTCAGGAGTCCGTGAGGCCCTCGGATGAGGCCTCCGAGGAGGATTCCTTCGTGGATGACTTGGTGTCCTCCATTAATACGGTATTGGACCTCACGGCTCCCCCTCCTGCGGTGGACACCTCGCTCTCAGAGGAACTGTATCAGTTCCTTCCTCCATCCAGACCCCGGGGATCTTTCTTTGATCATTCGAACTTTAGATCAACGGTTCAGACCCCCAGAGCTTGTCCTGACAAGCGCTTTTCCAAGAAACAGAAGGATACTCGGTATCCTTTTCCCTCTGACGTTGTGAAGGGTTGGTCGGCCTCTCCTAAGGTAGACCCTCCGGTCTCCAGGTTGTCGGCCAATACTGTCATGTCTGTTGCAGATGGCTCCTCTCTTAAGGACCCCACTGACCGACAGATTGAACTTCTGCAGAAGTCAATCTATGAGGCTACAGGAGCCTCGTTTGCCCCGGCTTTCGCTGCAGTCTGGGCTCTGCAGGCTGTTTCTGCCTGCTTGACAGAACTGAATGCGGTAGCTCAGGATCTTCCTGAGGTGACTACCCTTACTGCTCAAGCGTCTGCCTTTACTGACTACGCCAGATCGGCCGTCATGGAATCCGCCAGCCGTACCGCAGTGGCCTCGGCTAACTCTCTTGCAACCCGCAGGATACTGTGGCTGCGTGACTGGAAGGCTGATGCCACGTCCAAGAAATTTCTACAAGGCCTCCCGTTTGCGGGAAACAGGCTCTTTGGCGAACAATTGGACGACATCATCAAGGAATCCACGGGTGGAAAGTCAACTTCTTTACCTCAAACCAAGGTACAGAAGTCTGGTCAGCGTCCGATGCACGCCAAGTTTCGTGCCTTTCGTCCCTCCTCAAAGACGTCGTCCTCCTCCTCCTCCTCCCGTACGGACAGGGATCAGAAGTCAGGCCGGCCGTGGAAGTCCAAAAATCAACAAAGGAAGCCAGCCAGCGCTACAGCTGCCAAGGCGGCCTCTTCTTGACTCGCCGCCTCTCCCAGCAACATCCTTGGTCGGTGGCAGGCTCTCCCACTTTGGAGACATCTGGCGCTGCCAGATCCAAGACCAATGGGTAGTCGACGTCGTCACCCACGGCTACAGAATAGAACTGACCTCACGCCCTCCGACTCGTTTCTGTCTCTCTTCGCCCCCGCCAACAAGGGCCTTGGCTTTTTGTCAGGCGCTGGACGCTTTGAGACGAGACGGGGTGGTGACCCAGGTTCCCTCCGGGGAACGATTCCGGGGGTTCTACTCGAACCTCTTCACGGTTCCCAAAAAGGACGGCTCGGTACGTCCGGTTTTGGACCTCAAACTTTTCAACCGGCACGTGAAGGTCAGGTCATTCCGCATGGAATCTCTGCGGTCTGTGATAGCGTCTCTTTCTCAGGGGGACTTCCTAGCCTCAGTAGATGTCAAGGACGCCTATCTTCATGTCCCCATCGCTCCGGCACATCAGCGATGGCTGAGGTTCGCGGTAGGAGAGGAGCACTTTCAGTTCGTGGCTCTGCCCTTCGGCCTGGCTTCCGCACCAAGGGTCTTCACCAAGGTGATGGCGGCGATGGTGGCGGTTCTGCATTCTCAGGGCCATGCAGTGACCCCGTACCTGGACGACCTCCTAGTCAGGGCCCCCTCTGCGGAGCAGTGTCAGCGGAGTCTCTCACTTACTCTAGACACGCTGCAGCACTTCGGGTGGTTGATCAACGTACCCAAGTCTGTTCTTCTGCCTGCTCAGTCCATAACTTATCTGGGCATGGAGTTTCATACTGCCCCGGCTCTGATCGTCCTTCCGGTCGACAAACAGATCTCGATCCAGGAGGAGGTCCAGTCTCTCATGCGGTCAGACTCAGTGTCCATCAGGCGTCTGATGCACGTTCTAGGGAAGATGGTGGCGACCATGGAAGCAGTGCCATTTGCGCAATTCCATCTCCGTCCGCTGCAATTGCAGATCTTGCGCGGATGGAACAAGAAGTCCTCCTCCCTCGACCAACACATTCCTCTGTTGTCGGACACGAAGGAGTCTCTTCGTTGGTGGCTGCTTCCCTCCTCCCTCTCTCGGGGCAGATCCTTTCTGCCCCCCTCTTGGTTAGTGGTGACCACGGACGCCAGTCTTCTAGGCTGGGGCGCCGTTTTCCTTCACCACCGGGCACAGGGCACCTGGACAAGGCGGGAATCCTCCCTTCAGATCAACGTTCTGGAGATTCGGGCCATTTATTTGGCTCTTCTGGCTTTTCAGAGATTCCTGGCGGGGAATCCGATTCGGATACAATCCGACAACGCCACCGCGGTCGCTTACATCAACCACCAGGGAGGCACTCGCAGTCCTCAGGCGCTTGCAGAAGTCCACCGTATCCTGCAGTGGGTCGAGGACAACGGCTCGTCCATCTCGGCAGTACATATTCCGGGAGTGGACAATTGGGAGGCCGACTATCTAAGTCGGCAAGGTATGGACCCAGGAGAATGGGCTCTTCACCCAGATGTCTTTCGCCACATCTGCGACAGATGGGGCACTCCAGATGTGGACCTCATGGCCTCTCGGTTGAACCACCAGGTCCCGCGGTTCATGTCTCGCTCGCGGGACAGCAGGGCGGTGGCGGCGGACGCTCTGGTCCAGGATTGGTCCAGGTTTCGCCTTCCGTACGTGTTTCCTCCAATCCCTCTATTACCCAGGGTTCTTCGGAAACTCAGGATGGAATGTCATCAAGCCCTGCTCATCGCCCCAGACTGGCCCAGGAGGGCCTGGTATCCGGATCTTCTACAGCTCTCGACGGGGATTCCGTGGAGGCTCCCTCTCCGGCCAGACCTTCTGTCTCAAGGGCCGTTCTTCCACCACAATTCAGCGGCCCTCAGCCTGACTTTGTGGCACTTGAAGACTGGTTGCTGACATCCTGTGGCTTTTCTTCGGAAGTCGCCGCAACCATGAGACAAGCCAGGAAACCTTCCTCGGCAAAAATTTACCGTAGAGTCTGGAAGATTTTCTTCTCTTGGTGTCGTCTCCACAGAAAGTCCCCCTGGCCTTTCTCTCTTACAACCCTGCTTGCTTTTCTTCAGTCCGGGTTGACCAAGGGGTTGGCTCTCAGTTCCCTAAAGGGCCAGATCTCCGCTCTGTCTGTGCTTTTCAACAAGCGTCTGGCTAATCTGCCTCAGGTCAAGACGTTTGTGCAAGGGGCAAATCACATCGTGCCCCCCTACAGACGTCCTCTGGACCCATGGGACCTTAATATGGTTCTCGCGGCTTTGCAGAAGCCGCCTTTCGAACCCTTGAGGGAGGTGTCTCTCTTGAGACTTGCTCAGAAAGTGGCCTTTCTGGTGGCTATTACATCTTTGCGCAGAGTTTCAGAGCTGGCAGCTCTGTCCTGCAAATCTCCTTTCCTGGTAGTTCACCAGGACAAAGTGGTACTCCGTCCTGTGGCGGAGTTTCTACCGAAGGTGCTGTCCCCGTTCCACCTGAATCAAGACATTGTCCTGCCATCTTTTTGTCCTAATCCGGTTCACCAGTATGAGAAGTCCCTCCATACTCTGGACCTGGTCAGAGCGGTCAGGATTTATATCTCCCGCACGGCTGCCTTTCGCCGCTCGGATGCCCTGTTCGTTCTCACGACGGGCAAGAAGAAAGGAACGCAGGCTTCCAAGTCCTCCTTGGCTCGGTGGATCAAGGCTCCCATTCAGGAAGCCTACATTCTCTCTGGTACACCTGTGCCAGCTGGGATTAAGGCACATTCCACAAGAGCTGTGGGTGCCTCGTGGGCCCTACGTCATCAGGCCACGGCGCAACAGGTGTGTCAGGCGGCCACTTGGTCTAGCCTGCACACCTTTACGAAACACTATCAGGTTCATACATATGCTTCGGCTGAAGCTAATGTGGGTAGACGGATCCTTCAGGCGGCGGTTGCTCACATTTAAAGTTACTGTCTTGCTTGGGTCTCTTCCCACCCAGGGATAGCTTTTGGACATCCCAATGTCTGGGTCTCCCAATGGAGCGAAAAAGAAAAAGAGAATTTTGTATACTTACCGTAAATTCTTTTTCTTCTAGCTCCTAATTGGGAGACCCAGCACCCACCCTGTTGGCCTTTGGGCGTTGTTCTTTTATGTGAGTGACTGGTGTTGTACATGTCGCTCTTTTGGCCCTGTTGGCCGACAATGTTTAACCGGACCTTTTGGTCTTAATGTGGGTTTTATCCTCCTTCCTGCTTGTGCACCGAACTGATGGGATTCCTCCTAGAGGGGGTGTATAGGCAGTAGGGGAGGAGTTACACTTCTTGTTTTTAAGTGTAATACTTTGTGTGTCCTCCGGAGGCGGAAGCTATACACCCAATGTCTGGGTCTCCCAATTAGGAGCTAGAAGAAAAAGAATTTACGGTAAGTATACAAAATTCTCTTTTTTTTTTTTTTTTTTTTAAACTTCATGATTTTTTTTCACCACTTAGATACCAGTAAAGGTATATATGTTTGATATCTACGAACTCGTACCGACCAGAGGCATCACTCTGTCCATCAGTTTTACCATATAGTGGTCTTGGCCACTAAAAACTCAAAAACCAAATGTGTAATTGCACTTTATTTTGCAATTTTACCGCATTTGGAATTTTTTTCCCCATTTTCATTTACACTATATGGTAAAATAAATAATTGCATCTGAAAGTACAACTCGTCCTGCAAAAAACAAGCCGTCATATGTCTATATTGATGGAAAAATAAAAAAGTTATGGCTCTTGGAAGCAGGGGAGCAAAACACGAAAACGAAAAATTCTCGGGTGGTTAAAAAATCCAAACCCAGGAGTGGGACAATCAGAGGAAAAGTGTAATAGAAACATGTGCACAACTGCATTTTTCCCTTCCTGGTTTCAGCCACAAATACTGAGGTAAAAAAACTCGCTAGATACTCAGTGTGTGCACATGGCCTGACATTTACACAGGCAATAAGTAATAATGTGTATGTCGTCTTTATGGAGAGCTCCTGCAGTGATGGAGCGGGGCACAGCATCACCTGGACATGTAATTGCCGTTTAAGCCAAGGTTTGCAGCACAAAAATTGTGCTGAAAAGTGCCCTTCTTGGCTTATACTCAAGTCACCGTGTGAAGGCTCAGTGGGGGCGGGGGGGAATAATCTGGCGCTGGAGGAGGCAGGGGGAGGCTGTAGTAGGAGATGAGGTCACGTGGCCCTCTCATTAGTGCAATGCAATATGCGCTGTATCCCCCTGTCCATCAGTGGCAGGGGAACAGTGCAGATTCCATTGCACTATGTATGCGCCCCCCCCCCCCCCCCTCCATGATCAGTATAGGCCCCCTTGCTGCCGCACACCTTAAAATAATAAATCATTCATTCTTGCCCTCTGTCGCTATGTGAATTTTGAGTCCTCCGGTACGCCTGCTTTTACCTGCTCTTGCTGGCGTCATGTGACCGGCGCAGCAGCGATGACATCATCATTTATTATTTTAAGGTGTGCGGCAGCAAGGGGGCCTATACTGATCATAGGTGGGCGAGTATACCAGGCTGGGTGTCTGTATACCAGTGATGGGGAAATATGTACAGTGAGAGTGGTATATACCAGGATGAGTGGCCATTTACCATGATGAGGGTGGCTATATACCAGTATGGCGGCCATATACCAGTGATGGGAGCACTATTCCAGTGATGTGGGGCTATATACCAGTGATGGGGTCTATGTAGTGATGGGGGCTATATACCAGACTGGGAGTCTATATACCAGTGATGGGGGAATATGTACAGTTAGGGGGTATATACCAGGATGAGGGGCCATTTACCATGATGGGGGTGCTATATACCACTGATGGGGGCTATATACCAGTGATGGGGAGCAATATTCCAGGATGGGATCTGCTGCATTTCCCACCCTAGGCTTATACTCGAGTCAGTAGGTTTCCCCAGTTTTTGGGGTAAAATTAGAGGCCTCAGCTTATACTCGAGTATATACGGTATGTCTGTTTGTCGAAACTGCAAAATAGGATATCAGCGACCGTTTGGCTTCTCCCCTGTCCTTTCTATCCTTATACAGAGACTGTCATTGTAAAATCCCTCTCCTCATCTACTGTGATAACTGATGACAGATTCCAGCAATGTCCTTGTTCCCTCTGGTCCCTTTCCCTCCCTTGTAGTAGGTCTGTGAGCAGTCTGCTGTCCACACACAGTGGCTCGTGATGACAGATTCCCTATAAAGACCTTCACTGCTCGAGAAACACATCACTTGTCTCAGCTAGAAAATCTGAATCCTCTTGAAGTGAAACTTTATACTTTGATCTTTCTATTAAAGGAAAAGATGGAGAGCTGGCTGGTGGGGGCCAAACTAACCTTTGAGAAGAGGGCACAGAAGAGCAACTTCATCTTGAATGCGGAAAACCTGATGAAAGTATTTACTAGCACCACTGATCTCACCAAATCGTGTGAATACCTGCTGGCCACTGGCAATATGCGCACCAAGAGTGGTGAGTGCATGACCCGGTCAGGGATGGGCTACGTGACAGCGGGTTATAGACTGCAAGTTTTATTGGTATTTTTTCCTGTTTTAGGCTTCGGCATGCTTCAGACTACTGGTCTGACCGTAGTGGCCGACAAGCTGAATTTCGTGCGTTACCTGTCTCACTTCCGCTGTGTGCACAGAGGAGCTTCCTTTGCCAAGATGAGGACGACAAGTGTCCGCCGTCTCCTGCCAGAGTCATGGGGTTTTCTGTGCCCGGTGCACACTCCAGACGGGGAACCTTGTGGTCTTATGAATCACATGACTGTGGTGTGTGAGATTGTGACGCAGACTGCCAACACGTCTCACCTGATGACCCTGCTGTGCTCGCTAGGTACTGTGCTGCATCTGATCCATGAGCTATTACATAGAATAACTATATTACCTTCAGCATTTTCTTTGATAACTATAGTTTGCTTTTGATGCACATGTACAAAGAACGCCGGGTGTCAGTAATGAACATCCCTATAGTAGGAGAGAAAGAAATATTATTTTTAAAAAGTCAAACGTATTTTTAACCTTAAAAATACACCTTTAAATGACTGTGGCCATAACGAGCAAACTTTATAATTATCATGTTATTTTTCCCACATCTTGAATACTGTAACAAAAAAAAATCGACAATTCCTCTTTGAGTTTTTATTTATTTTTGTCATTTTATTAATCCCTCCTTGCCATGAAAAAGCCACATGTGATCCTAAAGAGAACAAATCAAACTTACAGCTCGTCCTGTCCCAACATTCACTTACACAGTTCCGTTGACACACCACACACATGCGCGCGCACACACATGCGCGCGCACACACATGCGCGCGCACACACATGCGCGCGCACACACATATGCGCGCACACACATATGCGCGCACACACATATGCACGCACACACATGCACGCGCACACATGTGCACACACATGCGCACGCGCACATACATGCACACACATGCAGACACCACACACGCGCACACCTCACACACCATACACACACCACCCATACACACACACCATACACACACAACATCCCATACCGGGGCTAAAAAAAATTTTGGGAGTTAAAAAAAAAAAAAAACTAAAGTAAAAAGCGTTACTAAAAAGAAATTGTAGAAAAAATAATTTTCATTGCATAGAAGTAAGCATCTGGCATAGCTGCATCTATAAAAACCCAAACTGTTTTTTTTTTTTTTTGTTTTTTTTTCTTTTTATTCCACTTGTAAAATGAGGGAAAAAAAGCCTTTTTTTTGTCCTTTCTTTCCTTCTTTAGTTACTCATCCTCCCACACAAAAAAAAACCTAATTGACAACAAATTGATCAAAAAGTTGTATTTGCCCTAGAATGATGTCAATAAAAACTACATCTTGTCCCTTTTAATACATGTACTTTCACAGCCCTGTATGTATACACACCAATAAAATTATAATGGCTCTCGGAATATTTCATGAAAACCTATATTTTTTTTTATTCTATTGTGCAAAAGTAGTAAACCATGAACTACAGTATATGCATTGGTTTTGCCATAAAACAATTGTGGCTCAGTCTGCCCAAATGTGCTGCAAGAAAAAAAGGTATGAATAAATGTATAAGTGGATATTACTATTCCCTTGTCAGAGATGTGATCAGATTGCTTACTTACAAATTGTGCACATACCTGTGTCTCTTGCCAGTCAGATATAAACTGTCAGTTTGTGTTCAGCAGATGGTTGTGCAGTGTTAGGGTGCAAACACACTATCCTACTTGCATACGAGTCTCTCGGACGAGAGTCGCATCAGTGACCCTGAACGGCCTCTCCCTCTCTGGATTGGAGTGTGATGCTGCACAAAAACACAAGCAGCTGACACTCCGTCCAGAGAGAGAGGCCATTCAGGGTCACTGATCCGAGTCTCGTCCGAGAGACTCCCATGTAAGTAGGATAGTGTGTTTCCAGCCTTAGTGTCTCTCAGGAGCCGGTTATTCGGATGGAGTGTGACCTCCTGTGTTAAGGCTCTTGGCTTGTTCTTCCTCCAGGGATCACTCCAGTTGATGGGATTCCCAGGAAACCTTTTCCAGAGTGTTACCAGGTCATGTTGGATGGAGCAATGGTCGGCTGGGTGGAGAAAGACTTGGCTCCAAATCTTGTCGATACACTTCGAAACTTTAAGGTAATTATTCTTGCAAGGAAAATCTGACCCAAGAAACCGAATGCAGATTGTATTCAGCCACGTCTAGTGTTACTGGCCCTCATTTTCCTGATGTCAGTCTCTGTTTCTCCACATCAATACCTTTGAGATCAAACACAAGTTAATTGCTTACATTGGACCTGTCACCAGGTCGTGTCCAGACTTTGCTCTTATTTTATTCCGGCTCCTCTCCAGAGTATTTGGTTTTGAGATGTATAGTTAATTGTGGCAACCTGCTTTTTTCTGGTCGTCATAATGGGAGACCCAGACAATGGGGTTTAGGGCTCTGCCCTCCGGAGGTCACACTAGGTACTACAAGTTTGTAGACACCGCCTCCTCCGCTTATAAACCCCCACCGTAGGAGACATCCTCAGTTTTAAACTTAGTGTGCTCGGAGGATCACGCTTTGCTTGCACTTCACTGCATTCTCACAGCTTACGTGATGGCGTATGAAGACAAGGTAAAATGGTCCCGCTCGGACCTCCGACAGCCTCCCCGCTCACCCTCTGCGGAACACGCTGGTGGAGGTACCGGAGGGCTTTTAGCCTGGACACTTCAGTGTTCTCCCGGTACGCTGTCGCGCTCCTTCCTTTCCATCCCTCCATGGAGGCTCTGGTAAGGGGGAGCCTGGAGCCTTGCACAGCTCCGCTCCGTCCGAGGCCTCCCTAAATGGTGCTTACAGACCGGACGGAGCCAGCCCAGTCCGAGGCCTCCCTAAATGGTGCTTACACTCCGGACTGGTGCTGTACCCCCGTCCGAGGCCTCCCTAAAGGTGCTTACAGACCGGACCGGCACTGAGGCACCTGGTGTGTCTCCTGTGTGCCTGGGGTAGTGTCTGTCACTTGGTGTCATGACACTCAGACCGCGCGGTTACCCCGGGTCCGCGGTTCTGGCGGTGACCCTGTGCTGGGGTCTCCCTGGCTGACCGCCCTGTGTATCACAGGGGCTGAGGCTGTAGACTGCGGGTGTTTTGTGTGTACATGCAGTCTGAGTGTGTGTGTGGTGATATTTCACACTCTTTTCCCGCGCTGCGGGCTCCGGCACCTCCATTACTGAGGCAGCCTGGAGGAGGAGGAGGCAGCCCTTGTGGTGACATCACCGCTGGGCGTGTTGTGTGTTCTTCCCGCGTGTTCCAGGCTCCGCCCACATCTTCACTGTCGGCGGCCATCTTCTCCCTCACTTCCCGGCTGGGATCTGACGGCAGCGCGTGTCTGCACTTACAAGGGAGACCGGAACTCGCGGAGGTCACACACACACACCGCTTCCTCCTACCGCTTTACTGCGGTCGGTAAGCCACCGGGATTCCCGGTTTGTTTGTGAACTTTGGCTTATATTCCCCTCACTGTGGAGATGTCCTCAGTTGGGAAGCATGCTGCTAAGGCGGCGGTGGTCACCATTGCCTGTACTACATGCAACGGGACACTGGTGGAGGGGTCCTGCAATAACTGCGGACGCCCAGAGGCCCGGTCTGCTACTACTGAGTCTGCAAATCCGGGATTATACCCTGAGGTTCAGGTGATCCCAGGGCCATGGGAAACGCAGAATAAGATCAATGAATCTCTGCTGTCCCAGATGTCCTCCATGTCGCAAACCCTGGAGGCACTGCATAGGAGACTGGAGAACCCAGCTACTCCTCCTAGTTACCCCCGGGTGTCTCTTACTTCTGCTGTAAGACCCCCTAAGCGAGCCCGTGAGGCTTCTCCTGAGCTCCAGACTCTCTCTGAGGAGGAGCGTTCCTCTGATGGTGAGGAAGATGATGGGGGTTCTACTCTCGGGTCTATGTCTGAACCTCCAGATGGGGTGGAGGATCTGGTGTCCTCCATCAATGAGACATTGCGTCTTGTCACTCCTCCTGAGGAGGTGACTGTACACCCCAAGGAGGTCTATCAATGGCTGCGGCCAGAGGCTAGACCAAGTGGCTCCTTCATGGACCACACTAATTTTGGAAGGGTGATTAAAGCTCCCAGGTTGCATCCTGGGCGGCGTTATGTCCGTAAAACTAAGGACAATCGCTTTCCCTTTCCCCAGGAGGCGCTCCAGGAATGGTCGCAGTCTCCCAAGGTGGATGCTTCCATGACTAGGATTGCTGCGCGCTCCTTGTTTTCTGCCTCTGATAGCTCCTCGTTGAAGGATGCTACTGATAGACAGGTCGAGCAACTCGCCAAGTCTTCCTATGAGGCTGTGGGGTCTTCGTTTGCCCCTAATTTTGCCGCGGTCTGGACCCTACAAGCGATTACTATCTGTTTGGATGGTATCACTGATCTAGCTAGGTCCAGTCCAGAGGTCCTGGCGCTCACTGAGAGAGCAAGGGCCTATGCGGACTATGCCAGGACGGCATCTTTGGAAACTGCCACTCGCTCAGCTGTGGCCTCGGCCAATGCAATTGCGATCCGCAGGCTGTTGTGGCTGCGTCTTTGGGACTCAGATGCCACATCTAAGAAGATTTTACAAAATCTTCCGTTCGCTGGTGACAGGCTTTTTGGCACCGAACTGGACAAATTGATAAAGGATTCTGCTGAGTCTAAGATCCCGCAGAATAAGCCTAAGCCACGGTACACCGTGAAAAGGAACCCTAAGCAGTGGTCCTTTGGCTCCGGTTCACAGTCATCAACGACGTCCACGTCGCTCAGACCGAGGGGGCAAGCCTGCTACTCAGTGGCGTTCCAAGAGTCGTCAGAAGAAGCCGGCGGGGGCAGCGGCTGCCACCCCCAAGCCCGCCTCGACATGACTCGCTCTCTCATCCTGCCTCCCCACAGGTGGGGGGCCGCCTGTCTCGCTTTCAGGACAAGTGGCTTCTTCACATTCAAGATCAGTGGGTTCGAGACGTAGTCTCCAGAGGTTACAGGATAGAGCTGACGTCACAACCAATACCCCGATTCCATCGGTCGGTTCCATCTCCAGAAAAGGCTCAGGCTTTTCACCTGGTGTTGGAGGGGCTCCGCAGAGACGGAGTGGTGGTCCCTGTGCCCACGGAAGAGAGGTTCAGGGGCTTTTACTCCAACCTCTTTATTGTCCCAAAGAAGGACGGCTCTTTTCGCCCGGTTTTGGACCTCAAGTTGTTCAACCGTCACGTGTTGGTTCGGAAGTTCCGCATGGAATCCCTGCGCTCAGTGATCGCGGCGGTGTCACAGGGAGACTTCCTAGCGTCCATCGATATCAGGGACGCTTACCTTCACGTTCCCATTGCACCGGCTCATCAGCGCTGGTTGAGATTCGCAGTGGGGGAAGAGCACTTCCAATTTGTGGCACTGCCATTCGGGCTAGCCTCGGCACCACGGGTGTTCACAAAGGTGATGGCCTCCATGATGGCCCTCCTGCATGCGCAGGGACACGCCGTCATACCCTATTTGGACGACCTGTTGGTCAGGGCGCCATCGGAAGACCTTTGTCGGGTGAGCCTGGAGGTGACCATGAAGTCTCTGGAACGGTTCGGGTGGCTTATCAACATTCAAAAGTCGACCCTGGTTCCGACCCAGTCATTGACATATCTGGGCATGGACTTCCACACGGACTCGGCCCTGGTGTCCCTACCTCAAGCCAAGCAGCTTGCGATCCAATCAGGAGTGCAGAATGTCCTCCTGTCGCCACAGTCATCCCTACGGGTATTGATGAGACTGGTGGGTCGCATGGTAGCGGCGATAGAGGCGGTGCCGTTCGCACAGTTTCGCCTCCGTCCTCTCCAGCTGGAGATTCTTCGCAGATGGGACAAGAGGACGATCTCTCTGAATCGGCTGGTGACGCTGTCACAACCAACCAGGGACTCTCTACAGTGGTGGCTCCAGCCACATCACCTGTCACGGGGCCGGTCCTTCCTAAAACCGTCATGGTTAGTGGTGACCACCGACGCCAGTCTGAAGGGCTGGGGTGCGGTGTTCTTACACCACAGGGCTCAAGGCCTCTGGACTCAGTCGGAGTCGGCGTTGCAGATCAACGTGCTGGAGATCAAGGCGGTCTATCTGGCGCTACTGGCGTTTCAGAAATTCCTGTCAGGACAACCCATTCGGGTACAGTCCGACAATGCGACGGCCGTCGCCTACATAAATCATCAGGGAGGGACCAGAAGTGCTCAGGCCCTCGCCGAAGTCCACCGCATTCTACTCTGGGTGGAGGAAAACGGCTGCCTGATCTCCGCAGTTCACATCCCAGGGGTCGAGAACTGGGAGGCCGACTATCTGAGCCGACAGGGGATGGACGCCGGAGAGTGGTCCCTACATCCAGACGTCTTCCGGGACATCTGCAGCAGATGGGGCACTCCGGATGTGGATCTGATGGCCTCACGACTAAATCATCAGGTGCCCCAATACATGGCGAGATCTTGGGATCCCCAGTCTCTGGGGGCGGATGCCCTGATCCTGAGTTGGTCCAGCTTCCATCTACCGTATGTGTTCCCACCTCTGGCTCTGATTCCCAGGGTCCTGTGGAAGATCAGGACAGAATGCAGAGTGGCCATTCTAGTGGCTCCAGATTGGCCCAGGAGGTCTTGGTACCCGGACCTGTGGCAACTGTCAGGCGGACACCGGTGGGCTCTTCCAGAACGCGCAGATCTACTCGCGCAAGGCCCGTTCTTCCACCTCAATTCCAGGGCCCTCAGATTGACTGCATGGCTCTTGAGGCCTGGCTGCTAACATCCAGAGGTTTCTCCCCTACAGTGGTTGCCACTATGAATCGGGCGAGGAAACCTGTTTCCAGGAAGATATACCACAGAACGTGGAAAATCTTTTTTACCTGGTGTGCCTCTGGTGGCCGCTCACCGTGGCCTTTGTCTATCCCGACATTGTTGGCCTTCCTACAGTCGGGGTTGGAGTTGGGATTATCCCTTGGCTCTCTGAAAGGTCAAGTATCAGCACTTTCAGTGCTGTTTGACAGGCGCTTGGCGCTCCTCCCGAAGGTACGTCAATTTCTGCAGGGGGTGTCTCGGGTGGTTCCGCCTTACAGACGACCTCTGGACCCTTGGGACCTCAACATGGTCCTGGCGACACTGCAGAAACCGCCGTTTGAGCCACTGAGAGAAGTCTCTCTCTCTCGTCTGTCCCAGAAGGTGGTCTTTCTGGTGGCGATTACGTCTCTGAGACGGGTCTCAGAATTGGCTGCACTTTCGTGCAAGTCTCCTTTTCTGGTGGTTCACCAAGACAAGGTGGTGTTGCGCCCACGGCCCGAATTTCTGCCGAAGGTGGTTTCAACGTTTCACCTAAACCAGGAGATTGTTCTCCCATCATTTTGCCCCGCTCCCGTTCATCAGGTTGAGCGCGACCTCCATACTCTGGATCTCGTGAGGGCTGTACGCATTTATGTGTCCAGGACCGCCTCCTTCAGGAGTTCGGATTCCTTATTTGTCCTCACGATGGGTCGCTGTAAGGGGTCCGCGGCTTCGAAGTCGACCTTGGCCAGATGGATCAAGGCTCCCATTCAGGAGGCGTACCGGTCTTCTGGTTTGCCTCTCCCGGTGGGTTTGAAGGCACACTCTACGAGAGCTGTAGGTGCCTCCTGGGCCTTGCGACATCGAGCTTCTGCTCTACAGGTGTGTCAGGCGGCCACTTGGTCCAGCCTGCACACTTTCTCTAAGCACTATATGGTGCATGCCCATGCCTCTGCGGATGCGAGTTTGGGCAGGCGGGTTCTCCAGGCGGCGGTTGCCCACCTTTAGAGGGAACCATGTGTTATCCGTCTTGTTGAGGAACTCTTCCCGCCCTGGGGTATTGCTTTAGGACATCCCCATTGTCTGGGTCTCCCATTATGACGACCAGAAAAAAGAGAATTTTGTTTACGTACCGTAAATTCTTTTTTCTTTAGTCATCAATGGGAGACCCAGCACCCACCCAGTTGTTCCGTTGCATATTTTGCACTTGTTCTGTTCTCTGTTGAGACAGTGTTTGCCGGGTTGTTGAACCGTCTGTGCACGGCATTCTTCCCGATGTTTCGGGTGTGGTTTAATTTCTCCTCGCAGCTTATGGACTAAACTGAGGATGTCTCCTACGGTGGGGGTTTATAAGCGGAGGAGGCGGTGTCTACAAACTTGTAGTACCTAGTGTGACCTCCGGAGGGCAGAGCCCTAAACCCCATTGTCTGGGTCTCCCATTGATGACTAAAGAAAAAAGAATTTACGGTACGTAAACAAAATTCTCTTTACTTGCCCTCCCAAAGTCCAGCGCTGCCCAGGTCTCCGTCGTTTGGCTGCAGTCAATCACTTAAAGCTTTTGAGCTTAGTGATAGGCTGCAGTGATAATGATGGGACATCACTGCTGTAGGAGACCAGGGCAGCAGTGGAGACATGATGCAGGACCCAGGAGTAGACACGGGAAAATAATGCTATTTTATTTTTTTTTTATTTTATTTATTTATTTTTATAACGAACTGTACATAAAGAAAAAAAAAAATTCTAATAGAGGACAAATTTTTTAATTTCTTTATATTAAGTGTAAGTGTCCATGATTAGGAAAAGCTGTGTCATTCCTCCTGGCGAGACGCTAGTGTCCTGTGCGGTAGAACGCGCTGTCAGTGCCCACGATCAGGATGCTGGGCGCAGTGTATTTTTGCTGTCCTCTCTCACTGAGAACACTCGCATCTCCACAATAATAAATTGACATGCTATGGCATATGGGCACAGTGGGCATGAGATAAATCTACTATGCTTATACTGTACAACACAGTGTTATGGACCCTGCGAAAACACACTGCTGATCCTGATTGTAAGCAGTCGCCTTAAAACTCCTGTAATTCTTCAAGGGTAGAGATGGTATTGAAATATATAAATAAGCATTGTTTTACCGCGTGAATGCCAAAATTGGATTAATTATCACAAGGCTATAAAGGCCAGTGAATGGCTAATAGGTCACATTAGTGGGATGTCATTACTACAAACACCACTGGGGGCACCCTAGTGGTAGCTATTGTACATACTGCTTTCATTTTCTAACATTTCCTTTTCTTTGCCAACGTATGAATGATCCCAGAAATAATGTAATATGTCTTCAAATGTAAGCGGCTCCACAAATCCCTGTGTATTTGCTTCAGATCTACCAATTCTTTTAAGTGCTCATTCTAACTTCTGTGATAGCCTTGGTTTTCACAAAAAGTATTGTACCTGTGATAGTCACTGGGGCCATTCACATGTCCCTTATTTCTTGCGGACCAAACGGTCTGCAGAACATCGCAGTGACAAGTCTAATTTTGACTGTCATAATGGAGAATCATTTCTTTTTTTCCTCCACGTATGAGAACAAATCATGATGACCCACTGATCAAAATGATCTGTTCATTTTTCACACTCTTAAGAAAATCAGATATCTGAATGAGTCCTAAGGGTTGGTTCACATCTGGGTGTGTAACTTCGCCTAGATTCCCAGCCAGAAAAGGTAGGAGAGCGTCATGTTATTTTTCGCACCTAGCATCCATATGTCATGCTTTTTTGGGAGGGTTTCTAGGAGAAATAAAGAATGCGCACTCGCATGTCATACGGATTCTAGGTGAGAAAAAAACGCAAGACACTCTCCTACTTAATCTGGCTGAGAATGTAGGCAATGTTATATGCACAGATGTGAATGCACCTTTATCCGTAGAATGACCCCATCACTGACCGTCAGCTTTCTGTGTGCACTGTGCAGTCAATTCTGGGGCTTAGCATTCAGAGAGATGGTAGATTAGTGGTTTAGGAAGCGACACATGGTGGAATTCTGGATCTTTGCCCCTACATTATGCCACACTCAGGGCAAAAACCTAGTGACAATTTTTCTTATCTCTTCACGACCAAGGACGTATATGTACGGTTGTGTTCCCTCCCTTTGATGTGAGCTCACGCGCTGAGTTTGCATCATCACCCACACATCAGCTGATCTGATCAGCTGACTTGTAGCTAACCGCACCTAAACATGACTGAGGCTTGGTGGCTCCAAACTTATTCTTGTATTTCCTGGCTGCTCAGTTAGAGCGCTCCCATTGGTGGGTAGATACCGACCTAAGCAATGCTACCAACCACTGCACTGGCCTGAGCGCTGACGAGCTCTTTTGAAGGGTTAATATCATGACAGACACTGCCCAGGAGGATCCTCATCATATGTCTACATAAGATGTTAATATTCGGGGGACGGGTGATGGGCATGTGCACCAGTATGATTGGGTGCTGTGTGGAATCTTGTATGTTTTGTGTATGGATATTCTCATTTTTCTGGTCGTCATAATGGGAGACCCAGACAATGGGTTTAGGGCTCTGCCCTCCGGAGGTCACACTAGGTACTACAAGTTTGTAGACACCGCCTCCTCCGCTTATAAACCCCCACCGTAGGAGACATCCTCAGTTTTAAACTTAGTGTGCTCGGAGGATCACGCTTTGCTTGCACTTCACTGCATTCTCACAGCTTACGTGATGGCGTATGAAGACAAGGTAAAATGGTCCCGCTCGGGACCTCCGACAGCCTCCCCGCTCACCCTCTGCGGAACACGCTGGTGGAGGTACCGGAGGGCTTTTAGCCTGGACACTTCAGTGTTCTCCCGGTACGCTGTCGCGCTCCTTCCTTTCCATCCCTCCATGGAGGCTCTGGTAAGGGGGAGCCTGGAGCCTTGCACAGCTCCGCTCCGTCCGAGGCCTCCCTAAATGGTGCTTACAGACCGGACGGAGCCAGCCCAGTCCGAGGCCTCCCTAAATGGTGCTTACACTCCGGACTGGTGCTGTACCCCCGTCCGAGGCCTCCCTAAAGGTGCTTACAGACCGGACCGGCACTGAGGCACCTGGTGTGTCTCCTGTGTGCCTGGGGGTAGTGTCTGTCACTTGGTGTCATGACACTCAGACCGCGCGGTTACCCTCGGGTCCGCGGTTCTGGCGGTGACCCTGTGCTGGGGTCTCCCTGGCTGACCGCCCTGTGTATTACAGGGGCTGAGGCTGTAGACTGCGGGTGTTTTTGTGTGTACATGCAGTCTGAGTGTGTGTGTGGTGATATTTCACACACTTTTCCCGCGCTGCGGGCTCCGGCACCTCCATTACTGAGGCAGCCTGGAGGAGGAGGAGGCAGCCCTTGTGGTGACATCACCGCTGGGCGTGTTGTGTGTTCTTCCCGCGTGTTCCTGGCTCCGCCCACATCTTCACTGTCGGCGGCCATCTTCTCCCTCACTTCCCGGCTGGGATCTGACGGCAGCGCGTGTCTGCACTTACAAGGGAGACCGGAACTCGCGGAGGTCACACACACACACACCGCTTCCTCCTACCGCTTTACTGCGGTCGGTAAGCCACCGGGATTCCCGGTTTGTTTGTGAACTTTGGCTTATATTCCCCTCACTGTGGAGATGTCCTCAGTTGGGAAGCATGCTGCTAAGGCGGCGGTGGTCACCATTGCCTGTACTACATGCAACGGGACACTGGTGGAGGGGTCCTGCAATAACTGCGGACGCCCAGAGGCCCGGTCTGCTACTACTGAGTCTGCAAATCCGGGATTATACCCTGAGGTTCAGGTGATCCCAGGGCCATGGGAAACGCAGAATAAGATCAATGAATCTCTGCTGTCCCAGATGTCCTCCATGTCGCAAACCCTGGAGGCACTGCATAGGAGACTGGAGAACCCAGCTACTCCTCCTAGTTACCCCCGGGTGTCTCTTACTTCTGCTGTAAGACCCCCTAAGCGAGCCCGTGAGGCTTCTCCTGAGCTCCAGACTCTCTCTGAGGAGGAGCGTTCCTCTGATGGTGAGGAAGATGATGGGGGTTCTACTCTCGGGTCTATGTCTGAACCTCCAGATGGGGTGGAGGATCTGGTGTCCTCCATCAATGAGACATTGCGTCTTGTCACTCCTCCTGAGGAGGTGACTGTACACCCCAAGGAGGTCTATCAATGGCTGCGGCCAGAGGCTAGACCAAGTGGCTCCTTCATGGACCACACTAATTTTGGAAGGGTGATTAAAGCTCCCAGGTTGCATCCTGGGCGGCGTTATGTCCGTAAAACTAAGGACAATCGCTTTCCCTTTCCCCAGGAGGCGCTCCAGGAATGGTCGCAGTCTCCCAAGGTGGATGCTTCCATGACTAGGATTGCTGCGCGCTCCTTGTTTTCTGCCTCTGATAGCTCCTCGTTGAAGGATGCTACTGATAGACAGGTCGAGCAACTCGCCAAGTCTTCCTATGAGGCTGTGGGGTCTTCGTTTGCCCCTAATTTTGCCGCGGTCTGGACCCTACAAGCGATTACTATCTGTTTGGATGGTATCACTGATCTAGCTAGGTCCAGTCCAGAGGTCCTGGCGCTCACTGAGAGAGCAAGGGCCTATGCGGACTATGCCAGGACGGCATCTTTGGAAACTGCCACTCGCTCAGCTGTGGCCTCGGCCAATGCAATTGCGATCCGCAGGCTGTTGTGGCTGCGTCTTTGGGACTCAGATGCCACATCTAAGAAGATTTTACAAAATCTTCCGTTCGCTGGTGACAGGCTTTTTGGCACCGAACTGGACAAATTGATAAAGGATTCTGCTGAGTCTAAGATCCCGCAGAATAAGCCTAAGCCACGGTACACCGTGAAAAGGAACCCTAAGCAGTGGTCCTTTCGCTCCGGTTCACAGTCATCAACGACGTCCACTCGCTCAGACCGAGGGGGCAAGCCTGCTACTCAGTGGCGTTCCAAGAGTCGTCAGAAGAAGCCGGCGGGGGCAGCGGCTGCCACCCCCAAGCCCGCCTCGACATGACTCGCTCTCTCATCCTGCCTCCCCACAGGTGGGGGGCCGCCTGTCTCGCTTTCAGGACAAGTGGCTTCTTCACATTCAAGATCAGTGGGTTCGAGACGTAGTCTCCAGAGGTTACAGGATAGAGCTGACGTCACAACCAATACCCCGATTCCATCGGTCGGTTCCATCTCCAGAAAAGGCTCAGGCTTTTCACCTGGTGTTGGAGGGGCTCCGCAGAGACGGAGTGGTGGTCCCTGTGCCCACGGAAGAGAGGTTCAGGGGTTTTTACTCCAACCTCTTTATTGTCCCAAAGAAGGACGGCTCTTTTCGCCCGGTTTTGGACCTCAAGTTGTTCAACCGTCACGTGTTGGTTCGGAAGTTCCGCATGGAATCCCTGCGCTCAGTGATCGCGGCTGTGTCACAGGGAGACTTCCTAGCGTCCATCGATATCAGGGACGCTTACCTTCACGTTCCCATTGCACCAGCTCATCAGCGCTGGTTGAGATTCGCAGTGGGGGAAGAGCACTTCCAATTTGTGGCACTGCCATTCGGGCTAGCCTCGGCACCACGGGTGTTCACAAAGGTGATGGCCTCCATGATGGCTCTCCTGCATGCGCAGGGACACGCCGTCATACCCTATTTGGACGACCTGTTGGTCAGGGCGCCATCGGAAGACCTTTGTCGGGTGAGCCTGAAGGTGACCATGAAGTCTCTGGAACGGTTCGGGTGGCTTATCAACATTCAAAAGTCGACCCTGGTTCCGACCCAGTCATTGACATATCTGGGCATGGACTTCCACACGGACTCGGCCCTGGTGTCCCTACCTCAAGCCAAGCAGCTTGCGATCCAATCAGGAGTGCAGAATGTCCTCCTGTCGCCACAGTCATCCCTACGGGTATTGATGAGACTGGTGGGTCGCATGGTAGCGGCGATAGAGGCGGTGCCGTTCGCACAGTTTCGCCTCCGTCCTCTCCAGCTGGAGATTCTTCGCAGATGGGACAAGAGGACGATCTCTCTGAATCGGCTGGTGACGCTGTCACAACCAACCAGGGACTCTCTACAGTGGTGGCTCCAGCCACATCACCTGTCACGGGGCCGGTCCTTCCTAAAACCGTCATGGTTAGTGGTGACCACCGACGCCAGTCTGAAGGGCTGGGGTGCGGTGTTCTTGCACCACAGGGCTCAAGGCCTCTGGACTCAGTCGGAGTCGGCGTTGCAGATCAACGTGCTGGAGATCAAGGCGGTCTATCTGGCGCTACTGGCGTTTCAGAAATTCCTGTCAGGACAACCCATTCGGGTACAGTCCGACAATGCGACGGCCGTCGCCTACATAAATCATCAGGGAGGGACCAGAAGTGCTCAGGCCCTCGCCGAAGTCCACCGCATTCTACTCTGGGTGGAGGAAAACGGCTGCCTGATCTCCGCAGTTCACATCCCAGGGGTCGAGAACTGGGAGGCCGACTATCTGAGCCGACAGGGGATGGACGCCGGAGAGTGGTCCCTACATCCAGACGTCTTCCGGGACATCTGCAGCAGATGGGGCACTCCGGACGTGGATCTGATGGCCTCACGACTAAATCATCAGGTGCCCCAATACATGGCGAGATCTTGGGATCCCCAGTCTCTGGGGCGGATGCCCTGATCCTGAGTTGGTCCAGCTTCCATCTACCGTATGTGTTCCCACCTCTGGCTCTGATTCCCAGGGTCCTGTGGAAGATCAGGACAGAATGCAGAGTGGCCATTCTAGTGGCTCCAGATTGGCCCAGGAGGTCTTGGTACCCGGACCTGTGGCAACTGTCAGGCGGACACCGGTGGGCTTTTCCAGAACGCGCAGATCTACTCGCGCAAGGCCCGTTCTTCCACCTCAATTCCAGGGCCCTCAGATTGACTGCATGGCTCTTGAGGCCTGGCTGCTAACATCCAGAGGTTTCTCCCCTACAGTGGTTGCCACTATGAATCGGGCGAGGAAACCTGTTTCCAGGAAGATATACCACAGAACGTGGAAAATCTTTTTTACCTGGTGTGCCTCTGGTGGCCGCTCACCGTGGCCTTTGTCTATCCCGACATTGTTGGCCTTCCTACAGTCGGGGTTGGAGTTGGGATTATCCCTTGGCTCTCTGAAAGGTCAAGTATCAGCACTTTCAGTGCTGTTTGACAGGCGCTTGGCGCTCCTCCCGAAGGTACGTCAATTTCTGCAGGGGGTGTCTCGGGTGGTTCCGCCTTACAGACGACCTCTGGACCCTTGGGACCTCAACATGGTCCTGGCGACACTGCAGAAACCGCCGTTTGAGCCACTGAGAGAAGTCTCTCTCTCTCGTCTGTCCCAGAAGGTGGTCTTTCTGGTGGCGATTACGTCTCTGAGACGGGTCTCAGAATTGGCTGCACTTTCGTGCAAGTCTCCTTTTCTGGTGGTTCACCAAGACAAGGTGGTGTTGCGCCCACGGCCCGAATTTCTGCCGAAGGTGGTTTCAACGTTTCACCTAAACCAGGAGATTGTTCTCCCATCCTTTTGCCCCGCTCCCGTTCATCAGGTTGAGCGCGACCTCCATACTTTGGATCTCGTGAGAGCTGTACGCATTTATGTGTCCAGGACCGCCTCCTTTAGGAGTTCGGATTCCTTATTTGTCCTCACGATGGGTCGCTGTAAGGGGTCCGCGGCTTCGAAGTCGACCTTGGCCAGATGGATCAAGGCTCCCATTCAGGAGGCGTACCGGTCTTCTGGTTTGCCTCTCCCGGTGGGTTTGAAGGCACACTCTACGAGAGCTGTAGGTGCCTCCTGGGCCTTGCGACATCGAGCTTCTGCTCTACAGGTGTGTCAGGCGGCCACTTGGTCCAGCCTGCACACTTTCTCTAAGCACTATATGGTGCATGCCCATGCCTCTGCGGATGCGAGTTTGGGCAGGCGGGTTCTCCAGGCGGCGGTTGCCCACCTTTAGAGGGAACCATGTGTTATCCGTCTTGTTGAGGAACTCTTCCCGCCCTGGGGTATTGCTTTAGGACATCCCCATTGTCTGGGTCTCCCATTATGACGACCAGAAAAAAGAGAATTTTGTTTACGTACCGTAAATTCTTTTTTCTTTAGTCATCAATGGGAGACCCAGCACCCACCCAGTTGTTCCGTTGCATATTTTGCACTTGTTCTGTTCTCTGTTGAGACAGTGTTTGCCGGGTTGTTGAACCGTCTGTGCACGGCATTCTTCCCGATGTTTCGGGTGTGGTTTAATTCTCCTCGCAGCTTATGGACTAAACTGAGGATGTCTCCTACGGTGGGGGTTTATAAGCGGAGGAGGCGGTGTCTACAAACTTGTAGTACCTAGTGTGACCTCCGGAGGGCAGAGCCCTAAACCCATTGTCTGGGTCTCCCATTGATGACTAAAGAAAAAAGAATTTACGGTACGTAAACAAAATTCTCTTTTTTTTTATGCAACTGCATAACATTGATCTAAAGTCACATTGAACTTGCTCCTATAAACATTGATCATACTTATTGATTCTAATGGTTGCTACTGTTAATATTTTCATTTATTTAAAAGCAAAAATGGAAAAGTAAGCCTTTTTAAAAGCAAGTTTTATCTTGTAAATCATACATCACCTAATCCTATTTCATAGGTAACACAGGAAAAGAAGATCCCACCCTGGACTGAGGTCGTGCTCATTCCCATGACTGGCAAAGCAAGTCTTTACCCCGGGCTTTACATCTTCACTACCCCCTGCAGGATGGTCCGTCCTGTTATGAACTTGGCGGTAGGAAAGGAAGAACTGATTGGGACATTGGAGCAGGTACGTTATTACACATTGTGATTGACTTATTCATCTAGGTGTAGAAGTGATTGAGGAACCGCATGGCTAAGACCATGGCGGAGTGTAGTCGTCCTATCAGTGGGCAACATGCGTCTGCGGAAAATATCAATGGGTGAATTGGCCTGTGAAGTGTATATTAGGGGGGTTGGAGGTCAGCAACTAAAGTAATTAGTGATTTAAATTAATGATTTATTACTCAAGTAAATCTATCAGTGGGGTATCTGCAGGCTGCTGATGGCATGAAGGGAGGTGTAATTCTTCAGCAGTTGCAGTACCACCGTTTGTTGACTTATGATGTAGAGTTAATAAGGTTTCTGCATGCCATAGTAAGAGTATCCTTAGGGTAATGAGACTATGGATCTTTCTGCCAGATGAAGTTAATATGGTGAATACATAATGAAATTGGTCAGATGCCTTAAATAGGGGTTTAACGATATTAAAGTTTTCAGCACTGGATTTCTAAAGGAGGATTGTTGATGAGAAGATCTATTAATTGCAACATTTGAGGTCAGAAATTTGTGTTTACTCCTCTCATAGCACAGCTTTTGCCTCATTGTTTGTTTTTTTTTTTTTTTCTTTTTGCAATTCTTTGGGTTATTGTTGCAGAATATTAGGCTGATCCGGAGGGACTTATCGTTCGTTCTTACACATTGTTAAATCCCCTTGTTCCCAATCTTCCTGGTTATAACAGGATTTCTTAATTTCCGGTGCACAAATTGTACTGAGCCGATTCTTGTTATTAAAGTATGTTTGTACTTAGCAGTTAGTGCGGTTTTAATTTTGGGTGGGTGAGGAATAGAATTGTAGAATGGTAGAGTTCAAAGGGACCTCCTGGATCATCTGGTCCAACCCCCTGATCAAAGCAGGATTCACTAAATTATCCCAGACAGATATCTGTCCCATCTGTTTGAAGACTTCCATTGAAGGAGGACTCGCCACTTCTCGCGGCCGCCTGTTCCACTTGTTGATCTCCTTCACTGTCAAAAAGTTACTTTTCTAATATATCTAATCTGTGTCTTCTCTCATTCACTTTCATCCCATTACTTCTAAAGGCCCCGTTACACCTTTCAACATCGTTTCTGACATCGTTCAAAAGTGACGTCAGGAACTATGTTGAAACGGCATCGTTGTTGCATGTAAAAACAGGATTCAACAACAATAGTTGTTCAAGTCAGAATTGACAGGTTTTCCTGCATGCAGGAAAACCTGTCAACTTCAACTTAAGCAACCTGCGGCATCATTCGGTGTGACACCGCAATAGCTATGTCGATCCAGCCTATTCGCTGCATTGCAGTGGATTGCTCGCTGGGTTGATCCCAGCCCAGCGAGTGATCGCTGCGGCAACATCTTGCCGTGTGACAGCTAGTCTGCTGTGTCGGAAGTGAGCGCGCACCCACAGCATCGCTTCCGACATTGCAGCCGATGTTGTAAGGTGTAATATGGGGCCTTTAGTCTTTCCTTGTGCAAATGTGTATAAAGCTGAACCCTTTATAGTGCAACAGCCCTTGAGATATTTGTAGACAGCTATTAAGTCTCCTCTCAGTGTTTATTTTTTGCAAGCTAAACATTCCCTAATCCCATAACCATTCCTTAACCGCCCAGTTGATATGGGGATTCTGTCAAAGCTTGGTCTGTGTGTAACATTAGGGTTAGACTAGTGCAGCTGGTAAAGGTAATATGGGGGAGAGGTAAGAAAATTTGTCTACCTGTATGAGTTTTCTATTTTGTGAAACTACATATAAGAATAAAAGATATATAAATGACTTGCATTGATCTTCAAGCCTATACATTTATCTAGATCCACATCTTTGACTGTTCCAGGTATTCTTGAATGTGGCGATATACGAGGGTGAAATTATACCCGGAGTCACCACCCATCAGGAGCTCTTTCCTCACAGCATGATGAGTGTTGTGGCCAGCTTCATTCCCTTCTCTGATCACAACCAGAGTCCGAGGAACATGTACCAGTGCCAGATGGGTAGGTGCATACATGATACTCCCACCTTGTGCATACAGGACACGTATGCTACTGCTGACATCACTGCTGTACTATCCTGTTTATATTTCCAGGTAAACAGACGATGGGGTTCCCCCTTTTAACTTATCAGGATCGCTCTGATAACAAGCTGTATCGCCTGCAAACCCCGCAGAGTCCTCTCGTGCGTCCTACCATGTATGATTATTTTGACATGGATAACTATCCAATTGGAACAAATGCTATTGTAGCTGTGATTTCATACACTGGGTATGATATGGAGGATGCAATGGTAAGTTATTTGTGTGCTGAGTTCACACCTGTGTTCTTGAATTGCGTTTGTTTCATAAGTGCAGAGGAAGGTCGGATCCTTTATATGAAAAATGCAAAAGGCACCAAAACGACCTTAACTTAACTATAATGGAGGTCCATCTGGCTTTCTTTAGAGTGTTTATGCTGCAGTGTGTATCCAATTCCTGCTACAAAATGACAATCTAGAATGCTACAGACCCTGAAAAAGGGTGATATTATTGTATATCAATCAGTATTAGAAAGAAATCCTCCCCTTACTCAAAAAAAAGTATTGATCAGGCTTACTGAAATGTATGAAATACTTTGTATAGAAGCCTTTGTTGGTGACGACGGCTTCAAGGCGCCTCCTATATGAAGAATCTAGTCACATGCATTGCTCAGGTTTGAATATAAACCATTCTTCCACACAAACACTCTTCACATCCTGAAGGTTCTGTGAGTCTCCTTTTAGGTCCTTCCATACATTTTCTATTGGATTCAGGTCAGGTGATTGGCTCTAGCAGCTTGATTGTCTTTTTCTGTAACGTATTGAGAGTTTCTGTGGCTTTTGGAATAATTTGCTTGCTACAGGATTAACATCAGACTTAATTCTGAGATCCACTTGAATTCGAGTATTAATTGGTTTAGGCATAAATAGTATTTTTTGTCCAAACAATTTATAAACATATAATTTTGAAATATTTGAAAGTAAATGAATAAGGACGTGTTCTGAAATGCATAAGCAGGGCCATGTGGCTTAGGAACTTGAAGCTTTTAATGGTGTGGATGAATCTGGATAATGTTTTTTCATGGAAGAATAAGGTGCCGGATTTCCCTTCTCTTAGTACACTGTGGTTGCCAACCACTTATCCAGACACCTGTAGATCCAATGGGATGAATTGATGATCTGTACTTCCTTTTCCCGTTGCTTTTTCCTTACTAATACCATTAGTATGTTTTACAACAATAAGGATGTGAAGGTTTTGAGACAGCTCACTGGTGTTACTCATCATGAGATGTTTCTTGTGTGGCACCTTGGTAATGACACACCTCTTTTATAGACTGATGAGTTGAACCAGCTGATATTATTTTTCACTTTGTGGCAGGATTGCCTTCCAATTACTGATAGATTTCAGCTGGTGTCATGATTTTTCATGGCTTTTTGCACCTCTATTTCTTAATGTTTTCAATGCTTTCCCTAGTGTCATTTCTCATTATTGCACATAACTTAATTTATGGTCTGATTTGTTTGCCTATGTGGAATGGCTGCGTTAATAATGACATCTTGTGAAAAATTCATGTCAATAGCAACTTTAGAAAATTAGTTGACGTGTTCAGTACCAAAGTATAAAATAATAATGTATCTACATACAGTTGGATACATCTGCTTGTAGTGTTAATAGATTTGGGTGAAGTGTCTTTTTATTACTGCATCCAACTATATTTGTATCTTTATTGCTCCCTATACTTGAGCCCCTTTTCATATTATTAGCATTATTATGTTCATATTAATAAAAACAAGCAGCACTCCTAGTCCGATGCTACATGGAGACGAGTAAACAACTGCTTTGAGATAGACACCTGATCCATTCAGTGGTTCCTTATTATCCATCTCATACTTGTTTTTGCAGATTTTGAATAAGTCGTCTTGGGAGAGAGGATTCGCTCATGGAAGTGTTTATAAAACCGATATTATCGACCTGGCTACTAAAGTAAAAGATGTCGAAGACCATTTTATATTTGGTATCAAACCCGATGATGAGCGGATAAAGGGGAAACTTGATGACGATGGCCTGCCACCGATAGGCGCTGTCCTACAGTTTGGAGACCCGTACTATAGTTATCTGAACCAAACCACTGGAGAGAGCTTTGTGGTGTATTACAAGTGAGTCGTAGAAGCTTTACATCACACTAACACTACGTTTGTTGGTATTGAAATGAGTGTGTGTTCATCTGAAGCACGTTTGGTGTGTAGCAACGCGGCATTTTACAATGCCAACAGTCTTGAAATCTCAAGTACATGCTGTTTTATGGGGTTTTTCTGGTGGTGGGGGGGATTTTGAGCCCTGCTGCATTTTTGCTGTCATTTTTCACTCCTTCAATTTAATGTTTGAAAAACACATCAAAAACCTTGCATAAAAAAGAATGCTCATATTGTGCACAACGTCTGAACACACTTTCACTGCCAGGGAGAACTGTGTGCTGTGTGACTGGTTTCATTGAATTTTCTCCACTTCCATATCTTTTTTTTTTTTTTTCTTTCTTCCAGGAATAAGGAGAATTGTATTATTGACAACATTAAGTCCTGCAGCAATGACCTGGGTATTGGAAAGTTCAAATTTGTGTGCATCACTATGAGGATCCCACGTAACCCCACCATAGGTGACAAATTTGCTAGCCGACATGGCCAAAAAGGCATCCTCAGCAGACTGTGGCCAGCGGAGGATATGCCGTTCACAGAAAGCGGGATGGTTCCAGACATTTTATTTAACCCACACGGTTTCCCATCCAGAATGACCATTGGGATGTTGATTGAGAGCATGGCCGGTAAATCAGCAGCCCTGCATGGTTTGTGCCACGATGCCACTCCATTCACATTCTCAGAGGAGAACTCAGCCTTGGAATATTTTGGTGAAATGCTGAAGTCCGCTGGCTATAACTACTATGGCACTGAGAAATTGTACAGCGGCATTAGTGGGCTTGAGCTTGAGGCGGACATTTTTATCGGTGTAGTTTACTACCAGCGTCTACGTCACATGGTTTCTGACAAGTTCCAGGTCAGGACAACAGGCTCTCGTGACAGAGTGACCAACCAGCCCGTGGGTGGCAGGAATGTACAAGGAGGTATTCGTTTTGGAGAGATGGAACGTGATGCCCTGCTGGCACATGGAACCTCCTTCCTTCTTCATGACAGACTTTTCAACTGTTCCGATAGATCGGAGGCCCATGTATGTGTAACCTGCGGCAGCCTCCTGTCTCCTATCCTGGAGAAGCCTCCTCCGTCCTGGTCCACAATGCGAAACAGGAAACACTACTGCTTAGTCTGTGACCGAACCGATACAATTGACGTCATTTCTGTACCTTATGTATTTCGGTACTTTGTGGCGGAGTTGGCAGCAATGAACATCAATGTTAAACTGTCTGTGCGCTAACGAGCTGACGGAAGGATGGTTTCTGCCGGGTGCCTTGTATCAAAGCTGGATCTGCTCCTCTTAGGCATTAAAAGCCTGAGAATATCTTTTACATGGAAACATTGGCTTCCTTATTTTCCTATCAATGCAATAAAAGCATCTCTATTCTCCTGTCCAGCCACATGTGCCTGATATGGAAATCTCATGGGTATAATAGAATTATGGAAAATGATAGAGCATGTGTCTGCAGATTGTATAGAGCTGACACGCTTTGTATAATATGAGTATTTGTGTAAATTATACCATGAGAAGCCGAGCAATGGATAAACATTCATTTTTAGATTCTTGGCTCTTTTGTCTGTACTTTTGTGTTTTCAATTTATTTTATAGTAAAATTTGTACTTTGCCATAAATGATTGTCTTTTATGCTAGAAAACTGTGAATTTCCCATATCAAGCCCTTTATGTCTAGGGTACCCTGCTATCAGTGTGAAAACTGGAGGTGATGCTTTCGGTCCATAAAAATGGTGATGGTATAACATGATTTACCGTATTTTTCGGACTATAAGACGCACTTTTGTTCCCCCAAACTGTGGGGGAAAGTGGGGGGTGCGTCTTATAGCCCGAATGTATGGAGGAGTGTGGGGGCAGGGGAGGTGGGGGCAGCTCTGGAGCAGTGCCGGGGGTGGGGGTGGGGGGGCTGGAGCCGGCTGCAGACAGAGCGAGAGATCTCCTGCTCCCGCTCATTTAATATGCACTGCCGCTGTCCATCACTGTGGTGCTGAAACTGCACCACGGTGATGGACTGGGGGAGCAGCACATATTAAACTATCTGCGCCCCCCCCTGTGATGGCACAAGTCCCCCCCCCCCCATGTTAAATATGGCCCCCCATGCTGCTGCCTATAGAATAACAATCACATTACTCACCTTTTCCAGCGATGTCCTGGCTCCCTCCATGCAGCTGCACTCCTCCACTTCCTGGTTCTTCTCTCTGTGAAGCCGGTCATGTGATCGGCTCAGCAGTCTCATCATCTCTGTGCACCCGATCATATTACTAGCAT
Source organism: Allobates femoralis (assembly GCA_033576535.1). Classification (NCBI taxonomy): domain Eukaryota; kingdom Metazoa; phylum Chordata; class Amphibia; order Anura; family Aromobatidae; genus Allobates; species Allobates femoralis. Next base: position 506,307,419 of record JARQOC010000001.1, on the reverse strand, counting down.
TACAGAGAACTTAGTGGAGGAGTGCAGCTGCATGGAGGGAGCCAGGACATCGCTGGAAAAGGTGAGTAATGTGATTGTTATTTTATTATAGGCAGCAGCATGGGGGGCCATATTTAACATGGGGGGGCACTTGTGCCAGCCCTGGGGGGCATGTGTGTCAGCCCTGGGGGGCATGTGTGTCAGCCCTGGGGGGCATGTGTGTCAGCCCTGGGGGGCATGTGTGTCAGCCCTGGGGGGCATGTGTGTCAGCCCTGGGGGGCATGTGTGTCAGCCCTGGGGGGCATGTGCGTCAGCCCTGGGGGGCATGTAATGGCTCTGGGGGACGTGTGCCAGCCCTGGGGAACGTGTGCCAGCCCTGGGGAACGTGTGCCAGCCCTGGGGAACGTGTGCCAGCCCTGGGGAGCGTGTGCCAGCCCTGGGGAGCGTGTGCCAGCCCTGGGGAGCGTGTGCCAGCCCTGGGGGGCGTGTGCCAGCCCTGGGGGGCGTGTGCCAGCCCTTGGGGACGTGTGATGGCCCTGGACATGTGTGATGGCCCTGGGGAATGTGAGCCAGCATCGGGAAGCGTGTGCCAGCCCTGGGGGACTTGTGCCAGCCCTGGGGGACTTGTGCCAGCCCTGGGGGACTTGTGCCAGCCCTGCGGGATGTGTGCCAGCCCTGGGAGGTATGTGCCAGCCCTGGGAGGTATGTGCCAGCCCTGGGAGGTATGTGCCAGCCCTGGGAGGTATGTGCCAGCCCTGGGGGATGTGTGCCAACCCTGGGGGGGTGTACCATCACTTGGGGACGTGTGCCAGCTGTAACCAGAATAAGGGGGCCATATCTAGGATGTGGGGCTATATCCAAGGATGAGGGACCATGTACCAGGATGAGGGGGCCATGAGGGACATATACCCTATATGATTTGTAAGACGGACATTGACCTTATAAGACGGACCCCATTTAACATTAAAAATTAATTTTTCCTCTTTTCCTTCACCAAATTTGGGGGTGCGTCTTATAATCAGGTGCGTCTTATAAAGCGAAAAATACGGTACTCCATATGACTGATGTCCCAATTCTGCCCCTGACTTCAACTACTCTACCTGAACTAGGCATCAAAATCTCCTACATCTTTGCCTACATAGAGCCAGCGGACAGGCAGGGAAGCGGTCATGCCTCCGCCATCTTCATTACTATGGATGCAGTGCGCCTTCTCTAGTGTTTACATGAGCAGCACAGGGTTGTAATAAGAATCAGGAATAGGCAATAATGTACTATAGTTCCCTAGCATTAAACACAATCATGGACAAACCATGCATGCCACTGTTACCCCATACAAATGCATTGTGGCTTCTCAGAAGACGTTGCTTTGCTGTTAGATCATATGTCTGGAAGCAATAAGCTTCGTTATGCAGGACATCAGGATATATGGGGCTTTTGCTCTCAGTCTCTGGTATTTCTTTATTTCCTGCAGGTTTTGCAGATTGTAATGAAAAGCAACCATCTAAAATATGGATAAAATGACAACAAAAAAGATGCTGCCATTTTTCTTAAGCGTTGTCTGCCTCAACAACCTACATAGCTTCATCAGCGTCTAAGACATTATGTGAACAATGCTCTAATTAGCGCTTCACTTTTCAGTTGTGCTGTATCCAACGAGACGAACGTCATTCATTTCTAAAGATCAAAAGTTTACATACAACCTATGTATGTCTTAGCAAGAACTAGACCAAAAACATGAATCTATGGAGTTGTGGAGATGAATAAACTGCCATATGTTTGTTATGGTCATTTTAGAGATGCCACATTCAGCCCACAGATTACTATATATACTCTACATCAGTGTTTCTCAACTCCAGTCCTCCGGACCCACCAACACGTTGTTTTTTCAGGATTTCCTTAGTATTGCACAGGGGTTTGAATTATCCCAATGCAGGTGATTAAACTATCATCTGTGCAATACTAAGGAAATCCTGAAAACAAGATCTGTTGGTGGGTCCTGAGGACTGGAGTTGAGGAACACTGCTCTACATAGACCTAGTGGGGTTCCCTTATGTAGATGATTTATTTTCAGTGGCTGTGGAGGGGTTTTGGAGTTAGCTGAGGGGGGTTCCTGTGTTTAGGAGTGTGACCACAAAGACTCTCTGGCACATCTGTGTTAGAAATACAGCTAAAAGAGAAATAAGGTATTCAATATTCTATCGCCTCATTGGTGGACACGGGAAACCATTAAGTGGATGCTTGCTGCCACCAGGAGGCGACACTAGGCTAAATAAAAAAGTTAGCTCCTCCATAGTATACACCCCCAGTCTGGAGGGACAACTAGCCAGTTTAAGCTTAGTGTCTGCAGGAGGCAGACGTACGGGAGCTTTCCAGCCCCGCTAGGTTTGTAGTATTTTATTGTTTTCTCTGTGTTTCAGACACAGCTTATCGGGAAACAGGTTGGATCTTATTCTCCTGTAATCCCTCTCAAGTACGGGCAGAGGGAAACTGTCTGGTGTGTTTTATCCAGTTGGTCGCATCTCTGTACCAAGTGGCCGGCAACACAAGTTTTCTGTCCGCCCAGCCCCCACCCCCACCACATGCTTATTGAAAAGTGCTGGGAGGAAGACCGCCGTACCCCGATGAAAAACCAGGGGTCCAGATAGGGCAGTCTTCGTATTGAATACCTTTTATTATGTTTGACATATATTTGCTATAATATTGGTTACTGTGAATAGACAGCCCATTAATTTCATCAATATGCAGTGTATTTCTTTTTCTCCCATGATGGCACTGCCCAGTTGCCCTGCTGATGGAGGATGACAGCTGCAGGACATCTTGTGATCTGGGTATTGCTGGGGAAAAAAGTTTTATAATATGGACATGCTTTTAGAAATTAAAGGGTCTTTATGTTTATGTACAGTTGATAATAATTATATAAATGAGAAATGAGGAAACGAGAAACTTCCATAGATTAGTGTAATTAAAGAATTTCCCGCATGGCCAAAACAGAAGATGTGACTTGGTGCATACTGAACAAGGCAATCAAAACTGGGAGAGGGGAAAAGACCAAAGGATGCAAATGGTGAAAATTAAAATGTGAATATGCATTACAGCAATGAAAGAAAAATAAACTTTTTTGAAAAAAAAAAATAGATATGGCACTTTGCAAATAAAAATGGCCAAATTCACTTGAGCCCAGTTACCATGACAAGGTGTAAGTCACTGGATCCTAACCTAGTTTTGACACGGCGAGGCACGCAAAACTAGGTAAGGACCCAGTGAGAGTTACACCTTGTCATGGTAACTGGGCTCAAGTGAATTTGGCCATTTTTATTTGCAAAGTGCCATATCTAATTTTTTTCAAAAAAGTTTTTTTTTTTTTTTCTCTTGCTGTAATGCATATTGACATCTCACTTTTCACTGGTTGCATTCATTGGCATTTTCCCTCCTCTGCAAGCTTTGAGCAAAAATTTGCAGGAATACATAACATCATTGGAAAATTGTAGTAAAAAAAAAAATTTGACACACCTTTCTAATAGCATGAGAAGTAATGCTTGTGTTATAGCACCAGGATAGAAGGCAAAGTCACATAGTACAGAGGTTCTTGTGAGGATGCAGCTTTGTAATCTGGTGATTGGAATCTCCTGAAGACGGCGGCTGCCACATACCCAGCGGGTTCTGAAGCAGTAGATGACGGGCATTCATGAGTAAATATAGAATGTGTTGAGAATGGTTATGTATGTGAAGCTGCATGGTTTGCAGTATGGAGGATGAGCTCTGCGAGCATGGAACATTCCTGACATGACTCCACTTAGCAGTGAGGTATTTCTATTCCAATGGCAATCCTCCGTGTGCCAAGGAGCTCTGCACGTCACACACTGAAAAAGAAATGGACTAAAACCCTCCAATGTGATGTCAGCCTTTTTATTAAGATTTAAATAACAAACCGTTGAATGAATATTTCTATCACTGTCCTTTATTCACAAACCCTTTCAGTGGCCAAAAGATTAACCTCCAAAAGTATTACAGTAAGGGGATGTGCACACTGAGATGGTTGATGAGCCTTTTGTAGTGGATCCACTGTGTAAAATCGCTACAATAAATGGTTCAAAGACGACTCTTATTTTTCATTTCTGTGGGAAAACGACTTGTAAAAATGTTGTGATGGGAGAAAACAATGACGTGTCACCTCTTAGGGTACCTTTATACGCCGCAACCGCGGTGAGAATTATTAACGGCGATATGTCGCTCTGGAATTATCACTGTCAAATTGCCTCCCAATTGCGGCGTGTAATTGGGGAATTTGGCAGCAATTTGTCGCCTCACCACAGTCGCCTGATTTCAGTGCAGTGCTCTGCTCTACCCTTACTGTGACATTTGGGTAGTCCCTCCCCCATTGAGACTCAGATAGTGGAATACATATTTTTTCCCCAGTGCTCTGAATCAGGCGACCGTGACGAGGCGACTTATCGCCGCCAAATTCCCCAATTACACGGCGCAATTGGGAGGCAATTTGACGGTGATAATTCCAGGGCGATATATCTGCATCAATAATTCTCGCCGCGGTTGCGGCAACCTCTTCAAGGCGAGATGAAACAATCAAGCCGTGTATCTACATACACTGCTAAAGTGAAATTAAGTAAAGGAATGGGTAAAAGTAAAAAAAAATAAATGCTCACCTTTCCGCCAAGTGTCCCATGATTCATCCACCTCCGATGGCTAAAGGACCTTAACCAGCTGACCAGGAAGGGGCGGGACAACCCATTCAGCTGATAGGTCACATAACCGTATCAGCGCGGTTTAAATCGCCTACCAAAACCGATCAGCGGGTGATTTAGACTGCACTGATGCAGTCATGTGACATTTCAGCTGATTGAGCGGCCCGCCCCTTCTTGGTCAGCTGAATAAGGTCCTTTAGCCATCGGAGGTGGATGCATCGTGGGACACTCTGTGCACAGGTGAGCATTTATTTTTAACCATTCCTTTATTTAATTTCACTTTAGCAGTGTATGTAGATACACTGCTAAAGTGAAATTATGGGAACAGAGCAGTGTTAGTGTACTGAGCAAGCTTAGTACACTAAACCAGATACGGGAAACAATCTGATTTTTTTTTTCCCCGGATCCCACACCTCTAGACCCCCATGTTATGTGCACCAGATCGCCTCGGATTCATTTTCTGTCTGGTTTGATCTGTTTTTTCACAGATGCCCAAAAGCGGAGCAGTCTCTGATTTTGGGGCCTGGAAAAAAAACAGGATAGAAACAATTCCGGGACTGAACTGGCAGACTTGGATGGCCATTTATGGCCAATCTGTCACCATAGGGATGCATGGGAGGCAAAACAGGATTCTTTTCTGTCCTTTTCAAAATGGACAGAACAGGATCCCAAAAACTGTGGTGTGAAGCCAGCCATATGTCTGCGCTCTCTGCAGCGCTGTGGAGTTAGTCGGTGTCAATTTTGGTGGAGTCGTATTCAGGGAAATTGAGGCATCAGAGGTTTGCCTTACTGACTCTACAGCCCCGCTTCTCTGACTCTGAGGCCAGTGCTGTCAACCAAAGAAAAAAAAAAAGCTGGACATGGAGGGGAAAACAAGTAGGTAAGATGATGTATGGAAATAATCATCCCCAACATGATGCACCATTACCTGGTTTGAACAATCCTCTTGTGGTGACAGTTAATTTAAACTGGACATTTAATGGGTATTCACCTATAGTCTGGCATAATAGTTACAGCACATATAGGCAAGGACAATAACTTTGAAGAAGAAGAAAAAAAAAGACTGGAATAGCTGCAGGCAACATAGAATACCTGATAGCTGGCTGCAGATACCTTTTTATTGTGTAAGTACGGCGTTTAATGATTCTGCTTTTTCTATGTTGGAGGCTGCTTGGCACAACTTAAATTAAATAAAAAAATATTTAGAGTAGGACCGTCCTAATGAGATTTACCTTGACTTGGCAGGGTGGCTCAAAAAATTGATTAATTACCGTATATACTCATGTATAAGCCCACCCGTATATAAGCCGACCCCCCTACTTTTGCCCCCAACACCTGGGAAAACCTATTGACTCGTGTATAAGCCGAGGGTGGACCCCAGCACAGGTATACAGCCCACAGCAGTGTGGTATACAGCAGCCCCAGTGGTTAGTATACAACTACCCCAGAGGTATATACAGCAGCCCCAGTGGTAGTATACAGCAGCCCCAGAGGTATATACAGCCCCAGTGGTAGTATACAGCAGCCCCAGAGGTGTATACAGCCCCCCCCCATCAGTATACAGGGCCCCCCCTTGGTGCACAAACCTGTAAAGGAAGAGATTAGTATACTTATCACTGTCCCGCTGCCGCTGTCCCGCCACCGTCATCGCGCTCCTCCGTCTTCATCCAGCGTCTTCCGGCTTCCTCTGGCGCGCAGACAATGACGTCATTGCCTGCGCCGACCGGAGGAAGCTGGAAGAAGACGGAGGAGGGCGATGACGGCGGCGGGACAGTGATAAGTATACTAATCTCTTCCTTTACAGGGTTGTGCAGCAAGGGGGGGCTGTATACTGATGGGGGCGGGCCTGTATACAGTATACAGTGACTCGCGTATAAGCCGAGGGGGGGACTTTTCCGCCCAATTTTTGGGCTGAAAAACTCGGCTTATACGCGAGTATATACGGTATTTGCAAAAAAAAAATAATTTTTTTAAATAAATATACAGTTTGTAATGAATATGTGCAGTTGCAGCATTTACATTGCATGCTATCATCTGGTAGCGCTAGTTCTTGTTTTATCGTGGGCATATCACTTCAGAATTCTCTTAGACTGCTGGGGGAAGGATAGGCATGCAGATTTGTGACAATAGGTGACACAAAACTACATAAAAAAAAATTCAGCATTGGCACAGTGCCTATGGCAGGGGTCTTGAACATGCAGCCGGCATGTGGCCCCTGGGACTTCTCTGTGAGACCCGCAGACTCTGCTGAAAACTTAACGATGCTGCGGTCCAGGGCAACACCGTGGTACTCACTGTATTATGACTTCCGGGCGCCGCTCAGACAAGCTCCCTTGTTCTCCTAGATCAATAGTAGCCACCAGCCAATCAGAGGCTCGCAGGTGACGGCATATGATATCACTTGTGGGCATCTGATTGATCTGCAGCTTCCATTGATCTAGTAGAGCGGGAGAGCTTGTCTGAGCAGTGCCTGGAAGCTATAATAAAGCGGGGACCGCGGCATCATTAAGTTTTCCACAGAGCCTCCGGGGAAAGATTACGCTGAGGAAACGGAGGACAGATGAGAAAAGTGTGTGTGTGTTTGTGTGTGTGTGTGTGTGTGTGTAAAACAGCACATTACTCCAAAAAGAAGAGACCAGGGTGGGGGACGTTACTACAGGATGGGGACATAACTTCAAGACGGAGATCAGGGTGGGGATATTACTGCAAGAAGGGGATTAAGATTTGGACATTACTACATTGGTCAAAAAATTCTGGTATTACTAAAAATGTTACTTAGTCCCACAAGGAATGCGGCTTCCCCCAATATCAATTTTTTTTTCTATGTGCCCGACATCAACCCAGCCGAGTTTGAAACCCCTGTCCTAAGGACTCCATGTAAATGGGCCATCTGCCTGTTAGTGCTATGCAGTAAATTGTCTTGGTCCAGAGCTCGTGTGTCCTTATGGCATCAATGTCCTTCAGAGGTTTCATAATAATCTTTATCTTTACAGGAATAGCTTCTGGAATTGTTCCAAGTCATCTATTAACAGGGCCATTTCTGTACAGTTCCGAAAAGCTGTTTTACATCTGACCAATAATTTTCCTAAAGGCACAGCTGTACTGATAAAGAACACAAGTGCTGGGTATGTGCCCAACCCTCGGCAACAATACCGGCTTCCTGTCTGTAAGCCACAGTATTTATATAAGGTGGTTGCAGTGAAGATAAGATTATACTGATTAAAGATATAGTAAAATAAACATTGTTTTAAACTTGGGAAGGGGGGGAATAATAATAATAAAAACAAGATGATCTTCAGGGTAAGGACTTTTCATGCATCCAATGCTACAAAGTAGATCTCAATTCTACCATCAATGAAGCTCCCCCAAATATATGTGGGGTACCTATACTTTCGGATTTATTTCAACACATCATTTTGTGCCCAGTCCGGAGTATGTAGGGGGCTCGCTGGGTAACCATTACAACATCAAATCCAAACCTCTCCTTAATCCAAACAACTTTATATTACCGTACAAGGAATTTCTATGCAGTATTTGTCTCCTCCTTCATGGGTGTACTAAATTATTAAAAAATAAAATGGTGCCATCCAGATATTCACCATGAGAGAGAGCTGCTATAGGGAATAGATCTAAAACCATCGAAGTCTAAAAAACACATGATTGACAAATGAAAACCTCAAAATAGTGATCCAAATTAGGCTGAAAAAAATTGTACAAAGATACATAAATCCTGGGTAGGATTAGACGTGGGAGCAAGAAAGTACAATGTGAAAACAGATGTAAATTAGATCACAAAATGCAGGATACTGACCGTATATTTGGGGGCCCCGGATTGTGATGATGATGAGTTCGTGTTGCTGTCAAACGGATCTGTTAAACGGATAGCACAGACGCACTGTGACGGACACTTAAACGCATCCATAGGCTTCTATTCAACAGACGCATACTACTGAAACACACATGCAAACGTGGACTTCAGCATCTTTCAGTCCATTAGAAAACAAACGCAATATAACGCATTGCTACAGATTTTTGCAAATCTGCAGCGTTGCGTTATATTGTGTTTGCAATAGATGATGGGACAGAAAGATAAGATAGATAGATATAGAGCAGCACCTCCACAACAATGGGTGCAAATCAGTTTGGACAATGCTTCTTTTGCCAAGTTATACACACCACCAGCTGGATGAAGGTTGTTTGAAACCAAAACGTCGCCATCTGTCCTGAAGCCCTAATAAAGGTGATATAAACCTCAAGAAAGGAGTGCTGCAGTTTTTTTTATGAGATGGATAGATGCGAGAACAGTATTGCCAGTCTCCCTGCTCCATCTTCCGCTGACACTCATTAAAGCTCATAAGTATTCACCCAGTGACCCTGAAGCAGCAGAGAGAGAAAGCGGGGAGACAGAGCAGGGAGGCTGGTAATGCTATTCTCGCAACTGTCTTTCTATCTATCTATCTATCCTATAATTTATTCTATTATCTATCTGTCTATCTCATGTAGCGCATATGGTTTTGAGGCATCAAAAACATAAGCGCTCTAAAATGCCTAAAAATGCCACTTTTGCTATCACAGTGAATGTTTCCGTTGTAACGGACAGCTCTAATGCAATGTGAACCTAGCCTTAGGTTTCACTATGTTGCCACTATATTGGTATTTGATGGTTTATTCTCAATTTGCCTTGTTTTTTTTTTACATTGTACTCTATTGAATGGTTATTCTTAACTCTAAATTATCACTATCCACAGTCCTTGTCTATAACCAGCAATCCCATAAACAAATCCAACGCGCCATTCCAGATCCCCATTTTCAGAACAGGTTGGGTTCTCAGCAATAAGCAAATTATCACCTATTCTATTATAGCTGATAACTTCCTTATCTGGACATAACCATTTAATAAGTATTTTCAATAATGATTTATTATATTACAAAGTCTCAAAGCAAAAATTACAACACATTGTTTACCTACTGCTGCTCTCAGAATTTGATGATAGGCTGCAGGGGTGACATAAGGCCTGCAATGCACATGGCCTCTGGAGACGATCACCAAAGGGGTTGTCCACTACTTGGATCATCCCTTCTCACACCCCATGTTTGCCCCCATAATGATGCCGGCAGCTGCAACGGTCACTTCCTGTTAATTACTTAACCATCCTATGGCGATGACAGAGAAGCCAGCTTTGATTGGGCTCTGGACTCGTGTGTGGTATCATTGTCACGTGAGTTCTGACATCTCTGGAACTGTTCCCGCATCAGAGGATCAGTATAAGCTTTATTTTTGTGGGGGTGAACATGGGTGATGAAAAGGGGTTGCACAAATAGAGGACAACCCCTTTAGCTTAACAGTAGTGCAGTTAACCTGCAAAAGCTTTTGTCTGACTGCTGCAGTCAATCACTCGGTGGAATGGTCTTGTGCCTGTTGGCCTTGAAATCACCAATTATCCACAGTGGTTATATGCCCTACAGTCATGACATCACCACTACAGCCTATCAGCAAACACCTGAGCAGCAGGTAAGTACAGTTTGTCACTGTCTGAACTAGCCCTGTGCAATGTAAAAAATACTTCTCATATGTATTTATCTCTATAGTAATGCATCTCCTTTAGGGTGGAAACACACAGGCAAGTAAATATGCGGTCCAATTCTCGTTCCCGAGAGTCTTCCGAGTGTTGTGCGATTTTTGGTCCGTTTTGCATCCAACTGCGATGCGAGTGTCCGACATTTTTCTCAGATCACATCCGAGTGCTGTCCGTGTGCAGTCCGTTTTTTTTCTCAACAGCTATTTACTATATAATCATTTACAGGAACATTTTACAGTGTTCTCAGCTGCAGAATGATAATATATCAGTGAAAAAAAACAAATGCCTCTTGGATGGTGCATGTGTGGTCTGACTGCGGTCCATGATTTTGTCGGACCCATAGGCTTGCATAGGCGAGTCTCGCGCGTGAATCGCATACTGTCGCAGCATGTTGATATTTGTTTCTTGGACGAGAAAAAAATGGCCAATACTCGCAAACGTGCACTCGGACATTAAGTAACATTGGTCCGACTGCAATGCGAGTAAAAACTCACATTGCAGTCATCCGACTATCATGCCAGTGTGTCCGTACCCTTAGGGACAGTATTTGCCTCTTTATCCTTATATGACATTGATACCTCTGTCTAACGTTGCACAACGTTGCAGCGATGTCAGAAGTGATTCTGCGGGTGCGCGCTTGTTTCCGACATCGCTGCCTTAAGTGTCACATGGGGACATGTTGCCAGCAACAACCCAGCGAGCAATAAGCATCAATGTTGTTAATAGGCAAAATCGCTGGCAACATCGCTATTGCCGTGTCACACAGAGCGATGTTAGCAGATCGATGGAGCAACATTGATAGGTTTTCTAACAAGTTGGTAAACCTGTCAACTGCGATCCAGCGATTTATAGCAGTTGCATTGTGCTGTCACACGGCCCACTGCACCTGCGATGTCACCGCAACATCGCTGAACCCTGGACGTTTCAGCAATGTTGCAGGCAACATCGCCCCGTGTGACAGTACCTTAAGACTTGGCAGTTTTAGGTTATGAACGCTTGCCATTGTATTATGTATACAGTCATGGCCAAAAGTATTCACACCCCTGCAATTCTGTCAGATAATACTCAGTTTCTTCCTGAAAATGATTGCAATCACAAATTCTTTGGTATTATTATCTTCATTTAATTTGTCTTCAATGAAAAAAACACAAAAGAGAATGAAGCAAAAAGCAAAACATTGATCATTTCACACAAAACTCCAAAAATGGGCCGGACAAAAGTATTGGCACCCTCAGCCTAATACTTGGTTGCACAACCTTTAGCCAAAATAACTGCGATCAACCGCTTCCGGTAACCATCAATGAGTTTCTTACAATGCTCTGCTGGAATTTTAGACCATTCTTCTTTGGCAAACTGCTCCAGGTCCCTGATATTTGAAGGGTGCCATCTCCAAACTTCCATTTTTAGATCTCTCCACAGGTGTTCTATGGGATTCAGGTCTGGACTCATTGCTGGCCACCTTAGAAGTCTACAGTGCTTTCTCTCAAACCATTTTCTAGTGCTTTTTGAAGTGTGTTTTGGGTTATTGTCCTGCTGGAAGACCCATGACCTCTGAGGGAGACCCAGCTTTCTCACACTGGGCCCTACATTATGCTGCAAAATTTGTTGGTAGTCTTCAGACTTCATAATGCCATTCACACGGTCAAGCAGTCCAGTGCCAGAGGCAGCAAAGCAACCCCAAAACATCAGGGAACCTCCGCCATGTTTGACTGTAGGGACCGTGTTCTTTTCTTTGAATGCCTCTTTTTTTCTCCTGTAAACTCTATGTTGATGTCTTTGCCCAAAAAGAGAGAACATTCTTCCAAAACGTTTTAGGCTTTCTTTCAGGTAAGTTTTGGCAAACTCCAGCCTGGCTTTTTTATGTCTCGGGGTAAGAAGTGGGGTCTTCCTGGTTCTCCTACCATACAGTCCCTTTTCATTCAGACGCCAACAGATAGTACGGGTTGACACTGATGTACCCTTGGACTGGAGGGCAGCTTGAACTTGTTTAAATGTTAGTCGTGGTTCTTAATCCACCATCCGCACAATTTTGCGTTGAAATCTCTTGTCAATTTTTCTTTTCCGTCCACATCTAGGGAGATTAGCCACATTGCCATGAGCTTTAAACTTCTTGATGACACTGCGCACGGTAGACACAGGAACATTCAGGTCTTTGGAGATGGACTTGTAGCCTTGAGATTGCTCATGCTTCCTCACAATTTGGTTTCTCAAGTCCTCAGACAGTTCTTTGGTCTACTTTCTTTTCTCCATGCTCAATGTGGTACACACAAGGACACAGGACAGAGGTTGAGTCAACTTTAATCCATGTCAACTGGCTGCAAGTGTGATTTAGTTATTGCCAACACCTATTAGGTGCCACAGGTAAGTTACAGGTGCTGTTAATTACACAAATTAGAGAAGCATCACATGATTTTTCTAAGGGTGCCAATACTTTTGTCCACCCCCTTTTTTATGTTTGGTGTGGAATTATATCCAATTTGGCTTTAGGACAAATCTTTTTGTGTTTTTTTCATTGAAGACAAATTAAATGAAGATAATAATACCAAAGAATTTGTGATTGCAATCATTTTCAGGAAGAAACTGAGTATTATCTGACAGAATTGCAGGGCTGTGAATACTTTTGGCCATGACTGTACATATGTCTAGTCATTACATGTAACAGCTTGCTTGAGTTGAGCTTGTGTTTGGAATCCACCTGAAAAAAGCAGTGTTCACATAGACTTAAAATGTTTTTTTTAGAAGCACATTGCAATTGTAACCATTTATAATGTTGAAAATACCAAAGATCAAATGTGGAGAAGAAATGTTGCTGTTTTGATGCAAATCTAATGACTTCCATTTCTGTTACGTTATAAATGCTGTTTAAAAGATGCTTTTTATGTATTTTCTCTCCTGGTACGTAACCCTGATATTAGCTCTGTATTAAGTGTCCTAGCTTACGAAGCCTCTAATCTGTGTTAGCTTAGTGCAGTATTTCCATTACACACTTAAATTGTGATCCCAAATAACAGGCAAATGACATTTGTAATCTACACTACTCGTATATACACATGCCAAATCCTCCTGAATAAGTGGCCTCAAAGCTATACCTTGCAATTAATATATCTCCAGAACCACAAAAAACATACTCAGAACATAATGTATAATTCAGCCAAGTTAAAGGAAACAACCACTAGGATTTAACCACCTGTAAATCAGTGCGGCTGGTGATGACATGTACAGTATGACAGCACTATGTGGGTATTTTTTTATTCCTGCCCTATGGGCTTATCTTTCTGCTGTAAACTGAACCTTCCCCTCCTCCCCAAATGAGTCTGGATGAGAGGGAGGGGGGAAGGGGTTCGGCTTACAGCAGAAAGACAAGCCCACAGGGGAGGAATAAAAAAAAAAACACATAGTGATGTCATGCTGGACACATCACCAGCTGCACTGATTTACAGGTGGTTTATTCATAGTCGTTGGTTCCCTTAAACATCCAGTGTTTCTGACTATTTGCACCTTCATAGTCTTAGGCCTCTATTTTTGTTCTTTGTATTTGTGAAAAATTGAAATTCATCAGTGCATTAACTTTTGCCATTAGTTTCATCAGTTTTTCTCAAATGTAAAAAAAAAAAAAAGATGGAGGTTTCTCAAGCTTCTCCTACCAAACAGTGAAAAATGAATTGCACATCAATAGTATCTGAGCGCTGCCCGTGTTTTTCAAGAACCCATAGACTTAAATAGATGAGTTGGACCCATGACTCGGATCAAAAACTGAATTAGTCCTTACCGGTAATTCCTTTTCTTGGAGCCTTCCATGACAGCATTGGAGGATGTCGTCCACGCCCTATTGGGGGACAGGAACACAGAGAGGTTAAAAGCCCCTCCCCTTCCTCAGTACTCCAGTGTTTACCAAGATCACCCTTAGCCATGGATTATCTGATACAAACCGGAACCAAACACCAACAAGGGGGGGGAACTGATGCTGTCGTGGAAGGCTCCAAGAAAAGGAATTACCGGTAAGGACTAATTCAGTTTTCTCCATTCGCCTTCCACGACAGCATTGGAGGAATACCACCGATACTCCTCAGGGTGGGACTATTGCCTGTAGGACTCTCCTACCAAAGGACAGATCCCGACTGAAGGACAGATCTAACCTATAGAGGCGAGAAAAAGTGAGGAGAGGCTACCACGTAGCCGCTCTGCAAATCAGCTCCGATGAAGCTCCAGCCTGCTCCATCCAGGGAGTAGCAGCAGCCCGAGTTGAAGGAGCCTTCAACCCCACCGGAGGAGCAAGGACCGGAGCGACGTAGACCTCAGAGATCGCCTTCCTGATCCAGGAAGTGATGGTAGCCTGGGAAGTCTTCTTCCCTGTATTATTCCCAAAAGCCGAACAAACAGGTTCTGATCTAACCTCCAGGAAGCAGACTCTCGGAGATAGAGGAGGACAGTCCGACGAACATCCAAGGAGTGAAACACGGCCTCAGCCGCATTAGCAGGAGATTGACAAATTGAAGGCAGAACCACATCCTGGGACCGATGGAAAGCCGACAACTTTCAGAAGAAAAGATGAACGCAACCGAAGCGTAATGCGAACAACGGACACCACGAGGCACGGAGCCCAGACAGAGAGTGCCTGCAGTTCTCCAACTCTGGGAGCAGAAATGATGGCCACCAAAAACGCCACCTTGTGAGAGAGAGACATAAGGGATGCAGCAGACAAGGGTGCAAAGGGACTTCGAGCAAGCCCTTGGAGAACAAGCATCAAATCCCAGGGAGGGACAGAAGGCCGAATCCGGGGATGCCACCCCCAAGCAGAAGTAAAAAACTGCTTGAGCCATGGATGGGAAGCAAGATCCTGGGCAAAAACCGCCCCAAGTGCCGACCTCTGGACTTAAAGAGTGCTCGGCCGAAGCCCCAAATCCAAGCTACGCTGCAAAAATCCAAGAGTTGGGCCACATTAGGATGATGCATGGTCGGGATGGGAGGAGCACACCAGGACAGGAACCGATTTCAGCCCTCCCATAAATAGCGTTTGTCACAGGCTTCCTGCTCTGCTGAAGCGTGCGGATCACTGCCTGGGAGAGACCCTTGGTCCTCAGGATCCCGGCCGCAACAGCCAGGCCGCCTGAATGAGCCACTGAGGGCCCGGGTGAAACAGAGGACCCTGGGACAGTAGGTTGAGACTGGGCTAACATAATCGGTCCCTCCAGGCCCAGGTCTCGGATGGCGTCGTACCACGCCAGTTTAGGCCCCAGGGGAGCCACCAGGATAGTGTCACCACCTCCGCCCGAATCCGTTGCAACATCTTTGGAAGTGGCGGGATTGGAGGAAATGCATACACCAACCGGAAGTCCCAGGGATGGGCAAAACCGTCCAGCCCCCGAGGATGGTCCAACCGCGTCAGGGAGAAAAAGGTTGGCACCTTTGTATTCGAGCCCGAAGCGAACAGGTCGATCGAAAGGACACCCCACCTGTCCGTAAGAGAGCGAAATACTTTCGGATGGAAGCACCATTCTCCTGGGTGGACCTCTGTGCGGCTCAAGAATCTGCCTGTACATTGGCCATTCCCTTCAGATGTACTGCCGAGGAGGAGAGAAGATGGCGTACTGCCCACAAAAAGAACAGTCTTGCCAGCCCCTGCAAGTGTAAGCCACGAGTACCGCCTTGGTACCGCAAGAAAGCCACCGTAGTCACATTGTCTGTCAGGACCTTGACATGATGACCCCGGAGAACGTGAGCTACAGCAAGAAGCGCTTTCTCCACTGCCAGAAGTTTGAAGACTGGCGACTGACCGAGCGACTCCAAATCCCCTGGAATGGTGTGCGAACTACCATCGTGCCCCAACCGGAACCACTGGCATCAGTGGGAACGGAGGTCACAGGAAGGTGTCTGGGATTCATCCCCAGGAAAGCGAGGTTACCACCCGCCCCGGGGTCCAGACCCGCGAGTTTAAGGAATCCTGACGTCTGTCCCAGGAACTCAGTATGTGTTCCTGGAGCAGTCGGGAAGGAGCCTGAGCCCATGTTACTGACTGAATGCAGGCCATCATGGCCCCTAACAGGGATATTGCTTCCCGCAAGGAGGGCGACCCCCTTGCCCGGAAGCGGGTCAGATTCACGCGGCGCAAAAGCTGACATGCCGCAGGAAGGAACGAGGTCTGTCTGGAGGAGGCCAGCAAGACTCCCAAAAATTGACGTCGGGTTGCAGGCACCCGTTCCGATTCCCGAAGATTGGGTACCCATCCCAGGGACTGAAGAATCTCCAATGTGTTGGAGACCTTTGTGCGCAGAAGCACTGCCGAAGGAGCCACCACCAACATGTCGTCTAAATAGGGAAGCATACATATCCCCTGGGTCTGGATGAATGTGATCGCTTCCCCCATGAGTTTGGTAACCTCTGGGGCCGACGAAATCCCAAAGGGCAGCACATTAAGCCGAGAATGGACCGTCCCACCTGCCCCGGAGATCGTGAATCGCAGAAAGCGCTTGTGGGACGGGTGAATGGGGACATGAGAATACACGTTCTGGAGGTCCACAACAACCTGGAGTAGTGCCCCTGGCCCTCCTCTCCAGGAGGAACCGGGGACCCCACACCCGAATCCAACAGGTGGCGCAGACCCGACAAGAAAAAACGTGCGAGAGTCCCCCTGAGGAAGGGAGAGGACTCGAAGACACAGAGGGGCTGGCTGAATTCCAAGCGTAGACCCTCTCAAATGGTCGAGAGGATCCAAGGGCACAAGGAGATTGCTTGCCACTGTGGCAGAAACCGCAGGAGCCGCCCCGCAATGGGGAAGGCGACCTTGTTTAGGGGCGAGTGGTGATGCCGCTGCTGGGGGAGCAAGATATTACGGGTCTTGTTCCCGTACTGGAATGCCCAGCGACCAGACTTACCCTTCCCTTTAGACTGGGAGGGTTGGCTGCGCTCAGGCCAAAAGGACTGCCTCCGAAAGGGCTCCTGTTCCGGTAGACACCTTTTCCGGTCTTACACCTTTTCCAGGATGTCATCCAATGCCCTTTGCAAGGGGAGGCCACACAGCTGGAGCTTAGACGTGACCTCCCCATTCCCTGGGAGTACCCTGCAGGATGAATTCTCCCAGCTGGGCGAGCCACTTAAAGAGAAACCTGCTCACATGTAGAGGAAATGTACACCGTTAAAGACATAGCTGCCGCCTCCCAGGATTTTTTTGAGGACACTCTCCATTTTACGAATGAGGGGGTCCTTCAACCGGGAGGAATCTTCAAAAGGCAACGCAGTCTTATATGCTAAGCTTCCCAAATGGAATACTGCCATAGACCCTTTATAGAGACATCCATAGAGATTCCCATTGGGTCTCTCATGAGGTCTCCCATCCAGCCCGTGCTGAGGCTCCTGCTGCTTAGCTTCAACAGTGTGTCAAGGGCATGCACAATGGGTTTACAATAGCAGCTGATTGCTACCCTGGCCACCTGGATGTCCACCTTCGGGACCTCCCAGACAAAGTCCTCACCCTCCAATCCACTCGGATGGGGTGAGCCGCTTAGCCTTCAGGCCTCTGAACATTTAGTCCTGCACAGAAGAAGGGGATTCCACCACCTCTACTCCCATGGTACAATGGACAGGGTCCACCAATGCACCCATGGACTCCGTGGAAAAATAGTAGTGTCCAGATTCTCGTGTCTGGACAGAGTCAACAGCGGCAATATCCTCGCCGTCCTCTAACGCTGAGCTCTGGCCAGCCTCCATGAGATCCACAGAGTCACAATCCTGGAGCTTCCTCTCTTACGGAGGGGAAGGCCCGGAAGCTGCAGAAAACCCCCGCAGTGCCGAGATAGAAGCCTGCACCTCTTCCCTAATGGATTGGAGCTCCTCAAGCAAGGATGGGGAGTCCATCCTGACAACCCTGTCAGTCATGGCCGACACCTTGTTGTAGGAAGAGGGAAATTTTGTGCCGCAGCTACATTATTGCTCCCTTTCACAGACGGCCCTCGTCTCCCTATAGACAAAAAGGGAAGAGAAGGGGGTCCCAGTGTGAGTGCAGGGCTTAAATAACTCTACCCCTTGTGACCACCCCCAGAAACACTTACATGAGCTGGGGGAACGCTGGGCTCTGCAGAAACAGAGGTGGAAGCCTATCACCTTCCATGTTTCAGGGATCAGCCTTACCTGGGTGTAGCTTCCGGCGGGTACTTATCCAGAAGTACCGTGCCCCCAACGAGGAACACCTGTTCCCTCCCTCCTCCTGGTCACCGGCCGCGTGCAGTAGCGCGCGAAAGTCCTGCTGGGTTCCCTGGAGCCGCGCCCAGAGTGCCACAGCCCTTACAGGAGCCGCCGCCCGAAACCGGAAGTGCCATCCCGGAACCGGAAGTGCCACACCCGAAACCGGAAGTGCCTCCGCGGCACCTCTGATGCATGCCCCAGGGACCGCAGCTGGAGGAGGGAGACGCCGGAGAGCTGAACAGGCCTCCGGCGTTGCAATACACGGCCTGCTTTGCCCCGTAGGACGCAGGAAGGCCGGATGGTCCCACCAAGGGAGCCCCGAGAAGGAGGAGGAGGCCGCCCCCGACGTCCATCCCTGGCCCAGCTGTAAGTACACCCCAATGCTGCCTCTGCCGGCCTGACAGCACTGGAACCTCTCCATGCCCCAAGGGGGACAGGAAGACACTGGAGTACTGAGGAAGGGGAGGGGCTTTTAACCTCTCTGTGTTCCTGTCCCCCAATAGGGCGTGGACGACATCCTCCAATGCTGTCGTGGAAGGCGAATGGAGAAAATGGATATGTCTTTAGTAAGGATGGGCGAACCGTTCGGTTTTCGCTGGGTTTGTGACAGACATTGCCATGTTAAAGCAAGCACACAGTAAATACACATAATATACTTACCAGGCAGGCGCTCTCCCTTCCTGCTGTGCCGCGGCGCTGTGATACTTCTGATCCACTTCTTATCTTCTGGTCGTATGTGATTGGCTGTTGGTGCCAATCACATGAATATTCCTAGAAGGTAATGAGAGGCCCCGAAGTGACACAGCACCACGGTACAGCTGAAAGGGAGAACATGGACCCGGTAAGTATAATGAGTATGGTTATTACTGTAACTGTGTGCTTGCTTTAACAGGGCAATGGCGGTCATGAACCCTGCAAAGAGCCAACGGTTCGCCCATCCCTGGTCTTTAGTTGTTTGCGTTTGTTTTTTTGCAGACACTTGGTTCACAAAAAACACCGACCAGTTTCAGATATCAGGCTTTTTTTCTCATTTGTGAAAGGCCATCTGTGTGTCAGTTCCCATAAAAGCCTTGTTGGATTTGTATTTATTCTTTGTATGAAGAAGAAAAATTCTTACCTTCTAATACCAAATAAATGGCAAATTACAGACCGTGCACTGATAATCTCTAACTGTCATTTCTGGGGATTTTAATCGAGCCAAGATCTCATTATCAAAGTTCTATCAATATGTCAAATGTTGTACACGGGACAATTATATATTGGATCTCCTCTATGCCAGTGTTAAGGATGCTTACTCATCATCTGCATTGCCCCCCCTGGAGAAATCTGACCACAACCTCATACTATTGTCTCCAGCCTATCAACCAGTTGTCTGCAAACAACCAGCGACAATTAAACTGATAAGGAAGTGGTCTCCAGCAGCAGGGTTACAAGACTGCTTTGATTGCACAGACTGGGAGGTGTTATGTGCCAGGGAACCTAATGATGATGTTAATGAGGTTACCGGGAGAGTTACTGATTACATCAACTTTAGTACTGACAATATTGTACCTATTCATGAGATTCGGTTTTATGCAAACAATAAGCCTTGGATTACAAAAGAATTGAAACATCTACTAAACAGGAAAAAAAAAGCTTTTAAAAGGAAGGACAAGGAGGAAATGAAAATTGTACAGCGAGACTTAAAGGGGAAAATTAAGATTGCCCGTGAAGCATTCAGAATTAAATTGGAAAATAAATTGTCACACAACAACTCCAGATTAGTGTGGGCTGGAATGAAGCTATTGACTGGGTTTAAGGCAAGGTCAGATCAGGGGGGTGGGGGCTGATCATGGCTAATGAAATGAATGAGTTTTTCAACAGATTCAACAATAAATGTGTGATGTCAACAGGGGAGAGGGCCGGGGAGCGACAAGCAATATCAACTGGGGGGAGGAAGTTAGAGACTTTCTTGATCTCTGAAAATGATGTGAGGGAACAGTTTAGTAAGCTGGTCATTGGTAAAGCAGCAGGACCTGATGGTATCTGTCCACGTGTCCTCAGAGTGTGTACAAATCAGTTGTGCACTGTCTTCCAGCACCTGTTTAACTGGAGCTTACAATCACAGAGAGCACCAGTTCTATGGAAGACTTCTTGCCTGGTGCCGGTTCCCAAGACTACCTTCCCGAGCTCCCATAACGACTATAGACCGGTGGCCTTAACATTGCATGCGATGAAGTCCTTGGAGAGAATTGTACTTGCCTACTTGTGTCCGAGGGTGTCTGCTTTTACGGACCCCCTTCAGTTTGCGTATCGGCAGAGTCTGGGGGTGGACGATGCTGTAGCGTATCTGCTACAAACAGTACATTCCTTTTTGGACAATGATGGAACCACTGTGCGTGCCATGTTCTTCGATTTCTCCAGTGCATTCAACCTTACAGCCACTATTATTACGTAAAAAGCTGGTTGAAATGGGGGTTGATGAGGGACTAGTGAATTGGATCATTGATTACCTGTTGGACAGGCCACAGTTCGTAAGGTTGGGGGCGGCCGTATCTGATAGTGTTCGGAGCAGTGTTGGAGCCCCTCAGGGAACGGTGCTTTCGCCATTCCTTTTTACGTTATACACAGCTGATTTTCAGTATAAATTAGACCTTTGTCACCTTCAGAAGTACTCTGATGACTCAGTGATAGTTGGAGGTATTGCGAGAGGCCGGGGGAGGAGGAATACAGAAGGGTGGTTTTGGACTTTGTTGACTGGTGCCAGGCTAACCATTTAGAACTCAATGTAAAGAAAACCAGGGAGTTGGTGTTGAGTTATGGAAGGTGCATGAAGGATTGCTTACCTATCACTATTGATGGTCAGGATGTGGAGATGGTGGAGAATTTCAAATATTTGGGGGTTCACCTGGACAGCAATCTTGATTGGAGGTGCCATATGGAGAAGGTTTGCAAGAAAGGGATGAGTAGACTTTACTTCCTAAGGAAGTTAAAGTCGTTTAATGTGTGTAGCAAAATGCTTGAAATGTTCTACGAATCTATTGTGGCGAATGCAATCTTTGCTGCAATAATATGTTGGGGTAGTAGTGTGCGCACAGCTGACGCTAATAAGCTGAATAAACTTATCAAGAAGGCTAGTGCGGCGGTGGGTCTACAACTTAGGACTTTCGAGGAGGTATTAGAGGATAGAATTAATAAGAAATGCAAGGCTATAATGAGCAGCAATACACACCCTCTCTCTGAACTGTTTGCGAAGCAAAAGAGCACATTCAGCAAGCGTCTAATCCAACTAATGTGTAAAAAGGAAAGATACAGAAAATCGTTTGTTCCGACAGCTGTGGGGATGTTTAACAAATGTGTAAGTGTAAAGCATCCCAAGACTAAGTAAAGTTCTAAGTGTATGGGGGAAATAGGGGAGGTACATGTACCAGTCTACCCGCATCTGCTGTCCATATAGACTTATTTTGTAAAGTGTGTAATGTTCTTGATCTTTGTTCTGCTGCTGTAATACTGTAATTTCCTGCGGGATCAATAAAGTTTATCTTATCTTATCTTATATGCTTTTTTATATACAGGACCATTATATTGCCATGTTTGATCCACAAGATAGATTAAAGTAGGGCATGTCTCTATATCATGGATCCAAAGCAAAATATGAAAAAGGTTTGTGTTGTATATGTGATCTATCTGTAAAAATAATTGATAGTACAAAAATTATGCTCTTAGATTACATTCAGATGGCTGCATTGTCAAAGCAGCAAATTGCAGACATGACTGGCTGTGTGCAGTCCCATGTGCCCATCCTTATAGCAGGAAAATCTGATAGACCAGCAAATGCAATCCTGCTCATCTCTATTGGCAGCGTTGAAGTTTAAAGGGTAACGGCCATTCAAATTTTTATTTAATAATAGTGTAGAGCAAGGGATTTTAGTAAACTTGCTAATATACTTAATTAGAAAATTCTGGATGGTTACCATTCATAAACCTTACACAAGGTGTCCCCACTGCACTGTGTGTGAAGCAGACAAATGTTCATTATCAGTCAGATTCATCTTCAGTGAATACGGGCATGTAACCATAATAGGGAAAGGGCATGGCCTACACTGACTGCAGTTGGTGAGGAGACAATGTATCAGATTACAGCACAGAGTTGAGCAATGTCAGGATGTAAACTCCTCTATACAAGCTTCTCTGTTCTGTCACCTGGCTCCACAAAGCTCAGTTACAATCTCTGTTAACTCCTTGTCTGCTGGCTCCCTACACAGCTCAGGATTTCTGTTAACACTTTCTCTGCTATGGCATTGCACTGTTCCCTATCAGCTGTTGGACATGCCCACACAGCCATAAAATATAATTTCTAAAAAAGTACAGAAAAATGGGAGAAAATAAGTCATATGGCACAGAAAAACATTATCTCAGCTTCTATGTGACCCATCATTAACAACCAGTGCAGTATTGTTTTTTTTCCCTTCAATTAAATGACATTTACACTATAAATACATAATATGGACTATCTCCTGAAAAAAATGAATCAAGCGAAACAGCTTTTTTGTATAGAGACTCGTGTTAAATGCAAAAGAGCAAATGATAAACAGCAATTTAAAACAAAAAACATTGGGAGGGAAAAAAAGAAAAACCTAGAGCTTGCTGTGACACTGGTATTTGCACTCTTTAAATTAATTTAGTAATGAAACATACATTTTGGCAAACCACAAATGAGAATCACCTCTGATATTTGTTGATGCCCGTGCGACAAATTAATGATGACTTCAGTGTTTTAAAAAACCACGTGTTAGGTCAGGGGTCTCAAACACGCGGCCCGCCAGGCTTTCCATTGCGGCCCGGGGCATCATGAAGAAATAACATGCCCCGGGCCATTGTGCAGGGAGATGCCGCGGTACTTGCTGTATTGTGACTTCCAGGTACCACTCACTCAAGCTCCTTCATTCCTGTAGAGTAATGCAAGCAGGCGGCCAGCGAACCAATCAGAAGCCTCCTGATGACGTCATACGCTGACGTCGGCTGCAGGCTTCTGATTGGTCCGCCGGCCGTCTGCTTGCATTACTGTACAGGAATGAAGGAGCTTGTGTGAGCGGTACCCGGAAGTCACCATAAAGCGGGTACCACTGCGGCTCCCTGTACAATGGCCACACGCTGAGGCGGCGAGATGCTGAGGAGTGAGGAGGACATTCAAATTTCCCGCACCGCCAGGGCGGCACATCGCCGGCGGCTACTGGGGACTGCTGGGAGCTGGAGGTCACCTGGTGTCAGGGGCTGCCTGGTGCCAGATTCTGCCGGGGGCCACCTGGTACCAGGTGTTGCCGGAGGCCACCTGGTGCCAGGTGCTGGCAGTCGCCGGGTGCTGCCGGGGGCCGCCTGGTGCCGGTGGTCACATGGTGCTGCTGGTCACTGGGTGCCAGGTGCTGGCAGCTGCCAGGGGCTGCCTGGTGCCAGGTGCTGCCGGGGGCCGCCTGGTGCCAGGTTCTGGCGGTTGCCGGATGCTGCCAGGGGCCTCCTGGTGCCGGGTGCTGGCGGTCACCTGGTGCTGCCGGGAGCAGCCAGGTGCTGCTGGTCGCCAGGTGCTGCCGGGGGCCAGGTGCTGACTGCTGCCGGGGGCCCCCTGGTGCTGGGTGATGCAGGATGGGTACATAACTGCAAGAAGAGGTCCAGGATGGGGACATCACTACAAGAAGGTGACCAGGATGGGGACATTACTACATAAAGAAGATTAGGGTGGGGACATTCCTACAATAAGATCAGGATTTGTACTTTACTAGATTGAGCAAAAAATTCTGGTATTGCTAAAATGTCACTTCGTCCTACAAGGAATGCGGCACCCCGATATTAATTTATTTCTATGTGCGGCCCACCAACCAAGCTGAATTTGAGACCCCTGTGTTAGGTTCTGTTCCTTTGTTACAAGGGTGAAGACAAAAAAGAGCTGTCTAAGGACATCAGAACTGCTATTATTAGCAAACACAAGACTTCCAAAGGGTATCAAGGCATCTCTAAAGACCTTGGTATGCCATTCTCAACAGTGCGCAATGTTATTAAGAAGTTTGGCAAGCATGGAACTGTCAAGAACCTCCCTGGACGTGGGGGAATAAGTAAAATTGACAAAAGATGTGTTCAAACGTTGGTGCGAATGGTGTAAAAAACACCACGTCAAACATCCAAAGTCCTGAAGGCCAAATTGGAACAGTCTAGGGTCATGGTTTCAACAACTACCATACGCCGAACACTAAAGCAAGCAGACCTTTATGGGCAAAGGCTAAGGTAGGAACCATTGCTGAAGAAAAAACATAAAAAGGAACGACTGAACTGTGACAAAGAGTAACTTGACAAACCACAATCTTTCTGGGAAAATGTTCTGTGGACAGATGAAGCAAAAATAACCATTTTGGCAATGCAAAGCAACAGTTTGTTTACAGGCGGGACAATGAATCTTATATGGAAAATAACACCTTACCAACAGTTAAGCATGGTGGAGGATCCATAATGCTGTGGGGTTTCTTCGCTGTGTCTGATACCGGAGGCTTTGATCGAGTCACAGGAATCATGAAATTAGAGAACTATAAAGAGATTTTAGAGCGAAATGTCCTGACCAGTGTAAGTAAACTTGGTTTGAGTCAAAGAACATTGGTCCTCTAGGAAGACAATCGTCTAAAACACACATCCAAAAGTACACAGAAATGGTCGAAAGAGAAAAAATGGACTGTTTTAAAATGGAGAACAATGAGTCCTGGCCTCAATCCCATTGAAAATCTTTGGGGTGAGCTGTAATCTGCCATTGGGAAAAATAACCCTGGAAAAACACTCAAAAACTTTAACAAACTGCAAAGAAAGAGTGGGAGAAAATACCAGCTGAGAAGGAGGAAGCTTACAGATGGCTATCAGAAATGTTTGGAGGCATCATCAACGTCAAAGGGTGTGCAACCAAATATTAATTAAGGGCCTTTATTGCTGCACATGCTGTTTATTCTGCTTCTTCTTTGAAATTTCAACATGTAAGTTGACAATATTTTATTGATGTATTACTTTGGACTAGTTATTAAAAAATCTTGAGAATATAACTTTGTAAAAAAAAACTATGTGTCACCTCACCCAATTTCTCCTTTAATCCATCCTGTAGCATTGCACCACATTTCAAAGAATGCACAATATGTAGGAACACAATTATCCAGTGATGAACGAATCGACCATGTAGAGGATATAGAGTAAAACTTCATATTTATTCAGGACATTAAAAACATGCTCAGCATGGTCAGACATTCCTTGACAAAAAAGAACCTGCCCCATGAATAAGGCTCCAGTTTAGCCGAACTTTGGTAGATTTGTTATGGTTAGCATTGTTGCTTTGCAGTACTGGGACTCTGTGTTCTTGTCCCACTAAGAAAACATCTACAAGGAGTTTGCAATTTTCCACGTGTTTTGTGGGTTTCCTCCAGGTTCTTCAGTTTCCTCCCACACTCCAAAGACATACTGATAGGGAATTTAGATTGTGAACCCCAATGGGGACAGCGTAATAATGTCTGTAAAGCGCTGTTGGATATGATGGTGCTAAATAGTCCATATGCACTACCACATAGGCTAACCTGGGTCTTTTTTTCCACAAGGTCAGCACATTGACTGAACATGCATTTGCTTTGACGTACCGATATGTAGAGGGTGATGTGGTCACAAATTATCGAAGGCAAACAATGGAGTCTGCTGCTCTTGTGAACTAGTTGTTGCTATTATTAACAATCTATAATTTATAATTATCTATAATATAACTGGAGCTTATGATAATAATCTACCAATTAATAATTTGAATTTTTTAAATCACTCTCCTATTTTGTCTTCCGCTATTACTTGCTGGTTCTCTCACCAAATTCTTCAATGTGGCACATGTGTTCATGACCTTAGCATAGAGTTAACACATTTTCTTTTTTTTCTGTCCTTAACTGGTCTTGTGACTGTTTAGCCCCAAAGGTCTGATGGCGGGTTTACACGTTGAGATATCGGCGTCCAATTTCAATGAAAAGTCATGTGGTTCGATCGTTGGAGCCGATATCGTTCCTGCGTTGTATGGTGTGAACGTCCAATACGATGCAGGAACGATGTCAATGCGATATCGGGGATTGAATGAGCGTGCTATTCAATGCCCCGATATTGAAGGAAGATTGAAGTCGGATCGTGCTGTGTAAACGCTGTGTAAACGCACAACTATGATGCGATGTGAAACGTCACCCATTGACTCCCATGTTAAGTGTGCGATCCTGGGTTGGGGGGCGTAGACATCGCACGGACGTTGTATTCCGATATCGCAGCATGTAAACATCCAATGCGATGCGGGAGAAACGTGCACTAATTGCGCGCTCCCGCGCCATTGAGTTGCGATATCGCAACGATATTGAAGCGTGTAAACCCACCAACAAAATTCTCAAAATGGAACAAAATTGCTTCTAAATACTGGCGTACTAAAAATACACCTGGGGGGTATTGGAGTTACACCAAATGTTGGACTTTTGAAAAGTTGCAATTGATGAATCAGGTGAAAAGATCTAGAATCTCTAAACTCCAACCACAAAGCATAAATAACCACACTGACGGTAGTAAATTGGGTGCAAACAAAAACTAACAACTGCAAACGTAATTATGAAGGGCGGCTTATATATTTTTTTCAGGATCTTGAAGATGAAATCTACAATGCATTGTGGCAGGATACCAAGCTGATACTTACTGTCTTTGTCTTCCACCTACGGGCAATGGGAATTGACAACTACCATCATTAGCTCATGACCTTCCTGTCTTGGAGCAGTTTTCACCTTTGACAACATTTGATCCACTTATAGGTCAATGATGTAACAGACTGTCCCGTTTTATTATAGTACAGCACATACGCTAATAAAGGAGAAGCAAGGACAAGAAAAATCTCTCGGGCAGGGAACACAGCCATGATCAAGGTCAATAAATAGAAGAATCTTCACACTGTCTAAATATAACACATTACGCTTCATAATTAGATGCTTAGTACAGGAAGAATGCTATCTAAATCCATAGACTGAAAAAAGTTCTGTACGACTTCAGGAAGTCCAGGTCAGTGTTAATTAACTAATCTGCAGGCAACATTTGTATTAATCCAAGACTGAATCCAATCATTTAATCATTTTTCTCTAATTTATGCATTTATCTCATTCATTTATAGATATTGATTATTATTATTAATATAGTTTGGGGTATACATTGAAAGAGTTTCCCCAGTTATAGATAACTAAAGCTTAATGCTAAGTTCATACATCGCATTTTTAGTCTACATTTTAGCTGAGGATTTCTACACTGAAATCCTCAGCGTCTTTGCACTTAAAATTGGTGCATATTTCCACACTTATTTAGGCATTTTTTGTAGATTTGTTTTAACCAATGCAAAGAAAAAGGCAAGAAATTAATGTACGGCTAGTGCTTTAACCAGGGCCATATTTGGCACTAGGCACTGGAGGGCATGTGCCTAGGGTACCGGGCTGCAGGGGGCGGCACCAAGATAGGGGAAAAAAATAGTTTTTTAATTTTGTTTTAACCTCCCCTCCGTTAGAAAATCTTGGAAATCCACTCTCTTTGTGGAGGGGAGGGGGTGGGGTCAGGAGGGGGCAGGGGTACCTCCACTCAGGATACAGGGAGCAGACTGACCCTGGAAGTAGTGCCTGCACTTCCAGGGTCAGAAAGGTCCATGTACCGAGCTGCTGTGGCATCTGCAGGTGGTGAGAATGAGATCATGTCTCCCACTGTAAACGTCACAGCAGGGTCGAAGAGGAGGAGAAAGACAACATGGAAATTAGGACACAGGAGAGGTGAGAGTTCATAGAGCTGAAGATGGAGGTTGGGGGGAGGGATGCTGTGCTGCTATATACTGGGGGGAGGCTGTTCTGCTATATACTGGGGTGGAGGCTGTGCTGCTATATACTGGGGGAGGCTGTGCGGCAGTATACTAGGGGAGGCTGTGGTGCTATATACTGGGGGAGGCTCTAGTGCTATATACTGGGGGGAGGCTGTGCTGCTATATACTGTGGGAGCTTGTGCTGTTGTATAGTGGGGAGAGGCTGTGCTGCTGTATACTGGGAGGAGGCTGTGCTGCTGTATACTGGTGGCATGGGAGGCTGCACTGCTATATAATGGTGGCATGGGAGGCTGTGCTGCTATATACTGGTGGCATGGGAGGCTGTGCTGCTATATACTGGTGAACAGGGGAGGGTGCTGCTTCTGTATATTGGTGGCATGCGAGGCTGTGCTGCTATATGCTGGTGACTGTGGAGGCTGCTGCTGTATACTGGTGGACAGGGGAGGCTGCTGCTGTATACTGTTGAATAGGGGAGGCGGCTGATGCTGTATACTGGTGGCTTGGGAGGCTGTGCTGCTATATACTGGTGAACAGGGGAGGGTGCTGCTGCTGTATACTGGTGGCATGTGAGGCTATGCTGCTATATGCTGGTGACAGTGGAGACTGCTGCTATATACTGGTGGACAGGGGAGGCTGCTGCTGTATACTGGTGGCATGGGAGGCTGTGCTGTTCTATACTGGTGAATAGGGGGGAGGTTGCTGCTGTATACTGGCGGCATGGGAGACTGTGCTGCTTTATACTGGTGACAGTGGAGACTGCTGCTGTATACTGGTGATAGGGGAGGCTGCTGCAGCAACATGATAAAATGGATCCTAAAATTTGTTGGACAATTTCTCCCGAGTATAACGATACCTCAAATGTGGCGGAAAACCACTGTTTGGGCGCACGTCTGGGCTCTGAAGGGAGGGAGTGACATTTTCAAACACAGATTTTGATGGCATGGTCTATGGGTGTCATGTCTTGTTGGATTGCCCCTGATGAACAGCGGAAATCCCCCACAAGTGACAACATTTTGAGTTCATTGCCACGGGGAGCCTTGGTAACTTAGCGAGTGATGTCACCACCCCCCTGTGGCAGTCTCAAACTGCCGCGCGTGACTTCACTCACCGAGTCCCTGCAGTCACTGTGATGGCAGATTCTACAGGGAGAAGACGCTGCAATGATCTGCCATACAGTGCACCATCAATATAACACTAGAGATTGGGGCCGTAGCCGAGGTTTGAATGGCACAGACTGCTTAGTGCAGGAGCTGCAGTAGAGATCGGCTTAAACTCGGCACGACAAGGTGAAAAAACACTCTGAGAAGCCCTAAATAAGTTACCTGGTGACCTGAGGACACAGTGGTTCCAATGGTGTGTGGCAAATCAGCAAGAAGGAGATCTCCAAAGAAGGTGACTGCATATTTCTCCGAGACCAGGTACTCAATACAGCCTTAAACATGGCTGCCGCTTCTCACTCCACAGCCCCCTCTCCCTGCTTTTCTACAATGTGGCTCACACACAGCAGCCTCAGAAAAGGCAGGGGAAGCTCAGACAGATATTCCCCTTACACAGAAAACAATGGAGGCTTTGCTAAAATCCCTGAGGCAAGAACTCCAAGCTGATTTTAAAAGAATGATAGCTGAGTTTAAGGCAGAAATCAGGGGAAAACTCAAGGATCTGGGAACTAGAATAGACCGCCTGGAGCAGAAGCTGGCAGAACTTACTAAATCTCATAATGAACTAATAGATGCTAATGAGGCTTTAGGAAAGGGGGGTTCCCAAATACACAACAAAACACTGGATTTTGAGGACAAATCCAGAAGGAACAATATTCGCATTAGAGGGATCGATGAATCTATTCCTGACAAAGATTTGCCAAGTCTCCGGCAAAGCTTCATACACACATTGATTATTTCTGCAGACAGCACAAGGACTTAATTGTGGATAGAATACTAAGGATTCCAAAACCAAAAGGTCTCAACACAGATTTACCACGAGATGTTATTGCCCACATTCATTTCTATACAATAATGGAGACTTTTATGGCTGGTCTCATGAAAAGGCCAAAACTTCCAAATAACTTGGCCCACCTGAAGGTTTTCCCTGACTTGTCGGCAGGTAATCTAGCTCAGAGGAGGGAGTATATGCCGTATACTACAGCCCTCAGAGAACAAGGAATAAAGTACCACTGGGGTTCCCCATGAAACTGAAAGTCTTGAGGGACAATTCCATATTTGTTCGCACATCCCGGTAAATGCAAGAGATGTATTGCTAAATTGGAAGATTCAAGACGACTACAGAAAAAGAAAAAACTGGCCCAGACTGGTTCACAGCATGATTGATTACTGGATAGCCGTTTTCTGCTTCCTGCTTTCTACTCCTTGTCTGATGCCTCTATAGCGGTGTTGAAACCAGGCAAAGTTGTCCACAGAGTGTCTTTTTTTCATTTTCTTTCAAACACTTTTTTCCCTTTTTTCCCTTTTCTTTACTGTTCGCTTGATTTTGGAACTGTGAGG
This sequence comes from Allobates femoralis, assembly GCA_033576535.1. Taxonomy (NCBI): domain Eukaryota; kingdom Metazoa; phylum Chordata; class Amphibia; order Anura; family Aromobatidae; genus Allobates; species Allobates femoralis. Next base: position 506,276,629 of record JARQOC010000001.1, on the reverse strand, counting down.
GGACTTTCTCTTATGATGAAGCAAAAATTTAGGTTTGATAACTCTGCATTTGTTTATACAACCACATTTGTTTCCCTGTCCGTCCTCCCCTGTCTGTCCTTCCCATGTTTTTCACACATGTAGGAGCAATGATTTTACATAAAGCAGTATATTGTACTAACAATGCATATTAAGGTTATATCTATAAATGCCAATGGTTTGCCAGGTAAAAGATCAATCTTCTGAAAGAATATTTGTAAAGAAACTGCTGATGTAATTTGTGTTCAAGAAACACACTTGTTGGCACAGAACAATGCTCAGCTAAAGAACCCTCGATACCCACATCAGTTTTTTTGCAAGCAAGACTAAAAGAGCTGGAGTGGCTATTTTTATAAGAGATTCCCTATCCTTTAAATTGTATAACACTACTAGTGATCCGGAGGGGTGTTTTATTTTCCTTGGTTGTTCTTTAAACAACACTAAGTAAACGATTGTATCTCTATATGGCCCAACTATGCACCAGTTTTCATTTATCAGACAAGCACTTAAGAGAATTCAGGTGTTCTCCAACGGGTTTAAAATTGTCTGTGGAGATCTCAACCTCCCCTTGTCTGCCATATTAGATTGCTCAGAAAAAAAAAAAAAAAAAAGTTTTGCGCCACCTGTGGATTTATCCTGCTATTATAAGGTTGCACTTAGGAATTAACTAACCTTTTGTGGTTGTGCCACTTTCCGCACAACCAGAATGTGAGCGTGTGTTATGGCTCGGGCTGCAGCCTCAGACCTGTATTTCCTTCGTGTCCTTGATCCTCTCAGCTCCCGATCAAGTGCCGATCAAGTGCTCACTCCAAGGCCAGGCCAGACAACGTCAATCAGGTCCTTTCCCTCTGCAGCTCTGTTAGACCGCTTTCCCCGAAGGGAGATGTATACGAGTAGAAATGGTTTAACCGGTTCTTTGGTAGAGCCTGAGATTACACGAACACAATTATCTCCAACTCTATCTTTATTCTTTAAAAGATGATACTCCAAACTCCAACCCACAACATGTTTCGACGTGGCAAACACGTCTTCCTCAAGCGGATATGTGGGAGGAGGGGAATGAACAGCCTGTGTCATACAGGGAGGGGGGAATGAGCAGCCTGCGTCATATGGGGAAGGGGGGAACGAGCAGCCTGTGTCATATGGGGTGGGGAGGAACGAGCAGCCTGGGTCATATGGGGGAGGTGGCAGCGTGCATCCTGGGTCATATGGGGGAGGGGGGAAGTGAGGAGCTTAGGTCATATGGGGAGGGGGCAATGAGCAGCCTGGGTCATATGTGAGAGGGGGGAATGATCAGACTGGGTCATATGGAGGAGGAAGGGGAACATGCAGCCTGTGTCATATGGTGGAGGGAGGGGAAAGAGCAGCCTGGGTCATATGAGGGAGGAGGGGCGAGCAGCCTGGGTCATATGGGGGGGAGAACAGAGCAGCCTGGGTCATATGGGGAAGAGGGGAATGAGTAGCCTGGGTCATATGGGGAGTGGGGCAATGAAAAACCTGGGTCATATGGGAGAAATGAGCAGCCTGGGTCATATGAGGGAGGGTGGAACGAGCAGACTGGACAAATAGGGAGGGGGGGATGAGCAGCCTGTGTCATATGGGGGAGGGGGGAACAAGCAGCCTGGGTCGTTATGGGGAGGGGGGAACAAGCAGCCTGGGACATATGGAGGAGGGGAGAAATGAGCAGACTGGGACATATGGGGTAGGGGGGGAAACGAGCAGACTGAGACATATGGGGGGTGGGGGTAAACAAGCAGCCTGGGTCAAATGGGGGAAGGGGGGGGAACGAGCTGCCTGGGACTGGGAAAGGGGGGAAATGAGAAATCTGGATATATGGGGGAAGGGGGAAACTAAACTAACAGACTGGGACTTATGGGGAGTAGTGAACGAGCACCTGGGACATATGGGGGAGTTGGAGGACGAGCAGCCTGGTACATGGGGGGAGGATGAGCAGCCTGGCACATGGGGGCGAATGAGCAGAATGGCACATTGAGGAAGATGAGCAGAGTGGCACATGAGGGAGCACAGTATGGAGAAGGGTTACACTGGAGGGGCACAGTACAGAGAAGTAACATGAGGGGTACGGTATGGACAGTGGCGTATCTAGGGGGGTGCAGCCGGATCCTTTGCCCCGGGCGCAACTCAGAGGGGGCGCCTGCGCTGGCTCCTCCACTCCGCCCTGCAAATTATGCACGGTCGGCGCCGCGCATGCACAATTGAACCCATGCTGGTCCGCCCCCTGGCAGCAGTTCTCACCCCGGGTCACGTCACGTCGTGCTGTGGCTGACGTCACCCGGCTCGCCGCACGCAGTGAGCGTGCGCGTACATTAAAGTCGGACAGAGAAAACCATGGCGGGCTGCACCGGGCGAGGGCACTCAGCTGCCTGGGGGATTGTGCTTACCAGGCACCGGAGGCCGTGCAAGGAGCCGCGGCTGGGCCGTCACCATGGCCTCTCCTCCATAGGTTCTTCAGTAGGCGGATCACCTGCAGCCCTGAGCCCAGGACAGGTACCAAGGAGGGCGCCGTGTTCAGGTGATTACACGGGCTGTACTATATAGGATGGGGGGGAAGGGGGCGCCAAAATAAGTCTTTGCCCCGGGTGCCAGAAAACCTAGTTACAGCGCTGGGTATGGAGATGGGGGTAGCACGGGAGCGCTCACTAAAGAGACTGGGAGGGCTCAGTGTGCAGAATGCATAGCATAAGGGGGCTCACTATAGAGTTGGGACAACATGAGGTGGACAGTGAAGAGGGGGCTGCATGGAGGGAGATCATAGTTCATAAGTGAGGAGGGTGTGGTGGATATAATTCATTATGGGGAGGACAGAGTGGGGGTTTTCATTTATGAGAGGGTGGTGCAGCAGTCATATTTAACTAGGGACAGTGTAGTGGGAATATTTTATACGGGAGAATAATGTGGAGGCCAATACCATAAGTGAGACAGTGTGGGGAAATTTCTACAAGAAGCACAGTAAGGGGCAATTATTTATTCAGGGACCAAGATAGGGCTTATGTCTCGCCTCTGGAGGGACCGTGGGGTACTCGGAACCGGGCCCTCTCGTTGTTATCTGGGGCTGTGGGATGTCACGGTGGCATGACCCGGTCAGGTGATCCCCTGTCGGGCGAGCAGTTAAAAGGGGGAATTAGAAAAATGGAGAAAAATAAGATAAAAGTTTTTAAAAATAAAAGTGTCATGACGCCACTCATGGAGTGCGGCCGGTATAGCTGCTGCTGCAGTCTGGACCTCTGGGGATGATGGGAGTAGCAGCGAGGATGGTTCAGCTTCCCCGGGAAGAGCAGGTCCCCAGGGCAACCTTCAAGTCTTTGAATATGATACATTTGTTGGGGTGCAAGGACTTAGTGTAGGGAATAACTGACAGACACTGGGTAACAGTCTCCTTTACCTTTACTGATGCAAGTAGCAGGTTCATCCAGGACACAACTCACAAGAGGAGTTAGGGCTCCGGAGCCTGGAAGCAAGTTCAGGTTTCCCACACCTGGCAAGTGTGGCGTACCCCCAAGGTACTGCATTCCTGCAGTTAGGGAGTGTAGTGCTGTCATGAATGGATGAATATTGCTCATTATTTTTAAGGTGCTGGACGAGTCAGCCAACAATAGCTCCCCCATCTCTCCTCCCTTTTGGTTTTGATGGTTACTAGTCCAATCATGCACCCAGCCAAGCATTTACGACCCCTAATAAATACCTGGGCTAAAGGGAAATAGAGATGTACACAGGTTTGAACCAGTTCTGTCTCTGCTAAAGATCCTTTGTTAAAACCTACAGTTTTCAATGTCGAATTTAAGAAGACCCGTTCACGCCACAAACACATAATTCATATTTTCAGGTTATTCACCGTTTTGCGCATTCAATGATATGTCGTGCATATCGATGTCACCATCAGGAACCTGGGTATGGAGTTCTGGCTTTGTGGACATCATAAGCAGGTCATATTTGGTATCAAACTTCTCAGAATTACATGACATTAAATATGAGTTATATATCATAATTGTGAGCCCACCCCATCCCCAGATATGAGGAATGAAGCATTATTAAGCATGGTGAAAGAGGAGGTCTTAGTGGACAAGCCCACAGGGAGTGGTCACTCCAAGCGGTGGGGGCCACAAATTCCCCTGTCTTTAATAAAAGTAGAGAAGCCATTTTTGGGTCATTCCATCCTGGGCCTGACATAGCAAAACACCATACCAGCTGTCTGACGGAATCCTACCTTTAAGGGGAGAGGCCCCCCCACAGAACTACGTGTACCTATGCGTGACTAGGTCTGGCAAGTTCTCTTTTATTCCTTTTATTTTTATAACTGTTTTATGCATACATGTATATTGTCTCTTATGTAATATTCTGTAAATCTTTTGTAAGCACTGCCCATCTTTTGTGGAGTAAAATATTATAATTTACTAGTCTCGATCTCCTTGTCCTATGAGCGAGCTCTCACGACCTCACTGCTCGTTTTTACGCTATCATACAGGTTACCGGTCTACCTTGAAAGATCGGTGGTGGCAGCTTAATTTTGGTATTTATGTGATATTGTGGGCCTGAGGGTGACTGGATCGAGGTATATATGCATTCCTGGTAGGAACTGATGGTATATATACATCCCGTCACATCACGTGCCGCAGTAGACAACATAAATTAGGGCAGCTGGACTCCTTTCTTATCCTCTGCCAATACCGGATTTGGCCAGCAGGCTAAGGGGGCGCCAGAGAGCTGCAGGTCCTGACTAAGTCATCGTGACAAGTGCCTCTGGTCTCCAGGTGCCTGGATGGTGCAGTTGAGCCCAAATAACGCACGCAAACAGTACACAAACACGACCCCTTAGGCCCTGAGACAATGGGAGGACCCAGAGGGAGGGCCTAGGTCACAAAAAGGGGAAACAAGAAGTGTTAGGGAGTCAGTAGAAGGAGACTGGAGGAGTAACAGCGGTGTGGTACTGGCTCCCAGGGCTTGGAGTACTAGGGATGCAGAAGAGACGCCGATTTCCCCGAATCTGACGAGACAGAGGGGTTGTTGGACAACACAGGGACGTGGCCCTGAACACGGTGCGGATATTTCATGCCCAAGCCGTAAATACGGAGGCATCTGACTTCTAACGGGAGCTGTGGCCGAACACCCGACACATCTTGGGGAAGGTGGCTGAACTAGGGAGCAGTGCCCGAGAGAGAAACCTAATGGTGCCCGGGACACAACAGCACCCGTGGCCATCGGTACTTGAGCTCTGTGCGTCGGAGAGCGTTGAAAGCCTGGGGAGCAGAGCAACGACCCACTCGCCTCAGAGGAGAACTACCCCTTATAGCACTGAGAGAGAGGAAAACCATCAGAGACTGAGACACCTAGAGAGAAAGGAAAGGGCACCAACTGTGGCTTGACTGCACTAACCCGGCTCTGGAGAAAGAGCTGTACCGGAAAGTGGCAAGGAACATAACTGGTGGCCATGTTTTAACACCTGAGTAAAAGTAACGGAACTGCAGCTGTGGTGTGTGAGTTTTATTTGCGGTGTCCATCGGCCGCAGAGACCGCACAGAACACCGAGGGTACTGTTAATGGAGTGAACATCTACCAAGGTACGAGCTGGGGAAACCACTCCAGTGCCCTGGGGACTATGTTTCCCCTGCAGGGAGCGACACCATCCAAACTGCCGGCCACTGTCCCCAGAGGTTCTGAACCAGCGGTGGCCGCCCTGGTCGCATACCTCAGGTGACACGTCATGAATACTTCCTTATCCCCTAGACTTTCCCAGTCATCATACCCCGTTTATTTTTAAATGACACCGCCAGGGTCATTGGACCAGGTCTCGGCTCCCTTCTGTCCCGGTGAAAAGAACCGAGAAGTGAAGAAGAGAGAACAACTAGTAACAGCCCCCTTCCCGAGTCTTCCCAACCCTGGAGTGGGCGTGTCACAAGGTCTGAGGCCTCCTTTTGCACTGTTCTCTGTGAGCCCTGGCTGCTTGAAGCTGTGCTAAGACCCTTTTCTCACTTGTTCTCAATAAGTTTGATGTGTCACATGACCCTCTTCCCATTGAAAAAAAAGTTGGATCCAAAATGGCCCAGTTCAAAATGGCTGCCATGGTCACCACCCATCTGGAAAAGTTTCCCCCCCTCCCATATACTAATGTTCCACAAACAGGAAGTTGATCACCAACCATTCCCATTTTATTTAGGTGCATACATATAAATGGCCCACCCTGTATAATAAATACTTCCATAAAAATTGATTAATAAATATCATAAGTAATTAAAAAACTCATATCCAACCAATTACAAACAGGTCCACCCAGGGCCGGTTTTAGACCAAATGGGGCCCTAGGCGAGATTGAGAGTGGGGCCCCAAACTATGAAATAAAAATAGTACCCGTACAGTTGTATAAAGTATATACAGCAGCCCCAGTGGTATATACAGGCCCCAGTAGTATATACAGCAGCCCCAGTGGTATCCAGCAGCCTCCCCAGTGCTATATACAGGCCCCAGCAGTATTACAGCAGCCTTCCCAGTGGTATACAGCAGCCTCCCCAGTTGTATATACAGGCCCCAGCAGTATTACAGCAGCCTCCCCAGTGGTATACAGCAGCCTCCCCAGTTGTATATACAGGCCCCAGCAGTATATACAGCAGCCCCAGTGGTATACAGCAGCCTCCCCAGTTGTATATACAGGCCCCAGCAGTATATACAGCAGCCCCAGTGGTATACAGCAGCCTCCCCAGTTGTATATACAGGCCCCAGCAGTATATACTGCAGCCCCAGTGGTATACAGCAGCCTCCCCAGTGCTATATACAGGCCCCAGCAGTATATACAGCAGCCCCAGTGGGGGTGTATATAGGCAGCCCCAGTCAGTGGTGGTGTATATAGGCAGCCCCAGTCAGTGGTGGTGTATACGGGCCCCAGACCCCACTGGTGGTGGTGTATACAGGGCCCCAGTCAGTGGTGGTGTATACAGGGCCCCAGTGGTGGTGGTGTATACAGGGCCCCAGGGCCCACTGGTGGTGTATACAGGGCCCCAGGGCCCACTGGTGGTGTATACAGGGCCCCAGGGCCCACTGGTGGTGTATACAGGGCCCCAGGGCCCACTGGTGGTGTATACAGGGCCCCAGGGCCCACTGCTGCTGTATACAGGGCCCCAGGGCCCACTGCTGCTGTATACAGGGCCCCAGGGCCCACTGCTGATGTATACAGGGCCCACTGCTGCTGTATACAGGGCCCCAGGGCCCACTGCTGCTGTATACAGGGCCCCAGGGCCCACTGCTGGTGACTGTATACAGGGCCCCCTCCTCCCCTCCCTGTAAAAGAATACACATCATACTTACTCTGCCGCTGCCCGCCACTCTGCACCGCGCTCCGACTTCTTCCTGGCTGCTTCCTGTGACTGTGCTTGCGGCTGCGCCCGGCGCCGGTCACCAGGAAGAAGCCGGATGAAGCCGGAGCGCGGTGCAGAGCACTGTCTGCAAGCGGCCGCGGCGCTGCCGCGCCGGCTATAATCCGGCCGGGCCAGGGGGCCCTCTGAAGCTTGGGGGCCCTAGGCAAATGCCTAGGCTGCCTGCCCCTAACGCCGGCCCTGGGTCCACCCAGCAATGCTGGTTAACCATCCCTCTAGCAAAGTACCATGACCTGAAAGAAAGCAGAAAAACACAAATACAAACATTTCAAAATTAGGGCGGGGGGGTCTTCCAGGTGAGGTTCAGCTGACTTTGGGTGCAAAACCAACTAAAACCGGTTAACCCTGCTCAAGGTAACCCACAGCCTCAGTGTAAACAAATTTAACCCTTCAGTGACCTTGTGCCTGTTGTCTCAAGATAGCCTCCATTTAATTCACTGGGGATATTTCATTCTCATCTGAGAAAATCGATCTAATTATTCTAATCAGACTCTAACCAGAGTAGTATTTGATTCTCTCGCATGTGGAGTAGATTTCTCTGTCTTCTCCATTCTGTCAGTCTGTGAAAATTGGACTGCACGCCAAGGTCTTCCAAACGTGGTACGATTTTTTCGATGGACTCATTGACTTGCATGGCTGAGTGCGGTTCAAATTTTCAAGGCAACTGCTGCGATTTTTTTTCTCGCACAGACTCAGTCCGTGAAAAAAAAATAGGACTTCTGCACGGCCAAATTTAGTAACATTGATCCAAGCAGATCCAATGTTTTGTCAGATCACACTTGGCCTACAAATACAGTCATCTGCACCCAGCCTTAGGATAGTTAATCCATATCAAGTCAATGGGCAACCCCAATCAAGCACCCAACCACTCCACCCATACTTTTAAAATAAACAGGAGTTGAGATGCAGTTCTTGGCAATGGCAATTACTAATGGCCCCGTTACACGTTGTGATATTGCTGCTACTTTCACATTGCAGATGGTAGTGCGTCTCCATTCACTGCCATACATTCTTCTTGCGCTTCAGGACGCTTGTGTACAAACCAAGCATCCTCAGACGCTGAAAAAATGCAACATGTTGCGTTCAGAGAGCGCTGAAAATAAGCGCATCCGAACGTAGCCAAACGCAGGTACCATACGTTCCCATGTTAAACATAGGGACGCAGTATGCATGCGTTTGGCTGCATTCCCAAACGCTGCGTCCCGAATGCAAGTGTGAAACTGGCCTAAGTAAGGCCCCTTTCACATCAGCATTTTTCGCTGATCGAGGCAGTTGCGGTGAAAAAAACGCAACTGCCGCGATTACGGCATACACTTGCGGCAAGTCCCAAACAATGTCTATGGGGCTTGCGGTAAGTGTGCGGCAGGTGCGGCAAGTGTGGTTTCTGCACTTGCGACAGGTGCAGCCGCGAAAAAAACACGTCATGCCGCGGTTTTTTCGCGGCCGCACCTGCGGCAAGTGCCGACACCACACCGCACCTGCCGCAAGCCACGTACACATTGTATGGGGTTTGCCGCAAGTGAACCGCAAGTGCAGCTGTTATGTGGTAATCGCGGCAGTTGCGGTTTTTTTCACCGCAACTGCTGCGATCTTCGTAAAACGCTGATGTGAAAGGGGCCTAAGCTGAGCTGTGCTGATCAAACCACCTGAAAACATTGGACTGATGGAGTGACGGATCTATGACTCCCAAGGATCTGATGTGTTTGACTTATCTTAGGATGCATCATTAATATCCTAAGTCTGGATAACGCCTTTGTCATTATTTATGATAATATGTGCAGGTAAGATTAAGAAATCAGAAAATAGCAGAAAAACATTTTTACCTTGTAAGTCAAAAGGCATTTGAAATATCTGGCGCACATTGCTTTAAAGCATTTTCATGTAAACAATGTTCTGTCATACGCGCTGTTTCTTTTCAGCAGAACACAGCACAATGACTGTGGCGGTGAGCGCAGTGCTGGGCCTTTTAGAGCATGGCATGAATTGACATTTGTATTCTAGCCCAGCGGGCTACAAAACCTGTCATGTTCCGTTTCACGCTGCCATATGACAAAAAAACCTGCATTTCTTATCCTGTGCCTTCTGACGTTAATGAAGTCACACCTGAATGGAAACCTGCAGAGCTGTAAACTGAGTCATTTCCATTCCTTTTTATTAAAAAAATAAAAGTAACACAAGAGACAAATAAGTGTTATATAACATACAAAATCAATCCATGATTGTACACACATAATATAGTAATAAGCCCCTGTCATCTAGGCTGTTATCTCAGTGTTTTTATTTTTATTGTCGATTTTGCTCTAAAGGCCCCCAAAACAATTGTCTCTTAGAGTACCTTTACATGTCGCAATATTGCATGCAATTTCACTTGCAACTTACTGGTTGCAGTGAAATCATGGACATATTGGTCTATTTTGTGGCCGTGTAACCAGTACCGTATATACTCGTGTATAAGCCGACCTGTGTATAAGCCGACCCCCCTACTTTTGCCCCAAAAATCTGGAAAAACCTATTGACTCGTGTATAAGCCGAGGGTGGACCCCAGCACAGGTATACAGCCCCCAGCAGTGTGGTATACAGGCCCCCCCCAGTGGTATACAGGCCTCCCCAGTGGTAGTATACAGCAGCCCCAGTGGTAGTATACAGCAGCCCCAGTGGTAGTATATAGCAGCCCCAGCAGCCCCAGTGGTAGTATATAGCAGCCCCAGTGGTAGTATATAGAAGCCCCAGCAGCCCCAGAGGTAGTATATAGCAGCCCCAGCAGCCCCAGTGGTAGTATATAGAAGCCCCAGTGGTAGTATATAGAAGCCCCAGCAGCCCCAGTGGTAGTATATAGAAGCCCCAGCAGCCCCAGTGGTAGTATATAGAAGCCCCAGTGGAGTGGTAGTATATAGAAGCCCCAGCAGCCCCAGTGGTAGTATATAGAAGCCCCAGCAGCCCCAGTAATCCAGGGCCCCCCAGCCTTGCTCCGGTAACCTGTAAAGGAAAATATACTTATCACTGTCCCGCTGCCGTCCCCGCTCGCCGCTGCCGTCCGCGATCCTCCATCTTCATGCGTCTTCTTCCGGTTTCCTGTGTTCGTCACCGGCAATGACGTCATTGCCGGCGACGAACACTGGAAGCCGGAAGAAGACGCATGAAGATGGAGGATCGCGGACGGCAGCGGCGAGCGGGGACGGCAGCGGGACAGTGATAAGTATATTTTCCTTTACTGGTTACCGGAGCAAGGCTGGGGGGCCCTGGATTACTAAGGCTGCTGTATACTACCGCTGGGGCTGCTATATACACTGGGGCCGTATTGACTCGCGTATAAGCTGAGGGGCCTACTTTTCAGCCCAATTTTTGGGCTGAAAAACTTGGCTTATACGCGAGTATATACGTTAAGTTGCAAGTGAAATTGCATGCAATGTTGCGACGTGTAAAGGTACCCTAAGGCCCCATTCACGCACTGCTTTCTTTGCTGTGAATTTTTAAGCACAAGCTCATCATAAACCAGGAGTGGGTGATTAAACATATAAGTGGAGCATTTGATTCTATTAGGGCCACTTTACACACACCAACTTATCTGTCCAACTTCTGACCAACTTACTGGTTGCAGTGAAATCATGGACACATTGTTCCATTTGTACACAGCCACAAAATGGAGCAATGTGTCCATGATTTCACTGCAACCAGTAAGTTGTTCAGAAGTTGGACAGATAAGTTGGTGTGTGTAAAGTGGCCCTTATGGTGGGTTTACACCAGAGGTCCCCAACTCCAAGCCTCAAGGCCCACCAACAGTGCAGGTTTTCAGGATCTCCTTAGTATTGCACAGGGGTTGGAATCATGACCTGTGCAGATGATCACATTAGCACCTGTGCAATACTAAGGAAATCCTGAAAACCTGCACTGTTGGCAGGCCTTGAGGCCTGGAGTTGGGGACCTCTGGTTTACACGCTCCAACGTCAGTCCGATTTTGGATCTGACGGCGCAGGAGCACGCTTTTTGTGCCCGGTTTTCCAAGAATCGCATCGGAGGTTTACACAGCGCGATGTCGGGATACAACGTCCCTACGATGTCTACGCCCCCCGACCCAGGAACGACCATTTAACTTGGGAGTGAATAGGGGACGTTGTACTGCACATCAGAGTTGGGCTGTCACACAGCACGATCCGGCTCCAATCGGCATCCGATATCGGGCCATTGGAGAGAAGGCTAATTAGATCCCCGATATCGGTTTGACATCGTTCGTGCATCGTATTGGACGTTCACACCATACAACGCACGAACGATATTGGGTCCAACGCACGAACCACGTGACTTTTGGTCGGAGTTGGACGCCGATATCGGGACGTGTAAACCCACCATACGACCTTTCCTCTGAGTGTGCCACTCCCGGTTTTGATTGTTCCGCTCCTGGCTTTTTTGAGCTTGTGCGTAAAAATACGTGGCAAAAAAAGCAGTGTGTGAATGGGGCCTTAGAGCACGTGTAGGCAACAGTATCTGAGTGTGATTCAACAAAGCATTGAATCACATTTGGACCAGTGTTATTCTATGGGGCTGTGCACGAGTCAAATTTTTGCCTTTGGCAGGAGACACATTATGCAAGATGCATGTGAGATAGGCCGGCTTCACACCACGGCAGCATCAGGTCCGGGGCTGTCCGGTGCAAACAGAACCGGAGGGCAAATATGCCCTTCGGTCCAGCTTGCAGCCAGATTCCTCTGATGGCAGCCACAGCTGCTGAAATTTCAGAGTGACAGCTAGCGGGGAGCCAGCCACGGTCCTGAAATCTCTGCAGGGGACGGCTCGTGGTGCTGAAGTTTAGCAGCGCTCGCTGCTAAACTCCAGCACCTGGTGTCCGGCTTCCGGATTCGATCTTATGTCAGATCTGGGGCGATCCGGCGCCATAGACCCCCATGTTAGAGGGCGCCGGATCCCGCCAGATCCGGGAGAATCCGATTTTGACAGATTTTTTTCCCCGGACACAAAAATGTTGCTGCTTATTGCGGCGGGGAACGCATGTGTGAAGGCAGCCTTACATGTACTTATCTTGCCCCAGGCAACCAAAATGTAACACCTAACACGATTGATAAATATCATTGATAAATTAAATTACTTATCACTTTTATTTATTTGGGTTTAAATATCTTTATTATTTCTCAGCAACCATGGAAGCCCGACCATAATTGACCAGCAACCCTTTCTGTAGACTTAACTAGACCCAGCATTGTATTCTTAACCTTTTGGGGACACACAACCTAAAAAATTGTAATTTGTTAAAGGTAAAAAAAAAGTGAAATTTGCATTTACACCCACCCAATGATGATCATTTCCCCCCCGAGCCCTATTACCCTCTATTGCCAATTGGTCCTTCCTCCAATAGTTCCAATGCAGTCTGTCAAACATACTCTTATGCACGTAATGACCCTCCTCCAGTTGTATTTCTATACTGTGTTCATATGGATGACACTACAGTTGATAAATAATCGTCCTTCTCAGTGGCGGACCTTGCATCCCGGGGGCCCTGGTGCAGCATCAGATGATGGCGAGGAGCGGGGGGGGTGCTATCGGACGCTCAGCGAGGACCACCGGGGGGGGCTTGGGGTGGGTGCTGCCAGGCAACGGCGGTGAGCGGGGCTATGTGTGCGGCTTCTCCTACCTGGGCCGCGCTGGGAGACGCACTGGGAGCCGCGGTAGGAGACGGGGCGGCAGAGGAGAGGAGGGGCGGGCTCAGCCAGGGTAAGCAGGAAGCTTCCCTCGGTTAACCCCCTCTCCTCTGCAACACTGGCACAGGGTCATGGGGGTCGGCTGGGGGCCCCCCTAGCCGCTCGGGGCCCTGGTGCAGCTGCTCCAGCTGCACCACGGTAGGTCCGCCCCTGGTCTTTTTAGGGATGAAAACTTGTTCATAAGTGCCGATTTTTATAAGTAAATTCAGGGAAAGAAGGTGTACTCCGGTCCGCGCTGCCAAGTTCATCAAAGAAAACCCAAGACGAAGTTCTGATCGAATCCTTCTTTATTTCCCTCCTACGCGTTTCAGTGCCCACCTGGCACCTTCATCAGGGATACATCCACCCTCTCAAACAGGTCTTATATACACTGACATTCATGTAATAATTAGTGGGTGTCACTGCCCATGTGACGTCAAAACCGTCACAAAAACAAGGAGGTCCCATGTTTTGGCGCACTTTTCATAAATAACACAAAGTACACATATAAATGCTACAATCTTAACGTACAGAAGTTGTGAAAAATAGGTTTGATAAGATCATAAAAAACTTTTTGAAAAATCATGCGGAAAAGCTTGTAAATTTCATACAATGGTGCACACATCTCAAAACAAAAAAATTTTCCCAGATGGGAACATATTCCAGGTCAGGGAATAGAACTCATGTGGTCAACATCTCATTGTTTGTGAGTGTATCATTAGTTCCCCATGCTATCTTGGCTCACAGATGGTATTATGCGTGTATGTGTATATGTGTGGAGATGACCTAAGTGTATCCTATTTGTATTCCCCAAATGAAGTTGGAGGGGATAAATTCAAGAAGTATATGGTTACATCCTAAAAAAACAATTTAATTATATAAAAATTCCCTTAACAAGGTTTTAATAAAAAGATAAAGTCTAAAAATTTATTCATTAAAAAATTTTTCTTAAAAAATCTATAAAAAATGTATAAAAAATGTATTGTTTCCTTCTAATTTTGCAAATTTATTTATAACTTGCTAATAATGTGCAAGGAAGATATGTCCTTAGATAGTAAAGGTGCATTGTGCTAAAGGCTGGAGTGTTAAACAAATATCAGTTAACCTCTCACTGTGTGGAGCCGCGGGAGAAAAAGAAGCATATCAGATCAGCCACTCCGGGTTCCAATCGAGCCCAGGGCAGAAAATGACATGATGGGAAGAATAATATACAAGGGGGATAAACTTGTAATGAAGAAGAAAAAATCTTATTTAGTGCTGCCATGTGTAGTCATTCTTCCGAGCGTTCTATAGATTGCGCTTACAAGAAGATGTCACCATAGCAACCAAGCAGGAGCTGGAACAAAAAGAAAACTAGTGCTCGGCTCCATGTTGCCTAATTGTTCGCCACTAGGGGCACATCTCTAAGGGGGCCGTCACACGCTGCGACATCTTTAGCGATATTGTAAGCGATCACGTGCACGCGCAATCGCTTACAATATCGCTCACATCGCTGGTGAGATGTCACACAGACAGACTCACCAGCGATGCGGAGCCGCGATCTCGCTCGTTACTATGGTACACATCGGGTAACTAGGCGCCGCGCGTCGCTTAGTTACCCGACGTGTACCATAGTTACCATCTCCCAGCATAGGCGCGGTCGCTGGGAGATGGCTCATCGTGGTGTCATACACCACGATGATGCAGATCGTTGCATCGTTCATCGCTAGATCTGAGAACCGAACCTCAGATCAGCGATGTCACGATCAAGCGATTTACCATCGTAAATCGCTTGATTACATGCAACGATATCTTGCCCGATATCGCTTAAGCGATCAAAAAGGAGATCGCTTAAACGATATCGGGCAAGATATCGTTCCGTGTGACGGCCGCCTAAGAAGTATTTGCGAATGTATTCACTTATGGTGCTTAACTTGGGAGAAATCATGTGTGTTTGAACTGTTCCTTACTGCTAATACTTTCAAGTGTGCCAGAATATAGTGAATCTACTTGATAAAATGAAAAGAGCCCTAATGCTTATGCTGAACGTGTTGCTGCAATTTAGTGCAGTAAGAGAATATGTGATGGTAAATAGTGCTATTCTACCCAGTGAAGAAATACTGGTGATAGTAAAATTGCTAGTTATAAATAAATTTGCAAAATTAGAAGGAAACAATACATTTTTTATACATTTTTTATAGATTTTTTAAGAAAAATTTTTTAATGAATAAATTTTTAGACTTTATCTTTTTATTAAAACCTTGTTAAGGGAATTTTTATATAATTAAATTGTTTTTTTAGGATGTAACCATATACTTCTTGAATTTATCCCCTCCAACTTCATTTGGGGAATACAAATAGGATACACTTAGGTCATCTCCACACATATACACATACACGCATAATACCATCTGTGAGCCAAGATAGCATGGGGAACTAATGATACACTCACAAACAATGAGATGTTGACCACATGAGTTCTATTCCCTGACCTGGAATATGTTCCCATCTGGGAAAATTTTTTTGTTTTGAGATGTGTGCACCATTGTATGAAATTTACAAGCTTTTCCGCATGATTTTTCAAAAAGTTTTTTATGATCTTATCAAACCTATTTTTCACAACTTCTGTACGTTAAGATTGTAGCATTTATATGTGTACTTTGTGTTATTTATGAAAAGTGCGCCAAAACATGGGACCTCCTTGTTTTTGTGACGGTTTTGACGTCACATGGGCAGTGACACCCACTAATTATTACATGAATGTCAGTGTATATAAGACCTGTTTGAGAGGGTGGATGTATCCCTGATGAAGGTGCCAGGTGGGCACTGAAACGCGTAGGAGGGAAATAAAGAAGGATTCGATCAGAACTTCGTCTTGGGTTTTCTTTGATGAACTTGGCAGCGCGGACCGGAGTACACCTTCTTTCCCTGAATTTACTGGTTCAACCACACGTGTGTGGAAACGGTGGAGGTCCAGCAGCAGCCATCAGGATATTATCCTACATGCTTTCAAGCCAGTTGTGGGTCACACAACTGGAGTAGGTGAGTGGATTGCCTTTTTTTCACCGCTGAAAATTAGTGTCTAAGTGATAAGGGCACTATTGCGCCTCTTGTCCCCCTCCCCTCTCTCTCTTTATGATTTTTATAAGTGCCATGCAGTTATTTAGGTCGGTTAGACAGGGCAGGAGACAGTTAAGTCATACGAGACAATCAAACAAACTTGTTTCTTGTTCATTTGTGCTGCAAAAGGTATTCACCATATGTATTTATATTATTTATGTGCTAGCTGCTTCATTCCCTCATCTACCCGTTCACACACTCTGTGCACTCCATCCATATCAGTCACTCTCTCCTCCCCTCTCCTATGTACACCTCTCATGCTCTTTTCAGAATTTTAAACCATCCAGATCCTTTCACTTCAATCATGCAACACAACAGATGCTCTCACAAATCACTTAAGCATCTGTTCACTCTCTGGATTCCCCATCTCCTAATTGCAGGAGATACTGGTCCTTATCCAGGTCCTTCTTATAATAGTAAGTCTAACTCCTTCCCTGCTACGCTCAGAAACCCCTGAAATTAATATTCTTTGCATGCCTTCTGTTTCCTTTAATTGTGCCCATTTGGAATCCACAGTCAGCATATAACAAACTCTCTTACATCCATTGCTTTTTTGCTTTCTTATTCCCTTCATCTCCTAGATCTTACTGAGACCTGGATTCAGCAGTTGGATACCACCACCGCTGCTGCTCTCTCGTTTGGTGGCCTAAAATTTTCACAAACCCCTAAACCTAAGAACAGACCAGGTGGAGGTGTTGGTCTCCTGCTTTCAACAAATTGTGCTTTTCCAGTTGTCCCTCCAGTAACTTCACTTTTCTTCTTTTCTTTTGAGGTCCACACTATCAGACTTTACAGGTCCTTCTCCCTGCGAGTTCTTCCTATTAATGATCCTCTCTCATCATCTGCTGCTCATCTTTTAACGCTAAACTCCTTTCTCTGCCTTTCACAATTTACTATCTGCTACACATGAAGACGGGAATATGTTGGACCTGATCTTCTCCCAGCTCAGCTCAGTGCATGATCTTACTAACTCCCCTCTCTTGCTCTCTAACCACAAACTACTTTCATTCTCAATCAAGAATTTTTGCCCATTCTGCCTTTACAAAATGTTTCTTCCAAATCTGGTCCTCTTATAATCTGGTTACACCTTCCATGCACTTAATAGCACTTTATCTGTACTTGTACAGATCCTGACTGGTGACCAATTCGTGAAGCATTATATGAATATATTTATTATATTGATGGCTGGACCATATACATCAAGCACTTTTTACCATTTACCTTTTGGCCTCCCCTATCGCCTCCTAGACTGTAGCTTGTGAGCAGGGACCTCATTCCTCATGGTATCTGTTAAATTGTGTTACTCTTTAATGTCTGATATTGTCTGTACATGTCCCCTCTGAATTGGAAAAGTTGTTGAGATATATGTAAATAAAAAGTATCATATTGCTGATTCATTTTCGCTCGTGTGAATAAGCTCACAGAGATTTTACCTCTAAGGTTCTGTTCTCATCTGTGATTTGCAATTCAGTTTCGAGAAATAGAATCCATGTAGGGTCATTAAATAAACTGAAGAACCCCAGTGATTATAACAGAATCCAAATTATAGAGTCTGGTTTGCTACCCCGCTTTCAAGGTGTAGCAAGCTCATACAATCCCTCTAGAGGTGACTGCAGGGAGCCAGAATGTTCACTTTTACGCCTACAGTACAGACCAAAAGTTTGGACACACCTTCTCATTCAAAGAGTTTTCTTTATTTTCATGACTATGAAAATGTACAGTCACATCTGAAGGCATCAAAACTATGAATTAACACATGTGGAATTATATACTTAACAAAAATGTGTGAAACAACTGAAAATATGTCTTATATTCTAGGTTCTTCAAAGTAGCTATTTGCCCAAAGAAGGGAGTGATGGGGTGCTACGATGGTTTGGGGTGAGCTGGACTGCAGAGTGAAGGCAAAAGGGCCAACAAGTGCTAAGCATCTCTGGGAACTCCTTCAAGACTGTTGGAAGACCATTTCCGGTGACTATCTCTTGAAGCTCATCAAGAGAATGCCAAGAGTGTGCAAAGCAGTAATCAAAGCAAAAGGAGGCTACTGCATTTCTGGTGCAGACGAGACTGGGTGATTTGTGCGCAGGCATCTGCCTGCGCACAGATCACATATGGCAGTGAATGGGTGCGCACGGTCATGCGCAGTCAAGCGCAGCACCGTGCACTCCCATTATAAAGATAGGGGCTTGCGGTGCTGCGGTCACATTGCCGAGGAACGCAAATGTGAAGGCAGCCTTAGATCCATAAAAATCTGCAACATGTCAATTAAATGACACCACTTACCTTACGAACTCCAGGCACTTCCTGGTTTAGGCCGCGTCACACGTCACGTGGGCCAGGGGCATGTGACCCACGAGGTGTGTGACACAGCAAAGCCAGTTAGTGCCTAGAGTTCGCAAGGTAAGGGGCGTACTACAGGGATGGATGCAGAATTTTCTGCATAAAGCAGCTATTATGTAGCAAAAACAGTCATTTCTGCTAAAAGCGGATGCAGATTTGATGCGAAAATTCTGCATCACTTTTTGTCCGTCGGCACATAGCCTAAAACAGAAGAATATATTGCTACAATGCATTCAACCATAGAAAATAATCCTTCACTTGTCTTTGCAGTCTGTGACTTCTGTTTTTTGCTGGTGCCTGAAAAGGCTACAGGTTGGGAGTTGGAATCCGAAGGAAGATCAGACTTGAAGAAAAGAGAAATAAGTTATTTGAATGATTATAAGTAGGCAGAGAACAAATAGATGGCAGCCCTTTCCCTAGGGCAGGGGTGGGGAACTCCAGGCTTCAAGGGCCGCCAACAAGTCATGTTTTCAGGATTTCCCTAGCATTGCACAGGGGTTGGAATCATCACCAGTGCAGGTGATTATAGTAACCCCGTCCAGATTATGTCCATGAGGACCATGAGTAACCCTTTACACTGCAACTCACTCCCTATTTACCTCTCTATGCTTATTCCATACTAGATGGTGGCCCGATTCTAACGCATCGGGTATTCTAGAATATGTATGCAGTTGACATACTGTGACTGACAGAACTTGTTAAGTCAACGTGAGTAAACTATATAATATATATATATATATATATAATATATATAGATACATATATACATTATAGCAGCACTATAGTATACGGAGGTACATATAAGTACATGTATAGCAGCGCTATGGTATATGGCGGTACATTACAGTACATGTATAGCAGCGCTATGGTATATGGCGATACATTACAGCACATGTATAGCAGCACTATGGTATATGGCGGTACATTACAGTACATGTAAAGTAACACTATAGTATATAGCGGTACAGTATAGCACATGTATAGCAGCACTATAGTATATGGCAGTATATTACAATATATGTACAGGTGCGCTATAGTATATGGTGGTACATTACAGTACATGTATAGCTGCACTATGGTATATGGCGATACTTGCTCCCCGCGGCCCCCCGCTCCTCCACAGTAAAAGTAAAAAAATCCTCAGTGAGGATACTCACCTGTCCGCTGGCTCGCTCCACCTCCGTCTTCTAGGTCCTACAGGCCTTTAGGACCCGTCGTTGCCTGGGAAAACGATCAGCTGATCGGTCACATGACCGCTAACTGCCGGGGGGGGGCAGGATGGAGGAGGGGGTCAGGATGGTGGCGAGCGGGGCAGGATGGTGGTGGGGGGGCAGGATGGTTGTGGGGGGGCAGGATGGAGCGAGGGGCAGGATGGAGCCAGAGGAGCGGGATGGTCGTGAAGGGGGGGGGCGGGATGGTGGCGGGGGGAGGCAGGATGGTGGGGAAGGGGGCAGGGTGGAGTCAGCGGCGCAGGTTGGAGCGAGCGGGGCAGGATGGAGCGAACGAGGCAGGATGGAGCCGTGTGGGTCAGGATGGAGCCAGGGGGGCAGGATGGAGCCGGAGGGGGGCTGGATGGAGCCGGAGGGGGGGAAGGATGGAGCCGGGGGGGCAGGATGGAGCAAGAAGGCAGGATGGAGCCAGGGGGGGCAGGATGGAGCCCGGGGGGCAGGATGGAGCGAGTGAGGCAGGATGGAAGCCAGGGGGGGCAGAATGGAGCCGGGGGGCAGGATGGAGCCGGGGGGGGGGCAGGATAGAGCCGGTGAGGGCAGGATGGAGCACGACGGGGGCAGGATGGAGCTGGAGGGGGGGCAGGATGGAGCTGGAGGGGCAGGATGGAGCGAGCGAGGCAGGATAGAGCCAGGGGGGGCAGGATGGAGCCGGGGGGACAGGATGGAGCCGAGGGGGCAGGATGGAGCTGGGGGGGCAGGATGGAGCCGAGAGGGGGCACTCACCTCACATTCAGCCCTGCACTCACCTCACACTCACCCTGCACTCACCTCATACTCAGCCCTACACTCACTCTGCACTCACCTCACATTCAGGCTTGCACTCACCTCACACTCACCCTGCACTCACCTCACACTTACCCTGCACTCACCTCACACTTTGCCCTGCACTCACATCAAACTCAATCCTACACTCACATCACACTCAGCCCTGCACTCACGTCACACTCAGCCTTGCACTCAGCCCTGCACTCACGTCACACTCAGCCCTGCACTCACATCACACTCAGCTTGCACTCAGCCCTGCACTCACGTCACATTTAGCCTTGCACTCACCTCACACTCAGGCCTGCACTCACCTCACACTCACCCTGCACTCACCTCATACTCAGCCCTGTACTCAACCCTGCACTCACCTCACACTGAGCCCTACACTCAGCCCTGCAGTTACCTCACACTCAGCCCTACACTCACCCTGCATTCACCCCACACTTAGCCCTACACTCACCCTGCACTTACCTCACACTCACTCTGCATTCATGTCACACTCAGCCCTGCACTCACCTCACACTCAGCCCTGCATTCACGTCACACTCAGCCCTGCACTCACCCCACACTCAGCTATGCACTCACATCACACTCAGCCCTGCACTCATGTCACACTCAGCCCTGAAATCACCTCACACTCAGCCCTGCACTCATGTCACACTCAGTCCTACACTCACCCTGCACTCACGTCACACTCAGCCCTGCACTCCCATCACACTCAGCCCTGCACTCATGTCACACTCAGCCCTGAACTCACCTCACACTCAGCCCTGCACTCATGTCACACTCAGTCCTACACTCACCCTCCACTCACGTCACGCTCAGCCCTGCACTCACGTCACACTCAGCCTTGCACTGAGCCCTGCACTCACATCATACTCAGCCCTGCACTCACGTCACACTCAGCCTTGCACTCAGCCCTGCACTCATGTCACACTCAGCCCTACACATACTCTGCACTCACCTCACACTCAGGCCTGCACTCACCTCACACTCACCCTGCACTCACCTCACACTTACCCTGCACTCACCTCACACTTTGCCCTGCACTCACATCACACTCAGTCCTACACTCACATCACACTCAGCCTTGCACTCACATCACACTCAGCTTGCACTCAGCCCTGCACTCATGTCACACTCAGCCCTACACTCACTCTGCACTCATGTCACATTCAACTCAGCCCTGCACTCACCTCACACTCAAGCCCTGCACTCACTTCACACTCACCCTGCACTCACCTCATACTCACCCTGCACTCACCTCACACTCAGCCCTGCACTCAAACCTGCACTCACCTCACACTGAGCCCTACACTCAGCCCTGCAGTTACCTCACACTCAGCCCTGCAGTCACCTCACACTCAGCCCTGCACTCATCCTGCACTCACCTCATACTCAGCCCTGCACTCACATCATACTCAGCCCTGAACTCACCTCTGCACTCACGTCACACTTTGCCCTGCACTCATGTCACACTTTGCCCTGCACTCACGTCACACTTTGCCATGCACTCACGTCACACTCTGCCCTGTACTCACATCACACTCAGCCCTGCACTCACGTCACACTCAGCCCTGCACTCAGGTCACACTCAGCCCTGCACTCACCTCACACTCAGCCCTGCACTCAACTCACACTCAGCCCTGCACTCACCTCACACTCAGCCCTGCACTCATCCCTGAACTCAACTCACACTCAGCCCTGCACTCACATCATACTCAGCCCTGCACTCACCTCTGCACTCACATCACACTTTGCCCTGCACTCATGTCACACTTTGCCCTGCACTCACGTCACACTTTGCCCTGCACTCAGGTCACACTCAGCCCTGCACTCACCTCACACTCACCTCACACTCAGCCCTGCACTCACCTCACACTCACCTCACACTCAGCCCTGCACTCACCTCACACTCAGCCCTGCACTCACCCTTCACTCAGCCCTTCACTCACCCCGCACTCAGCCCTGCACTCAACCCGCACTCACCTCACACTCGGCCCACAGCCGGCCTACCCCGCACCAGGCCAATTGAGGAACTGTGCCAGTTCCTCATGCCTCCATCCTCTTCCTCATGCTGCTGCCACATGAGAGCAAGCACGAGGGGCATCAGAGAGCGAGCACAAGAGGGGGTGGCAGAGTACAAGCACAGGACAGGGAGGCAGAGAGCGAGCACAGGACGAGGCGACAGAGAGCGAGCACAGGGGAGGGGGCAGAGTGCAGGGGAGGGTGACAGAGCGAGCACAGGGGAGGGTGACAGGGAGCAAGCACAGGGGAGTAGGGCAGAAAGCGACCATGGGGGCACACAGATCCCAAAAAATAAAAATGTTATAAGTCTCAGAAAATGCCGACAAAAATCAACATTTTTTTTTTTGTACAAATATCTGAATTTTGTTTCAACACTTAAACTTAAAAAAAAACTATACATGTTTGGTATCTGCGTCCTCATATTGATATGGAGAATCATACTGCCAGGTCAGTTTTACTGTATAATTAATATGTGTAAATTAAAGAAAAAAACTATTGTGAAATTTCGCTTTTTCCAACGCACTTCAAATTGTTTCCTTGTTTTCTAGTACATTATGTAGTAGAATTAGGGTATGTGCACATCTGTCGGTTCTGCATCTTTGCAGACCGACCGGGAACCGGTGGAGACTGGCAGAAACTGAGTTTTCTGCACTCGCCAGTGTCCCTGGTTTTGTTAGCGTTTTGCTAACGATTTGCGATCGGGTTACTGGCGGTCGTACAGCGTGTTCTTGGCGATTTCCCCGGCGTGTTCCTTAGCGATTTCCAGACTGGTCTTTGCTGCACTTGTTCAGCTGGACCCGCTGGAAAAACGCTGAAAAGAAGTCGCTTGCTCTATCTTTGAGAACCGGTCGGAAACCGGTGAATAAACTAAAATTGTCAAGAAGAAAAACGTTGTAATGTACACAGCGTTTCCTAAACTCCATTGACTAGCATGATAATCCAAGCGGTGGCTAGGATTAACATAAATTAACATAAAACTCAGCGGAAACCGCCGACGGAAAACGTGCAAAACCAGCCCACAAACCGACTGATGTGCACATACCCTTAATGATGCCAGAAGTACAACTCATCCCACAAAAAAACAAGCCCTCATATGGCTATATTGACAAAAAAATAAGATAGTTGTGACTCTTGGAAAAAGGGGAGGAAAAAAACGAAAATGAAAAAACACCATAAAATGGCCATGGCATGAAGTCAGGGGCGTACATAAAAATCATGGGGCCCCATTGCAGAAGTTCTAATTGGGTCCCCCCAAAGAACAAAATAAATAACTGTCTGTTTCATATAAGAACAATATGTATCACACACATTTGCAGCACTTACAAAGTAATCTTCCTCCTATTGAAGCTCATAGATACCTCATTTCATTTCCATAAAGTATGATGCTAACAAAAGTACCCCATAAACACTGTATGATACCCCAATAGTGAATTCCTCCACAGGAACCCCCATACACAGTATGATGACCCTACTGCACTCACCCTCAACTACCCCAACAATTAATGGTGACCCCAACACAGTATATTCCCCAACTGTAACCGCCACACAGCCCTTCATGCTTTATGATGACCCTATATGGTACTAGATGTGGGCCCGATGTTATCGCATCGGGATGGCAGTGACATCACGATGAGGTGGGCTCTGTGGTGCAGGGGGCAGCAGTTGTCTTCCCCCGTGCGGTCCCTCTCCTGTCCACTGTCTCTCTTCCCCACCCACTGTGCTCTCTCCTAATGTATGTAAATAAATGTATTTTAGTTAAAAACCTGTTTATGTGGGGTTTTTTAATAATAAAGTGTTTAATTTCCTGGTAAAAACTGTGTAGGGCTTTGCTGTATTTTCTCTTACCAGCACAGGTAAATCAAGCAGCTACTGGCTGCCAACCCATGCTGCCTGGTATTACCTTTGCTGGCAATGAAAAATACAGGGGAGCCCTATTTTTTTTCCATTGTTTAAATAAATGACTAAAAAAAAATTGGCGTGGAATTCGCTGTATTTTCTATTGACGGCCAAGGTAACACAGGCAGCTGGGAGCTGAAATTTTCAGTGTGGTAAGGCCCAAGTGTTCTGGGCCTCCTGCGCTGAAAATTGCAGCCAGCAGCCACTCCAGAATTGGTGCCTCAATGAGAGACGCCAAAACTGGCGGTTTCCCCGCTCTTCCAGTTGCCGTGTAGCGGTGGCAGACTGGGTAATAAAGGGCTTGATGTCTTAATTTTTTGGCAGCTGACGTCAAGCCCTATTGCTAATGTCAGCGGCCAGTATCACAGACAGCCATTAGCAATACTTTCAGTAAAGATAACAAAAAGCCATACAAACACATAGAAATCCTGTATTACGTACAAAATAGACAGACGTATCTCTTTATCCACTTTATTAGCTCCCAACAAGTTCCCCTGTAATTACTGTAATCTTGTGGTGGAGCGGTGTGATGCATCATGTGTGTTTATGTATGTGTGCGCTTGTGTATGTGTGTATGTGTGTGCTTGTGTATGTGTGCGTACGTGTATCTGTGCATGTGTAGGTATGTGTGTGTATGAGTGTGCATGTGTGCATGTGTCTGTATGTGTATATGTGTGTATGTATATGCATATGTATGTATGTGTGCTTATGTGTATTTGTATATGTGTGTATGTATGTGAGTGTATGTATGTGTGTGTATATGTGTGTGCATGTGTGTGTATGTGTGTATATGTGTGTCTGTGTATATGTTTGTGTGTGTGTGTATGTGTGTCTGTGTATGTGTGAGTGTTGTGTGTCCCCGCACCCACCACCACTAGGAAACTCTGAGCCTCGCTTTGCAACCTGTGTGAGCAGAAACAGATGGGGTGTGGCACCCTCTGTAGCCACCAGAGGGTGCCCGCACACCATTTCCTCCTGGACAGGTTGCAAACAGAGCCTCGGAGTTTCCTAGCGGTGGTGGGCAGAGGTGGGTGTAGTGATGCGGCGGGTATGTTGGGCATGTGTGTGGCTGGGTGTGATTATGAGTTTGCGTGCAGGCGGGAGTGCAGCCAGGCAGGTGTGCGAATGGGCGACTGGGCGTGTAGGCGTTGGGGTTTGAAGCGTCAGTGGTGGGTGTTATATTATTATGGATTTTTGGATGACTTCTGGAAGGCACGGTGCCTTCTGGGATACGGCCTTGTGTTGGGGTCGTTGCGACAATACACTCCTTCACCAGTCACTCCAAATTAGACTATGAACATATGGTACCAGATAAGAGTAAATCAGACGGAGAATCTGGTTCAAACTTATAATATGTTCGTTGCTTTATTAAGCAATGGCAATGGTCACAGCAACTAACTTTATTTCCGGGTACACAGCATTTTATACTCTAGAGACTAGGCATGAATTGGCCAGGACAAGGTGGGATTAGATGGGGGTTAGGTGGGGTTAGGCTAATATATCTATCTTTGTTGGTAATAATTAGTCCTTTGTCTTCTCTGTTGAGTCCATCCTTCTTCTTGACACAGTGCCATCTCTGGGCTCCTGGCATGTAGGACATCTCAGGTTTCTCCTGATACTCCTTGACACAGGCATCCAAGGACAGCTTATCTTCTTAGTTCTCATCCATCTCAACACAACAGTATCTTCTTTTCAGCAGACAGATATATCTATTGGATACTAGGTTAAGGGAAAAACTTATTGTTTCTCATCTAGAGCATTAGTAAAAATATATAATATAAAAGTATATAAAGAAAATATAAATATAGTGGAAAAGCGTATTTTCTACCTTGACACTTGTACAGACGCCATTAGGTAATTACCGGTACATATTAAATAAAGGCCTCAAAACCTCTCCACACAGTATGATGGCCCCACACAAACTTTCACACTGTATAATTGCTTGCGTAATGTATAATGGTCCTCCAATAGCCCTCCATAAAGTATAAATACCCTCCAAATATTATAATGATCCTCATATAGCCCTTCAAATAGTATAATGACCCCCAAATAGTACAACAAATATTATAATGGCCTCACATGGCATTGCATAAAAAGTATAATGGGTCCCACATAGCCTCCCATGTACTATAATGGGCCCGTATATCCTGGACATAGTGAAATGAGCCCCACATGTACTTCACATAGTATAATGCACCCCCACAGCCCTCCGGATTGTGTGATGAGCCTCACATTGCCTTCCATATAGTATATCACACTCCATATAGTCCTCCATAGAGTATAATGGCCCCCACATAGTCCTCATATAGTATAATGCAGCTCATAGTCCTCCATATATTATAATGCACCTCCTAGTCCTCCATATAGTATATTGCACCCCCATAGTCCTCCATATAGAATAATGCACCCCATAGTCCTCCAAATAATATAATGCACCCCTAATAGTCCTTCAAATAGTATAATCCACACTCCATAGTCCTCCAAGTAGCATAATGCACTCCACATAGTGTTATGACCACCAGTGTACTCAATGATTTGAAAAAAAAATTAAATACTAATGTCTCCTCATTCCCTGCTGCTCCAGTCTATGCAGTGGTGTGTCTTTTGGAGCTCTGCACATCTCAGCACAGCAGGCGCACAGTAGTGATGTCATCATGGCCGTAGTGCTGAGACATCAGATTTCAGACACCGCGGGTGAATGATAGAGGAGTGAGCAGAGCACCTCCTCATTCAGCATTACATTCAACTGTATCAGCATCTGTGATGCCAATACAGTTGAAAGAGTAATGCCAGGTGGGGGGTCTGGTGCCAGGTCCCCCTGACTCATGGGCCCCATAGTGACAGTTTGTATTTGGACTGTGAATTACACTCATGTGAACCTGACCTTAGAGAGTCCATTTTACTTCCAGTCAATGAGGTGATGTTTGGCTGCTGAAGAGTTGACTTCAAAGTTACAATAAAGGGCGCTTCACACGCTAGGATCTCGTTAACGATATCGTTGAAATGTCACGGATTTGTGATGGTTCAAACGATATCGTTTGTGTGTCCTTGCGTGTAAACGAACGATGTAGGAAGGAAAAATCATTGGATCGTTAATCCAAAAAACGAGATCCTGACCTCAAATCTATCGTTCATCGTCCAATTAAGGATCTGTGAAGCAGCAACATCGTTCAGTGTGACACCTTTTTGAACGATGTCGTTCATATTTCTCCTATTCCTGCCGCTATTTAATATCATTCATACATTCTTCTCTGCATAGCTGGCGATTTGCCAAATTAAGGATTGTTAACGATATCCTTGTGTGTGACAATGCATCAACGATGTCGGAAGGATCGCAGTCACGTGACATAGCTAACGATATCATTCACCTATATCCTAGCGTGTGAAGCGGCCTTAAGAGTAGTTGGTCCTAGTTTTGCCTTGCCGGTGGTGTTATCTCTTCATCAGGTCACTGACGATATCTCATAAGTAACATCAGTAAATTACCATTGGAAATAATTGATTTTCATTTAGGACTGGTCTCCTACTTCTACCCTCTAAAACCAGAGAGGAATTTAACACTCAATTTCTATGAACTTTCTATTCTCATCTGATTTCTTGTTGAACACTCAGCAATTTCTCCTGAAATATTGATTTTGAAGATGTCATGTTCTGCATATTTGATACCTAAAAACTATTCTGCACAGATTTGCTCTTATTAGGAAAGAAATGTGTGTGGCAAAGGCAAGGAGGATAAAGCAGACATTCCATCGCATTCTTAGAATTAGTACTATAGTAGTGAGATTAAAACCTGGCCATTAAACAGTGCTTCTTTCTCAAACTGAGGTTGAATAATGAACAGCTGCAATGTCTCCAAGTGTTGAAGCTATTTTCAGCGAGTAGCTTACGAAATGTGCGCTTGAAGGATTATGTGTTACCACACGTTTTATCAGCATGAGATATACAGCACCGTGGTGTGATGTCATACGTAACCATGTATACAGTATTTGTATTGTCTACAAGAGTAGACTAGGTTCAGTGGCGTAACATGAAGCTCATGGGCCACGAAAAGTACAACGGGGCTCCATTATCCAAATCTTTAATAGCAGTACTCCTTTTCTATAGGTGCATTGCAACCCCTCCCCCTATTATAGTTACGCCCCTCATTAGCATCATATTTATATAGTGCATTCATCTGTAGACATAACCAGGAATTGCTCAAGACTGAATATGTAGGCTTACCCATAGACTAAAAAGGGAAGAAGTCATCTTTTGCACAATCCTCAGAAGAAGCCTAAGCGAAACGTGCGTTAGGGGCGGTCACAGACAGGTAAACAACCGTTTTGACCCATGAGGTGACACTTGTGTATATATTGTTTTGTACTGGGAGCCTTTAGATGTATCCAAATTGGGATACATGGTATTGATGTATATCTACCTGAATATCTTTGGCTGTACATTATAATTAATGATATGATTGTGGAGTATATTGTTATGGAATCATGTGGTCACCTGTTCTGTGTTCCGGATAACATCTGTCATTTTTAATTGTGCTTGGTGTTTAAATAAGCAATCAATATAAATCAATTGAAATTGAGATTTGGCCTTATGGCCACTTTACACGTCCCAACATCGTTTCGATATTGTATACAATGGCACGGGAGCGCGCACTTTTTTGGCTTAAATCCAAGATCGCATAGGAGCTGTCACACAGGAAGATATCGGCAGGCAACACAACTGCGATGTCTACGCCCCCTTGTACGTGCGAACCAGGGAACGACCATTTAACATGGGAGTGAATAGGGGAAGTTGTGCTCCAAGTCGATGTTGGGCTGTCACACAGCACGATACTGCCAGATCGTCCATCCAATATCGGGCAGTTGGGAGCCTGCACAATTCTTCCCCGATATCGTTTTGGCATCGTTCTTGCATCGAATTGCACATTCACACCACACAACGCACGAACGATATCGGCGCCAATGCACGAACCATGTGACTTTTTATCGAAGTTGGACGACGATATCGGGACGTGTAAAGTGGCCATTACTCCTGAGGTATTTTATTGAAAGTATAGAGTACAGATATAGTTAAACTCTGCAATAGAGCAGGCCTGCACCGCCACTCTCCATTCTGTAGGATGCAGATCGCTTTAGGCATGCGGCCTTCAAAATGGCTTATCCTGGGCAGAGCGACGTGATGATGTCATGGCACCGGGAATCTGACGTCTTGTGGTATGATGTCGGAAATGTATTGTTGTACATTTTGGATTTTTTATTACTCTCATTTTGACAGATGAAAACAAATCATGATAGATGGGAAAATGTACGTTTTTCATTTAGTTGCATAATAATTCTGCACATAGATATTCACCTAAGGATTAAAAAAAGAAAGGAGAAAAGGAGGGCGAGTGACTATTCTACAATCATTTACAGGACTATTTACTATTAACTTTGTGCTACAGGATGATAATGTATTCATAAAAACCAGGCAGGAAATGGTTGATCCATGTGCCATTAGTTTTTTTTGATGCACCCATAGACTTGGATGGCTGAAAAAATCTGCAGCATGTCAATTGTTGGGAAGTTGTTGAGCGTTTTTTACCTATTGAGTGCAAGGGAGTCATTAAAGAACGCTGCAAAAATGCATGTCTGTGCACACTGGGCGTTTTCCGTTGCGGGGTTGGTGTATTTCTGGTAACAAGAAGTGAATAAAAAATTCTAAGGTTACGTATCGATTTTAGCATAACCTATTATGTACTCAAATAACAATATGATAATAGGGTATTCCACTAGTGGATGCACCAATGATTAACTGTAAGATACAGAGTCACCTAAAGTGAGATGCTTTCTTCCTAGCTGTAGGGTGGAAACACATGATGTGAGATGCATTCGAGATACTTGCATGTGTCTCACATGGCTCACCTGGAACAGCCACCAGTTCTCTGAACAAAAGCACACATAGTAACATAGTAACATAGTTTTTAAGGTTGAAGGAAGACTTTAAGTCCATCTAGTTCAACCCATAGCCTAACATGTTGATCCAGAGGAAGGCAAAAAAAAACCCATGTGGCAACACTAAGCTCCACATTGGGGGAAAAAATTCCTTCCTGACTCCAGATACGGCAATCAGACTAGTTCCCTGGATCAACGCCCTATCAAAGAATCTAGTATGTATAACTGGTAATATTATAGTTTTCAAGAAAGGCATCCAGGCCCTTCTTAAATGTTAGTAGTGACTCACTCATTACAACATCATGTGGCAGAGAGTTCCATAGTCTCACTGCTCTTACAGTAAAGAATCCGCGTCTGTGATTATGATTAAACCTTCTTCCCTCCAGACGTAGAGGATGCCCCCTTGTCCCAGTCTCAGGCCTAAGAGTAAAGAGATCATTAGAAAGGTCTCTGTACTGCCCCCTCATATATTTATACATTATTATAAGATCACCCCTAAGCCTTCGTTTTTCCAAGCTAAATAACCCCAAGTTTAATAACCTGTCTTGGTATTGCAGACCCCTTAGTCCTCTAATAACTTTTGTTGCTCTTCTCTGGACCCGCTCTAGTTCAGCTATGTCTTTCTTATACACCGGAGACCAGAATTGTACACAGTATTCTAAGTGTGGTCGCACTAGTGACTTGTATAGAGGTAAAATTATGTTCTCCTCATGAGCATCTATGCCTCTTTTAATACATCCCATTATTTTATTTGCCTTTGCAGCAGCTGCCTGACACTGGCCACTAAATGTGAGTTTGTCATCTACCCATACACCCAGGTCTTTTTCAGTGACAGTTTTGCCCAGTGTTTTACAATTAAGCACATAATTATACCTTTTGTTTCCTCTGCCCAAGTGCATGACTTTACATTTATCCCCATTAAAGCGCATTTGCCATTTAGCAGCCCAAGCTTCTAGTTTACATAAATCCTCCTGTAATATAAAATTGTCCTCCTCTGTATTGATTACCCTGCAGAGTTTAGTGTCATCTGCAAATATTGAGATTCTACTCTGTATGCCCCCTACAAGGTCATTAATAAATATATTAAATAGAACACAGCTGTATAGAAACACAAGAGCTGACGCGCTCTTGTTCAGAGAGGGAATGGTCACTCGGGGGGAGTCATGCGAGACAAATGAAAGTATCTCGCATGCATCTCGCATCCTGTGTCTCTGCCCTTAGGCTAGCTTCACACCACGGTTTTTGGCTGTCAGGGTGGATCCTCTTTTTTGCAGGATCCACCGGACAGAACCTGGTGTGCACAAAGTGTGGCCATATATGCTCCCGGATACTGTTTTTTGCAGGATTTGTTTTCTGCTGCTGTCCATGGTGCTGAAGTCTGCCTTTGTCTGCCCTGCCACTGTCCTTGGTGCTGAATTTACAGCCTGCCTGTGCATGAAATATTGCTGTCCATGCTGCTGAAATTCGGATGGCAGGATTTCTGAGCAAGCTCCGCGCAAAAAATCTAATCCAAGAAAGATCTGATTTTTTCACGGATCCGGTGCCCATAGACTCCCATGTTATAGGCGCCGGATCGCCCCAGATCCGGAACTGTCTGATTTTGTCCGATTTTTTCACCGGAGCCCAAAAGCGCTGCAGTCTCCGATTTTGTGCATGGTGAAAAACTGGACAAAACAGGATCAGGCACAGAACAAAAACAAAACCTGATGGCCAAATATGACCAATCCGGCACCATAGGGATACATGGGAGGTAAAACCAGATCAGCTTCTGTCCGGTTCAAACTGGACAGAACCTGATCCCAAAAACCATGGTATGAAGCCAGCCTTAGAAAACGGTTTGGAGCATGAGACCTCCACTCCACACACTTATTTATGAAATAATTGAATTTTAACTCACACAAGCCACTTCAGTTTATAAAAATGTCATTGTAAGAAAACCTAAAGTCTGGTTTGTAATAAACACATTTAAAAAAAAGAACTACAAATAGGAGATTAAACATATTACATAAAAAGATGTATTTGGTTTAATTAATAAAATTATAGGTGAAAAATAGTAATGGTAAAAATTAAGCCCCAAAGATCCACAAAATGTTCCCCAAGATTAAGGGCACGCTCACACTGGTGTATAAATTGGGCAAGTGCTGTCTGATGTATCAACGGACTGTACTCACTCCAGTGTTATACTATGGGGCAGTGCCCATCAGCATTTCAATTCTCATGCCGATTTGGCATAAGAAAAAAAATTGTGGTATGCTTCGATTGGCAGCGTATATCAGACGGTGCGCACCCATACAAGTCTATGGATGCACGCCAAACATAAGACTGCACTCGGATGTCATCTGAGTGCAGTCCGATATACAGCGACATAGTAGACAATGGAGAAATTAATCTCTCCATCTTCTCTTCACCTGTGATCAGTGGCGTAGCGTTGGGGGGGGCGGTCCACCCCAAGCGGCACGTGAGTGGGGGCGGCAATGTGGCAGCTATTGCCATAGGATCCGCGGCCGCCACCCACGCTATATACTAAAGCAGTGCAGCACGCTGGCTGCTGTCTGCTTTCAAATCTCCCGCCCCCTGCAGCTCTGCTCTGCACGGAGAGGGCGGTGATGTCATCAGTGACCGTCCCGCCGTGCAGAGCGCAGGACACATGCTGGGAGAGACTGGAGGAGGTGAGGGGGGCTGCGAGGAGAGCGAGGGAGCGGAGGGAAGAGCTTGAAGGTGAGAGGAGAGCAGAGGAGCTGAGCTGAGCTGAGAGGAGAGCAGAGTAGGGAGGGGGTGTTGACTGGCCTTTGGTCTGAATGAAGGGAAGCAGTGAGAGCCAGCAAAGAAGACCAGAGGTGGCTACCTGTGCTGGAGCAGGATACCTAGGAGGAGCAGCTCCGGGTCACAAGGTGACTGATCTCCTGCTTTGCAGTGAGTGGGGGAGGGGCTGGGAGTGGGACCCAGCTGCTGTGAGCAGGTGAAGCTGCCCATGTAAACAAGCCCTCCTCCTGCAGCACAGAGGATTGTGATACCTGAGTGAGGAATCTGTAGAATGTGTGTGTGAGTTATGTGTGCGAGCCGTGTCTCTGTGTGTGCGAGCCGTGTCTCTGTGTGTGCGAGCCGTGTCTCTGTGTGTGCGAGCCGTGCCTCTGTGTGTGCGAGCCGTGCCTCTGTGTGTGTGTGCAAATCGTGCCTCTGTGTGTGCGAGCCATGCCTCTGTGTGTGTGTGTGTGCAAGCCGTGCCTCTATGTGTGCGAGCCGTGCCTCTGTGTGTGTTTGTGCAAGCCGTGCCTCTGTGTGTGTGAGCCATGCCTCTGTGTGTGTGTGCAAGCCGTGCCTCTGTGTGTGTGTGTGCAAGCCATGCCTCTGTGTGTGTGCGAGCCGTGCCTCTGTATGTGTGTGTGCAAGCCGTGCCTCTGTGTGTGTGTGTGCGAGCCGTGGCTCTGTGTGTGTGAGCCGTGCCTCTGTGTGTGTGAGCCGTGCCTCTGTGTGTGTGTGTGCAAGCCGTGCCTCTGTGTGTGTGTGTGTGTGTGTGTGCGAGCCGTGTCTCTGTGTGTGTGTGTGCGAGCCGTGCCTCTGTGTGTGTATGCGAGCCGTGCCTCTGTGTGTGTGAGCTGTGCCTCTGTGTGTGTGTGCAAGCTGTGCCTCTGTGTGTGTATGTGCAAGCTGTGCCTCTGTATGGTGTGTGCAAGCCGTGCCTCTGTGTGTGTGAGTCGTGCCTCTGTGTGTGTGTGCAAGCCGTGCCTCTGTGTGTGTGCGAGCCGTGCCTCTGTGTGTGTGCAAGCTGTGCCTCTGTGTGTGTGTGTGTGAGCCGTGTCTCTGTGTGTGCGAGCCATGCCTCTGTGCGTGTATGTGCAATCCTTACCTCTGTGTGTGTGAGCCATGCCTCTGTGCGTGTGTGTGTGTGAGCCGTGATTCTGTGTGTGTGTGCGAGCCGTGCCTCTGTGTGTGTGAGTGCAAGCTGTGCCTCTGTGTGTGTGTGTGTGTGCAAGCTGTGCCTCTGTGTGTGTGCGAGCCATGCCTCTGTGTGTGTGTGTGTGTGTGTGTGCGAGCCTGTGTTTTTGAGCCGTGCCTGTGTGTGTGTGTGCAAGCTGTGCCTCTATGTGTGTGTGTGTGTGCAAGCTGTGCCTCTGTGTGTGTGTGTGCGAGCCGTGTACTAGGTGTACACCTGTATATTGCCATCCTCTGCTCTCTGTACTATGTGTTGACCTGTATATTATTATCTTCCTCCGTGCACAATGTTTCCTATGTGTATATTACTGTTTATTCTCATTAATTTACAGGTAGATCGTTTTGTATTCAGTGTTTGATTTATTCCATTCTATCTTTGGTGCTATATACTGTATATCCCAGCGTGTTCTATTGGGGAATTGTTAACATCATTGTCCCAGATAACAATATGATGACTATAATAGGGACTCCATGGTGATCGGTGATAGGACCTGTGGTGATGTCGCTGCCTGCACTTTACGGCATTACGGCATGACATCATAACTAATCGCCAGCGGCCGTTCTGGATCCCGGAGGCCGCAAGCACGCGTCCTACAGCAGCTGATCACCATTGAATTTGACCCTGATTAACAGGTACACTTAAGAGGCCCCTAACCCACTAGCGGTACCCCCCTGACCCCCGGATTATGAACGACCAAGGGGGCGGCAAATTTTTCGACTGCCCCAGGCGCCACAAACAGTTGCTACGCCACTGCCTGTGATCCATTTCTTGCTTGCAATCTGATCAGAGTAACAGTACACTGAGCCAAATGTCACTTGCATAATCCATTCGAGTCTCTCACATGAGAGAATATATGCCAGTTCCTAAAATTGCTCAAAATGTATAAAATTAACATTCCATTTATTCTCTAGATACATAAGTGCCAGTCTGATTCATAGAATTGTTACAAATTGTTTTACATATAACAACATGTGAGAGCACTACAAATGAGTGCATTGCTTCAATATAACATCTCACAGTATTTGCTGAGCAAACATTTTAATATGGAAATGACTTCAATAATATAACAGTATAAACAGTACAAGTGTTATGTACACAATATCATAATATCAGTTACTCTTCTTGTGGAGCAGGGCTACTATTAAAAAAACTAAAGTAATAACTAATGATTGCTTTCTGTGCTCTTTTTAAATAATACAGTATATGGTGGATAAAACGGTTAAGGCTACGTTCACACATTTGCGTATTTTGCTGCGCTTTTTTGCGCGCGCTTTTTGCCGCGTTTTTCGGCCGCGCAAAAAAGCGCAGCAAAATACGCAGGGGCTTTCACACACTGCGCTTTCTTTACTCCAGAAAGCGCAGTGATGTCACAGAGGGGAGGAAGAATCCTGCTTCCTCCTCCCCTCTGTGACAGCCCCATTAGATTCCACAGTGTATTAATATACACTGTGAAATCTAAATTAAACAGATGCAAATGTATGTAAAATAAAAAAGAATTAATACATCACCTCTCTGGTGCCTTCTCCCACTGTCTGGTGCCTTCTGCCGCTCTCCGGTCTCCGGTTGTAAGTGAGAGGTGTACTGATAAGACCTGTGGTGACGTCAGAGGGGGGGCGTTCCCATCGCTGATTGGCTGTTCGCGGTCATGTGATATGTATCACATGACCGCGAGTGCCTGGGAACGCCCCTCTGACATCACCACAGGTCCTGTCAGAAGAGATCTCACTTGGAACCGGGGGTCGCACAGCGGCAGAAGGCGTCGGACAGGTGAAGTATTCATTCTTTTTTATTTTTCAGACACTTGCTTTTGTTTAATTTAGATTTCACAGTGTGTATTAATACACTGTAAAATCTAATGGGCGGCCACAGCTGTCAAAGAGGGGAGGAGGAAGCAGGATTCTTCCTCCCCTCTGGGAGAATAAGCAGAAGTAGCTGCGTAAACAATTGACATATCAATTGTTTACGGAGCTGCGTTTTCTCCCGGAAAACGCACTGCATATTTTTACGCAATGTCTGCACTGCAAAGTGAATTTCACATTCACTTTGCAGGCAGACAAAAGGCACATTGCGTATTTTGAAAAGCGTGCGTAAAAAAACGCGGCAAAATACGCAATGTGTGAACGTAGCCAATACAGGTTTGACATGCAGCGTATTTTACAGGAAACATACATTTTTGTGCTTTTATACTTCTACTTCAGTAGCGTCGGCATTGGCTCTCCTGGGGATCTTGTGACATTGTTATGTCAAACAATTCCTGATTGCCATCAGCGTTGGCTTTACATTCCCCTCAAATCAGACATTTGGAGGAAACGAGAGCCATGGCTGATGTATAATTTCCGACAGATGTCTTGGCATGTCTGAAAGAGCCGAAAGTAAAGCCAGCGCTGAATGTAATGTCACATGATCCCTAGGAGACCCAATGCCAACATCACTGGAGGTGAGTGTAGGTGCCATTATTTTACTGGGGGATGAGGAACATCGGCATTGAGAAGAGGTTGTCAGAGTAGTGGGTAATCCCTTAAAAACACAACATCCCCCACACCCAAAAAAAACCCAAAAAACAATCTGATGACAGTACATTGACCTCCTCCATCTCTGCCATCAGTTCAGGAGGTTGCAAGTAGCTCAGAGGAGACACCCTTATTGGAATTCCAATAAACTTAATAGAACATACAGTACCATTCTTAAAGCACTGTCTGGCTAAGTGGTTAATCAATAGGATAATGGGGTATTGCCACTGAGGGCATGTTGTCGTTAAATGGGAGAGTCATATTAGTGGGGCCCACCTGAAAAGTTGAAACTAGTCAACATAATATTTCCGCAAACAAGAAGCTACTATTACAAGACTACCATTGGCTCATCAGGGGGATGAGGTTATGGCTATAACATATTCTCATTCCCCTGATGACTCCTGTTTGGTGAAACATCTTGGGGAAGCTAATAGCTCACAAATTTTAACTCAGCATATATAATGATGGGTAATGGTAGAGGATAGAAATTCCTTAGTATAATTATAGTCAATGGCCACATATGAATTTACCATTAACTTGGATCACTACCTGGTACCGATCCTCTACTAGCAGGGATGTAACTACAACAGGTGCAGGGTTTGTAATCGCACCTGGGCCCTGGAGCCTAAGGGGCCCCAAAAGTCACTTTGGTCTATAGAAAAAGACTATTGATATTAAAAATTTGCAAGAATGGGGGCCCTGTTGGAATTTTGTTATCAAGGCCCATGAACTGCAAGTTATGCCACTAGTCACTAGTATGTACTTGGCACACTAAACTACTCCCATTTATTACACAATGTGTTCTTAATATTGTAGTGCAACCATTCCACTATAATAGATATAATAAAAGTTATATTTTCATTTTAGGCTCATTTCTATATGCCCAGCTAAGTACAGTATATTTTTCTCCTCCTGGTGTTTCTTTTAGGCTGGACGGGTCCTGGAGGTGAGTTAACAAATGTTGCAACAAACAATAAATGGTGACTGGTGAATAAGGGGTACAACCTTGTCAGCATGTCTGTTGTCAGAATAATAAATATAGCGTCCTGTAGCACATGAAGTTATCTATCCTCCAGCAAAAAAAGAGAAAATTAAGGAAAAAAAGACTCCTGAGTTTGTATGGCATCACAGAAGTAAGTTATGAAATAACCTTTTCCCAGTATTCTGTGTAACATGCATTCCACGATCCTGATAATATCATATGCATGTATCTGCTTGTTATATGTATTCCCGTATCTTTTCTTATTGTGCATCAGGTGATTGTATGTGAGAGCATTAGACTCGATGTGAAGAATAATGCGGTATAAATTGCATTAGATAACCTGTGTTTGAATGAGGCAGTGTATAATCTTATTAAAGAGTGGATAAAGCTAGCCTGATCCAATTTTCTTAAGGGTTTGTGCAGTTTCCAGAGCTAACATCTTAGCGGTCACGTCTCTGCTTCACAGCTTCCTAACAAGTCAGCATCATTGGGACTTCTTGGCCTTTCCACTCTAATTCTAAGAAAAAGTAAGAAGAATTTACTTCTGCTCGGTTGTTAGAGTATATTATTCGGTGACTATGATGCACATATTAGCACACTTTCCAAATTGAGGTAAAAAGGAGAGTAATCTAACAATCATGTGCGGCATGAAAAGGAAACACACTTTATTCTTACATACTAGATGGAGGCCTGATGCTATCACATCGGGAGGGCAGTGACGTCACAATGGGGGCAGGCTATGTGGCGATGGGGGAGCGGCCAACTCTCCCTCCCGTGCACTTTCCCCCTTGTGTGTGGTCTCTCTCCCCCCTGTGTTGTCTTCTACCCTCTGTGTGCTCTCCTTTGAGCTGTCTCTCCCCTGTGCGCAGTCTTTCTTCCCCCGTAGTCTCTCCACCCTTGTGCTGTTTGTCCCCTTGTGTGTGCTCTCATTTGAGTTGTATTCCCCATGTGCACTATCCCCCGTGTGCTGACTCTCTCCCCCCTGTGCACTGTCTCTCTCCCCCTTGTGCTGTCTTCTCCCCTCTGTGCGCTCTTCTTTGAGCTGTCTATCCCTATGCGCTATCCCCCCATGCGCTGACTCTCTCCCACCTGTGCACCCTCTCTCTTCCCATCGTGCTGTCTTCTCTCTTCTGTGTGCTCTTCTTTTAGCTGTCTCCCCCTGTGCGCTATTCCCCTGTGTGCTGACTCTCTCCCCCTGTGTGCTGTTTCTCTTCCCTTTGTGCAGTCTTCTCCCCTCTATGCACTCTTGTTTGAGCCGTCTCCCCCTGTCCGCTATCCCCGCTGTTTGCTGACTCTCTCTCCCCTGTGTGCTCTCTCTCCACCTTGTGCTGTCTTCTCCCCTCAGTGCTCTCTCATTTGAGATGTCTCCACCTGTGCGTCCTCTCTTTCCCCTGTCTGCCCACAACTCCCCCTGTGGTAAACGTAAAATTAAAACAAAATATAATAAAATGTACATTACACTGCTAGGGTGGGGGCACACAGGCTGCTTTGATGGGGGCACATGGTGCTAGGATGGGGGCACATACACTGCTGGGGGAAGGCACATACACTGCTAGGATAGGGGCACATAGGCTACTAGGATGGGGTCACAGGCTGCTTGTATGAGGGCCACAGGCTGCTGGGATGGGGCCACAGGCTGCTGGGATGGGGTCACAAGCTGCTGGGATGGGGGCACATACCTCCTCTGGTTTTCGCAGCAAAGTAAAGGGCCTTTGGTGACATCACAATCTTGTGAGCAGTCACATGCACCTGGCTCTGCCCATGACCGTTACAACACCAAAGGTCCTTTTCCATTCTCAGGTGATGGGACTGCGGGCGGCGTGTGAGAGGTTTCTGGCATTGGCGGTACTGCTAGCGGGGGCCATATTTGAACTCCCATCACTAGAGTGTTCACATATGGCCACCGGAAGTAGTGCTGGCCAATTGTGTGATAGGAGGACATGATTATGGTGAAACTGGGTGACAGACGCCACAAGGTAAGTATTATAAATAGATGTATACAGTATGTTTCACATATTTATTTCAGCATTGATGAAAAGTGCCAGTATAAATCTATGGGTCCTTAGCAATCATGGACAGCACTTTGCATCCATGTACCACCTGTGTGCTGTCTGTGATTAGCATTGCAATAAATAGGAAAAGCTTTGTCATTTATTTTTTTATCCATACGTGAAAAACACTGATGGTATAAACTGACACTGACGACACTTGGGATCCAAACGACTGATGACTAATATTTTTTTTTCCATATGTGAAAAACACTGATGTCTGAATGAGGCTTAAGGAAAAAGTTATAACATTTCATGTTACACTTATATTTTTGGAGAAGTGTAAGAAAAAGGTCTATGCAGAGTTATTTTGGAGCAAAGGATCCCTAAATCTGTTCTTGCATTGGGGAGTCTCTTCTAACAGTCCCCTGATCCGGATTTTATCTGACATACATAACAATATTACCAATTTGACTATATTTGCTCAGTGTATAAACAGCCATTGCAAAGGAATATTACATTACACGTAAACTGTTTACACTTAATCAGAATATCTCAGTATATAATCTACTAGTTCAGCCCAATCAGACTGTCCATGTTGAATGAGTGTGATTTTGCATTATCATTATGTCAGGCCTCTCATATGCTTCAGTAAGCCATAGAGGTAAAACGATCTTATAGCAGCTGGCCCTGCCACTCACCCGTCCTGTGTCGCGTACTCAGCGGGCATCAGAGAGAACCAGAACAGATGTGCTTTGTGATGTCCTCTGTGCAGATATCTTACTTCATATATTAGCATTCAGGCCACAAGTCTATGGCTCACTTACTGCACCAGGGAAATGACAGCTAGCACCATCTAATCCTAATCTGTTATATGGGATTAGGCCTTCATACAGTTACTAAACAACTGTAGAATAAATCAATTATTTAGCAAAGTGCAGTGTTACAATTGTTTCAACACTTAAAACAGAAACAATAAAGCATGTGTCTTATTAATAATTAATTGCCCTTTCTGACAGATCAATACATACACAAGTGACCATTAAATCTCATTGCTAATTACTAATAAATGTCTTCTTTTTGTGTAAATATTGCTTAGAACAGGGGTCCCAATTTATGGCTTTGGAGCCACAAGTGGCTCGGAGGCTCGTGATTTGTGTCTCACAACCGTCTTCCAACTTGGTGCTCCAGGTCTAGCAAATGACCATGTCTTCACATGGTGACTTTTGTGAGTAGAACATCTGAATGGGGATATGAACCCCTGGATCTTGGTATACCGCCTCAGTCTGATTTCTGTTGAAAAGCTTTGGCTGTCATTATACCAGTAATGGGACTCTGGGTGACACCACTCGGAGGGGATGGGAGCCGGATGTGGCTGGGCTAAAGTCTTTCTCTAGGAAAAGCTGTGATTCCTAACCCGTGGGTGGAGGTAGGGGCCCTCAGACTAGGGCTAATCAGGAGCTTTAGGGTACAGGGTGGCGGCTCAGAACTCCTCACCATCAGAGGTACCTCCGAGATGAGGGCGAGCCAGTAACCCCAGCATCAGGGTCAGATTAGGCTCTCCTGACCCCCCTTTGCACAATTCACCTACCTGTTACCTGAGTCCCTTACTTCCCAAGCGTGACACCAGGTGAGGCAAAGTGCAGCGTTACCCAGAGAGTTGATGTCACTGAGAAGAGGAGCACTTTGGTGCTGGACATTGGAAAGCAGCAGATACAGTACCTTGTGAAAGTATTCGGCTCCCTTGAACTTTTCAACCTTTTGCCACATTTCAGGCTTCAAACATAAAGATATAAATTCTAATATTTTTGTGAAGAATGAAGTGGGACACAATCGTGAAGTGGAACGAAATTTATTGGATATTTTAAACTTTTTTAACAAATAAAAAACTGAAAAGTGGGGCGTGCAATATTATTCGGCCCCCTTGAGTTAATATTTTGTAGCGCCACCTTTTGCTGTGATTACAGCTGCAAGTCGCTTGGGGTATGTCTCTATCAGTTTTGCACATCGAGAGACTGAAATTCTTGCCCATTCTTCCTTGCAAAACAGCTGGAGCTCAGTGAGGTTGGATGGAGAGCGTTTCTGAACAGCAGTTTTCAGCTCTTTCCACAGATTCTCGATTGGATTCAGGTCTGGACTGTGACTTGGCCATTCTAACACCTGGATACGTTTATTTTTGAACCATTCCATTGTAGATTTTGCTTTATGTTTGGGATCATTGTCTTGTTGGAAGATAAATCTCTGTCCCAGTCTCAGGTCTTTTGCAGACTCCAACAGGTTTTCTTCCAGAATGGTCCTGTATTTGGCTCCGTCCATCTTCCCATCAATTTTAACCATCTTCCCTGTCCCTTCTGAAGAAAAGCAGGCCCAAACCATGATGCTGCCACCACCAT
Organism: Allobates femoralis; assembly: GCA_033576535.1. NCBI lineage: Eukaryota > Metazoa > Chordata > Amphibia > Anura > Aromobatidae > Allobates > Allobates femoralis. The sequence goes on along the minus strand of JARQOC010000001.1, from coordinate 506,234,451 downwards.
GTTTGACAGTGGGGATGGTGTTTTGAGGGTGATGAACTGTGTTGCTTTTATGCCAAACATATAGTTTTGCATTGTGGCCAAAAAGTTCGATTTTGGTTTCATCTGACCAGAGCACCTTATTCCACATGTTTGGTGTCTCCCAGGTGGCTTGTGGCAAACTTCAAACAAGACTTTTTATGGATATCTTTGAGAAATGACTTTCTTCTTGCCACTCTTCCATAAAGGCCAGATTTGTGCAGTGTACGACTGATTGTTGTCCTATGGGCAGACTCTCTCACCTCAGCTGTATATCTCTGCAGTTCATCCAGAGTGATCATGGGCCTTTTGAGTGCATCTCTGATCAGTCTTCTCCTTGTTCGAGATGAAAGTTTAGACGGACGGCTGGGTCTTGGTAGATTTGCAGTTGTTTGATACTCTTTCCATTTCAATATGATCACTTGCACAGTGCTCCTTGAGATGTTTAAAACTTGGGAAATCTTTTTTTATCCAAATCCAGCTTTAAACTTCGCGACAACAGTATCTCGGACCTGCCTGGTGTGTTCCTTGGTCTTCATGATGCTTTCTGCACTTGAAACAGAACCCTGAGATTATCACAGAGCAGGTGCATTCATACGGAGACAACACAGGTTGATTCTATTTATCATTACTGGCCACTTTACACGCGGCTACATTTCTAGCTTATCCATAGGTAACTTACTGGCTGCAGTGAAATCATGGAGACATTATTCCATTTGTACACAGTAACAAGATAGAACCATGTCTCCATGATTTCACTGCAGCCAGTAAGTTACCTGTGGATAAGCTAGAAATGTAGCCGCTTGTAAAGTGGCCATACCAGTCATTTAGGACAACATTGGATCATTCAGAGATCCACACTGAATTTCTGGAGTGAGTTTGCTGCACTGAAAGTAAAGGGGCCGAATAATATTGCTTGCCCCATTTTTCAGTTTTTTATTTGTTAAAAAAGTTTAAAATATGCAATAAATTTTGTTTCACTTCACAATTGTGTCCCACTTGTTGCTGATTCTTGAAAAAAATTAGAATTTATATCTTTATATGTTTGAAATGTGGCGAAAGGTTGAAAAGATCAAGGGGGCCGAATACTTTCTCAAGGCACTCTATGTTGTCAGTCAGCAGAGCAATAGCATTCTGAAGCCACCCGGCCACTGAGCTGAAAGCTCCCAGGAGTAAGTCAATCATATTTCTCCTAACCATGGTTTTTTAGTCATAGAGGTGCATCTAGAGTAGTTTAAGTCACCACTCAGTATATAGTGAGTGGCTGTAACCACACTAGCTCAGCATTGCATCAGTACAGAGCCGGTTGTCAGTCAGGGCCAGGGGCCCGATAAAGCCACTCACTATGTATTGAGTGGTGACTGAAGCCGAGCCTGTATAACTGGAAGTCAAAGACTACCGGAGGGAATAACATTAATTTTCTTCCATCAACAGGGCTCTCAGGGCAGTAGCCAGGTGGCCTAGGTACGTAATTAACTTGCAGAATAATGGCATATCTGCAGGTTAACAGCATTTTTTACATACCAGATTCCCTTTAACAAACTCACACTGCATTACATGCATACATATATTAAATAAAATATAACGTAGATGTTTGTGCTCCTTTCAAGGAGAAGTATAGTCCTATAGAATTTACGCTCTTTCCTGCTAATTTCCTAAGGTCACTTTTAACATTTTCATGGGATCCGGCTATAAGCACACTTTCTAGGTAAATCTTTTTTTGTTACCTCTCTTTTGCCTTCTTCCACGTGCAGTGCTGTGGATATCTAGCATACAGCTTAACCCTCGTTCACTTCCATAGTAAATAAACTGTATGTGTTCTGTCCCCATCTGATTGCTATAAATCTAAGCGCTCTAATTACCAGTCTCTTAGATAAAATTGTATGCTCGGTACTTACCCCATCAGGGGCAACAGACAGTTTCAACTCGATCGCCAGTGCAGCTGTAGTAAGACAGGAGAACACTGTAGTTTTCTTCCAGATCTTGTATTAGTCACAATAAACGATAGGTTAAAAAAGCAATGGCTTCTGCAGACTAAACTGGGGAAGAAGGGAGGGACGTCCTGTACAGACACAACTAAGGGAGCAACTTAGGGACAAACTTAGTACACAGTCTAATCTACCTGGTAACAACAAGGAATTACTGATTGGAGGAAATATATACAATGCAGAGAGTAGACATTACAGGTTGTTCCCATTCGTGGGACACAACAGTATGGGTGCTTAAGTTTTGATTTATTGGTGATGATGTGAACTTGATGTGTGGTAAAAACTATAATACAAGGTATAGAATAATTACAGTCAATACTGGATACTGTGAGGTAGCGCCCGGGGAATCCGCTTGCATAAAGACACCAAACACGTGCTTATAAGTTTAACCAATGACTACCTGGTTATTTTGCTCACATACATAACATAACCCGGGTAGCATGTTTGACACATTTCACATTGATTATAAGCACCATACATAAATACACAATACTTTTACATATAACATTACATAACACATATATTGCACATAACATCAGATACCATATTCATCAGCGGGCCCTGAGGGTCCCAATGGCGGTACCAGCCGACTGGCTTTATTTACCCAGCTCAACACTACCCTGGAATACAGGCACCAGCCTGACCGGGTTCTTACACAGTGTATGTGATCCATTATATAAGCACCCATGGATCACACACGTCCTTTCACATGCTCAAAGCCCATCATATACACATCCATGGACTGTGGCTCCTCTGGGTTCAGAACAGGGATTGAGCAATCTGAGTCAAGGGCACCTTCTTGGACGTGTTTCGCCCCACGTCCAGACCGCAGACCACCAGGTTCAACTACGGTTTCCCCACTCTAGGAAGCCCTTCTAACCCCTGCTTCTGACCTCTGGTACATACATTCCAGTTCATCGGGTCCCCTCATTGACTATTCTAGCTGGACCCAAGGGCAACTATGCCCGCTTGGCACAAGTCGTACCTTTGCCTCCCGAAGGGCTACATACATTTGCCTCCCGAAGGGCTACATACATTTCAACAGGTCCCTTCACTGACTACTTTAGTCGGACCTAATGGCGGCTATGCCCGCCTGGCACACTTCATACATTTGCCCCTGTAGGGCTACATACACTCACTGGGTCTTTTACAAAAGCCATAGAATACACATACGGTTCAATAGGTCCCTCACTGACTACTTAGTCAGACCTAAGGGCGGCTATGCCCACCTGGTACATTTTACGCACAGGGTGCACAGTTCACTCAAGCATACGGGAACTGCCTTCTTACCGGGCACGGATCCGGGTCTCATTACCTGAGTTATGGGTACACCAAGCGACCCCAAGGGCTCCTTTCCCGGACGTGTTTCGCCCCACGCCCGGACCAGTATCCACCGGGTTCAGCCACGGCTTCCCCACTCCAGGAGCTGTCACGACCCTGGTCCTAGCCACCAGTATGGAGCTAGCATGCTCCCATCATGTTCGCACACCACAGAGCCCTGGACTGCTCTGCACTCAGCGTCCCTCAGTCTGAGACTCCATCACACACAGACTGCATCTCTCGCTCTGGCCCTCTGGCTGGTGATCAGGATCATAATGATCTCACTCAATCAGCCGGCAGGCTCTTTATCGTGCCTGCCACTCCCACACTGACACATCCAGCTGGGCTGCTATTACTCTGGACACACCCACCTGCTACCAATTAGGACACACGGTTCCCATACAGCCGCTCATCAGGCTCATCAATGTGTCAGATCTATAGCACTCACTCTCACATTTAACACCTTGTGTTTCCGGGTATGTTCACACAGCATCATCACAGTAAAACCGACCAGTGTGAACAGGATCATACCCTGATCCTGCATGTGATGTGCCCCGGCCATGGGGACCATGCCGGCGGTGCCTCACAATACATTAAAGAAACTAGCACTGCAGTAATATAACACAGAGTACAATACCCATCATTAATTTGGGTGAAGGTCACTGCAGCAGGCTCTACTCTATACAGAAATGCATCTATCTGCATACAGTGCTAGGAGCATTATGGCTAAGATAGATTCTACACAGTGGCTATATAATAACCTACATACACAGATTCTACACAAAAACACATCTAACTACATGTAGTACATGAACATGCCAGGATGCAGGCTTACAGATCACCTCACAGATATACCTCACTTCTATTACACTCTGTGCAATGGCCGCAGCCTACACCTGCTTACACAGATCCCAGCATAACATTTAACTGCATTTTACTCTTACCAGAATCATCTAACAAGAGGAGGAAAGTTGTAGGAAAAGGAGACAGGAGCTAGGGACAATACGTTTGATCCCTCAGAAGTTCAGTAAGATGTCTGTGAGTCTCCCTCTCTCAGAAGGAAGGAGGGGGGGGCGATCCCACAAAGACTGACACATTCTAAAAGGAGACATTCTTATTTGAGCAGAAACAACATCAATAGGTATTTGAAGACCTCTAAGGGTTATAACTGGTATTACACTATGCACATAAATGGGCAGAACAACCTCAATAGACTCTACTATAGTCAATAAAAGGCAAAAAGTGCTGGTATCTCACACACAGAGGTTCTAGTGCTGCTATTATTGTGGTACTTCTGTTCCTATCACAGAACAGTGATATGGCCACTTTACACGCGGCTACAGGTAACAGGTTATCCACAGGTAACTTACTGGCTGCAGTGAAATCATGGAGACATGGTTCTATCTTGTTGCTGTGTACAAATGGAACTATGTCTCCATGATTTCACTGCAGCCAGTAAGTTACCTGTGGAAAATCTGTTACCTGTAGCCGCGTGTAAAGTGGCCAATATAGAAATAACTTTAGTTACTGTAAACCCAAGACCCAAGTGTGGGACAGTTCTTTTAAAGGTGTTCTCTTCTATTAAACAATTTAAACAAGGGCTTAAAGGACTCATGGTGTGTATGAAAAAAAAACAAGCTATACTCACCTCCTACACCGAGAGCATCTCTACACTGCCGATCTCCTGGCATCTACACCTGTTGGGCGTATCATTATCACTTGACTCTCGCTGTTAATCAGTAGCTCCTGCATGAATGCAGACTTCACATTCTGTCCAAAAAGTTTCATGTTTGAACGTAATGAAAAGGCTGCAGTCGATCATTGGCCACCGATTGTCTGCAGCGATCACTTGACACCACCTCACTACCCTGACAGATGCTGGTGCCAGAAAATAGGCAGGGGTTGCAATTGAGTGTGAAGCAGTAGCTTCGGTCTGGGAGGTGAGTGCTGATAGATATATATTCAATGCAAGAAAACATGTCTACAATTGTAATTAACATTGCTCACAACTATGAAGCATAATTCGATATGTCTACTACACATTCCAACAATGCTTAATGCAACAGTTGTCATTGACCTGCTGCCTGGGTTATCAATAGCTGGGTCATTAAAATCAGTGCAAACATGGACACAAGAACAAAGTGAAGAATAGGAAATGGATAATTTGAAATTGCATGTTAATTAAAGGGAACCTGTCACCTCCTAAAAGCCACCTAACCTATGAATACATGTCCCTGCACCTTCCTATTACCATTATAAATATCCCTCTCTCTGCTAAATGCTTGTTTTCAATGTTGTAAAAAACGTTCTTATACTTACTCATTAGGATGATAATGAAGTGGGGGCTATATGCAATAGTCCCCCTGGGCGTGTTGGTTTGCAGCTTCCATGATCCTTTATCACGCCCCGATGGGTGTGATATTGTAATAAGATTCATCTCTGGCCCAGCCTCTCTGTGCTGCTTCTGCTGTGCTGGCTTTGCTCTCTTCCTCTCTGTCACTCACAGCATGCAAATCATTTGTCCTGACGTCAGCTCCAGAGTCCTGCCCTGACAAAGCATAAACAGCACAGTAGGAGGCAGCACACAGAGAGGCAGTGGGGGATGGAATGACCACAGTCAATCAATCTCCCTCCAGCCACAGTGACTGCCTCCATGGCTTCTAACTGTAAATTTTACAAAGGCTATATCTCGGGGTACACAGCACACAGACACATGGGGGACCCCTTCCCTGAAAGCACCAGACATTCTGCATTCACATTGCGATGCAGCAGGGGGGTGACAGGCCATCTTTAAATGTTTTCAATGCACATAAATGTTTCCTAGTTTATTGCTGATTTTTTTCTGTGAAAAGTTTTTATAGGAAAATCAGATTAGCCACAGAAATACACATAAAGATCTGACACTTACTACTATCAGCTTTTTCCTACAGTGGTTAGACTGGGACAGACTCTGTTGTCAACCAAGACAAGTTCACACAGCTGTTTTATGGTCTGTATATATTATGCTTGGACTGATTTTATATATTATATATATACTAGATGGCGGCCCGATTCTAAATAATCAGGTAGTCTAGAATCCATATATAATATTTAAAGCCAGATACTCAGGGCACTAAGCGGTGCTGAAAGTCAGGTCCGGGAGAACTTCCCGTTAAGGCGGATCCACTACCGGTGGTGCGCAGCCAAAGCACAAATCAAGATAACCAGGTATAAGAAGAAGCGGCACTCACCGAGGTAGTACAGATGGTCCTTTATTCCACAATTCTAGAAACGGACAGGGTGCAGGGAGGAGGCCACGGGGGGCCAACGGACGACGACGCCGTTTCGCGACAGCTGTCGCTTCTACGGGTCCAGATATGATATCCGGACCCGTAGAAGCGACAGCTGTCGCGAAACGGCGTCGTCGTCCGTTGGCCCCCCGTGGCCTCCTCCCTGCACCCTGTCCGTTTCTAGAATTGTGGAATAAAGGACCATCTGTACTACCTCGGTGAGTGCCGCTTCTTCTTATACCTAGAATCCATATATAGTTTATTTACTAATAGTTAGGGGAGTGCGGTGAAATGAATTGTGAGTATACAGGTGGCTCAGTGGGTAGCAGAGTATACGGTGGCTCAGTGGTTAGCACTGCGCGGTGGCTCAGTGGTTAGCACTGCGCGGTGGCTCAGTGGTTAGCAGTGAGTGCGGTGGCTCAGTGGTTAGCAGTGAGTGCGGTGGCTCAATGGTTAGCAGTGAGTGCGGTGGCTCAGTGGTTAGCAGTGAGTGCGGTGGCTCACTGGTTAGCAGTGAGTGCGGTGGCTCAGTAGTTAGCAGTGAGTGCGGTGGCTCACTGGTTAGCAGTGAGTGCGGTGGCTCAGTGGTTAGCAGTGAGTGCGGTGGCTCACTGGTTAGCAGTGAGTGCGGTGGCTCAGTGGTTAGCAGTGAGTGCGGTGGCTCAGTGGTTAGCAGTTAGTGCGGTGGCTCAGTGGTTAGCAGTGAGTGCGGTGAGCATAGATAGCGCAGCGCCGTGGGCAGCGTGGTCAGCGCAGCGCCGTGGGCAGCGTGGGCAGCGCAGCGCAGTGGGCAGAGTGGTCAGCGCAGCGCCGTGGGCAGAGTGGGCAGCCAGCACCGGGGGCAGAGTGGTCAGCGCAGCGCCGTGGGCAGAGTGGTCAGCGATGCGCATGGGCAGAGTGGTCAGCACACACATACACACACACACTCCACTATACTTACCACCGGCCCTGCGTCTTCCCCGCCGCCTGGATCCTGAGTCGACATGTCGCCGCCCCCGGATGACTGGATCCAATATGGCGTCTGGGACGTCTGGCGAGACTTCCCGGACGCCATCTTGGACAAAGTATGTCGCCGGCCCCGGACGACTGGATCTAATATGGCTTCCGGGAAGTTTGGCGAGCCTTTCTGGACGCTATATTGGATCCAGTAGTTTGGGGGCGGCGACATGTCGACTGAGGATCCAGGCGGCGGACGCAGGGCCGGTGGTAAGTATAGCGGAGTGTGTGTGCGTGTGTGTGTGTGGACAAAGTGACGGAAGTGCGGACAAAGTGACGGAAGTGCGGAAAAAGTGAGGGAAGTGCCTTGGTCTTTTATATATTAGATACACACACATTATATGTACACACATGCAAATGTATAAAGATGTAGAAATATATATATACATACACACACATCATTCACAAATTATATTACATACACACATACATACACATACTGTACATTGCATATGGAGGGGTGAGGAGAGCTGAGGCTGGAGGGGTGAGGAGAGCAGAGGCTGGAGGGGTGAGGAGAGCGGAGGCTGGAGGGGTGAGGAGAGCGGAGGCTGGAGGGGTGAGGAGGGGTGAGGAGAGCGGAGGCTGGAGGGGTGAGGATGGGTGAGGAGAGCGGAGGCTGGAGGGGTGAGGAGGAGTGAGGAGAGCGGAGGCTGGAGGGGTGAGGAGGGTTCAGGAGAGCTGAGGCTGGAGGGGTGAGGAGGGGTTAGATGAGCTGAGGCTGGAGGGGTGAGGAGGGGTCAGGAGAGCTGAGGCTGGAGGGCACAGAGGACAGGGGAGGCTGGAGGGCACAGAGGACAGGGGAGGCTGGAGGGCACAGAGGACAGGGGAGGCTGGAGGGCACAGAGGACAGGGGAAGCTGGAGGGCACAGAGGACAGGGGAGGCTGGAGGGCACAGGACACTGACTGGGCTGTGGGCGGTGAGCAGCGGTGCCGGAGGCCGCACACCGGACCGGAGTGTGGGCGGGGCCGGCTCCCGGATGGAGGAGGATAGTGAGCGGGCTGTGGGCGGTGAGCGGCAGGGCTTGCGGCGGTGCCGGTGATGGCGGAGGCCGCACACCGGACCGGAGTGTGGGCGGGGCCGGCTCCCGGATGGTGGAGGAGGCACACCGGGGTATGTGCAGGGCCAGGGCGAGGGGCACACCGGGGTATGTGCGGGGCCGCGGCGAGGGGCACACTGGGGTATGTGCGGGGCTGTGTGTGTGTGTGCACTGTAGGGGCGGCCATAAGCGTAGCGGACTGTATGAGTCCCGCTTATGGCCGCCATCTTGGTTCACCCTGAGCGGGTGCAGTGCCCAAGCCACTTCCGTCGTGTGACGTCATTTTTGTCCCTTGAAGACAGAAGTGGCTTCGGGTTTTATATATTAGATATGAGGCTTGTAGGTTTGGGTCAAGAGCCCCACGGTCAGTTTCGGAATTGTGGTGCATGTACGGACCGACCATAACATTTGGAACCTGGTCACACGCTGAGTTCACACTTGTGCTGGAGACATTGCTGCAATGATTTTTTTCTATTAACCCCTTGCCCCCTAGGCAATTTTTCATTTTCCACATTTCCCTCCCCTTCTTCCAAGAGCCATACATTTTTTTTATTTTTCCGTCAATATAGCCATATGAGGGTTTATGTTTTGTGGGACAAGTTGTACTTTTGAATGACATCATTATTTACCATATAGTGTACTGGAAAATTGGAAAAAAAACTCCACGTGCAGTGAAATTGCAAAAGAAGTGCAATTACACGTTTGTTTTTTTGGGTATTTTGTTCACGATGTTCACTATATTATAAAACTGTCGCTATGATGCCGCAGATCAGCATGAGTATGTTGATAACAAATATGTATACTTTTACATTTATCTAAGTAGTGAATAAAAATTCAGAATTTTTTAAAGACAAAAATTGCACTTTTAGAGCAATTTTCCACGACCTGTACCGTTATTTTTGGGGATCTGGGGTTGTGATCGCAATTTTTTTGCATCCTTAAGGGTACTGTTACACGTCGCAACATGGCATGCAATGTCATTGGCAATTTGCTGCTTGCAGTGAAAATCATGGACACATTGTTCTATTTTGTTGCCGTGTACAAATGGAACAATGTGTCCATGATTTCACTGCAACCAGAAAAGTGCCAGTGAAATTGCATGCAATGTTGCGACGTGTAACGGTACCCTGACTGACATTTGTAATGAAACCATTTTTAGATGTGATGTTTTGATTACCTGTTATTGCATTTATCTTTGCAATGTTGCGGCAACTAAAAAACTTTGGCGTTTGGTCTTGTTTTTCCATAATGCAGTTTATAGATCTGATTGATTTTATATTTTGATAGATTGGGCATTTCTGAACGCAATGATACCATATAAGTGTTTTGATTTTTTTTTTTAATAGTTTTATTTTCAATAGGGCAAAAGAAGGGGTGATTTAATCTCTTATATTTCTTCATTTTTTTAAATTTTTTAAAACCTTTTTCTTTACTTTTAATTTATGTGACACTGCCCCTTAAGGCGCCTCGGCACTGCACAGTGTGATCGTTTGTGTTATGCAGAGAGGTGTTTCAGCATCTCTCTGCATAGTACAAATGATCATTTTCTGCCGCCGCCGTCACTCGGGCATCACTGGCAGGAAGTGAGTCATGACAGCATCCAGGGTCATCAGCTGACCCCGCACTGTTATGACAACGCATCGAGGCCCCATGATCACTTTACAAGACCACCAGTTTTGGTGGGGAACAGCACGATCCCCGTCACGGTGCTTTGGACTGTGCTGTCAGTGATTGACAGCGTGATCCAAAGTGTTAACAGTGCCGATCAAATTGCTGATCCAATTGATGTTAGCACATGTCAACTGATCGGATCAGCTGACGTGTGGGGGATGATGCAAGCTCAGCACTCGAACTCGCATCAAAGGGAGTGAGGCGGCAAAGGGCATACAATTACGCCCTAAAAAATGAGAAAGCACAAAATTAGTTTAATCCTGGCCTTACTTAAAATAAATAATAATTTACATATTCTGGGAAGGGTCTATATGCCTTTTTTGATGAAGACTGTATCAATTTATTGACACTTCTCTACTTATTACTACCATTCATTTCAGCTGCCATAAAGCATATAAATCTTGCAGCATTATCCATATATGGTAGATGTGATAAATATGATCCACCCTATATTCTAGCTTATATGGATATATTCTCTGACACAGATCAGTCTCCAAAAATCGTCCTCAAGACAAATCTAGGGCACGTATTCATTGCAGTTTGTGAAAGAGAAAGACCCCGTTTAACATAGAGTATACATGCCGAGGATCTCATCAAGTATCAAATGGTTAGAAAAGACCAGGGGAATTTGGCATTTCTATTGCATTGAGAGAACAGGATTGGACAAATACCAAGGAGTAGGGTTCAGACCATACTCTTTTGATGGCCATTTACTGTATCACACTAGTAGTACTGTTTGACTTAACTTCATGGTTCACTTTTAACAAATTATCACCAAAATGCTCCATGAGAGCGCTCTCGTGAGTCGGTGTAAGGCTCCGCAGGTCCTTGGCTGCACAGAATTTTGAAGAAGAAAAAACACTGTATTGTTATGGAGGCTTCATTTTTTAAGGATGAGTTAAGTTTTCCCTGACACCTATATCCCTACAACTAGTAAAGCACCACTAGAGCGTTTTTTCTTTTTTTTCACCACTGTAGTAGCACTTTAAATGTAAACACCCACCTCTGTTATACTCACCTTGCGGCATTTTCATACTTGACCAAACCTGCTCCTTTCCTGCAGCGCCATCTTATTCCCATAGATACTGACTGGCCGGAAGTTGGAAGCTACATTGCAGGTGGTCAATGCATCTCTATGAGGCCAGAACGAGGCTCCCATAGAGATGTATTAAAAAGTTACCTGCAGTGTGCGCCATGAAATAGTGAAGCTGCCGGCAGGTCACTTTTCACTGCAGTCCAAGTGGAGCGATGCTGTAAAAAGATAAAGGTGAGTATAAGACAAGGGTCAGGGGACTTACATTTAAAGCATTACTGTAGCGGTGCAATAAAAAAAAATACTGCAGTGGTGCTTTAAAATGTCATAGTCTTCTGTTAATGGGTTCTCTTTACTGTGTGCACTGATTTATTGACAAAATCTAAGACTAGATAGTATTAGAAATGTAAATGTGATATTGATTGGCAGATAGATGTCTAAGGCGGCCGTCACACGCTACGATATCGCTAGCGATATGTAAGCGATCACGTGCACGCGCGATCGCTTACAATATCGCTCACATCGCTGGTGAGCTGTCACACAGACAGACTCACCAGCGATGTGGACCAGCGTGATCGCTGGTAACTATGGTATACATCGGGTTACTAGGCGCCGCGCATCACTTAGTAACCCGACGTTTACCATAGTTACCATCTCCCAGCATAGGCTCTGCCGCTGGGAGATCGTTCATCGTGGTGTCAACACCACGATGAAGCTGTTTGTAAAATCGTTCATCGCAAGATCTGAGGTCCGGAGCTCAGATCTCGATCTTGCGATTTGAACACTTCTCGCTCGTCGTATCTTGCCGTCACATGCAGAGACATCGTTCACGAGATTTTTAATCAGGCGCGTTCAAGCGATATCTTTCAAGATATCGTAGCGTGTGACGGCCGCCTAAGAAGGGGAAGATGTCTTTTATAGGCTATTTTCTTTCCATTTATACCTACACAATCATTACAATCTTGTTTGTTTTTCAAAGTAATAAAATGTCAGATATGTTCACAAGCTAAATTCCTGAACCAACAAAGGATGATTACCAGTCTAATTGTCAGTATCCAGCCTACAAGAAATATGCTTCACCTCAGGAGCATGGGCCATGAACTGTGGACAGGACCACGTGATGAAATTAAATGCCCTGATATGTGATCAATGTGAACACTATTTCAGGTATAGGCACCCATGTTGGAGATCAGCAAGGTTTGTTCGTTACCCACATCCACAAGCATTAGAGTAAGGCTAGGGTCACACTTGGGAGCATTACTGGATCCAGTTTTTCCACTTGTCTGTTTAGAGGCATTTTTTACCGGATCAGGTACCTGATCAGGTAACTGATATTACCTATATGTACCATCAGGTACTGGATCAGGTTCCCATAGGGTCCCATGTTAAAAAACTGATCAGATTTTGCTAAAAGCCAAAAAATGTTGCAGACCCTATTAAAACCTGACTTCTCAAAAACTGGATCCAGTAGACATATTGCACTTTGGCAAACAATTGTTAACATTGGAGTCTATGGGTCAGGTACCTGATCAGGTTTTCAGGATGAAAAACTGGATCCAGTAACTGGATTGCAAATGCAAGTGTGACCCTAGCCTAAGATGACATCCTATGAATATTTCACAGTCCAGTCTTTGCTCATGTGACTTGACATACCTAACGATAATTAGCCAGCCGATTCTCCACTATATGTTAATAGTTCACTACATAATGAAATGTGTACTATGTAGAGAGCCAAACTGAAGTCAACTTTTCTACAGTTCTTGTATGAATTGACCTCTATAATGCTAAATCTGATTGTTTCTGTTCTAAAGCATAAGGAAGCATAAATGCGATGTTCAAACAAAAAAAGATAGCAAAAAGAATGGGAGAATAACTCCATAATCTGTCATAAGTGTATTCAAGCTTTATTTTTTTTTTAGCAAAACTAAGCACAGTTGGGGCTAAGAGACTCTAATATTGGCCAGGGTCACATTGCTAAGCTAAATTGCATTCACCGCATCCGGATCCGGATGCGGTGAACGCAATGCCGGGCACACACATTTGTTACAAAAATGTGTGCAGAATACCGGACTGCGGTTACCGGATGGCTCAGGATGTGTAATCCCTGAGCCATCCGGTAACTGCCGAGGTTGCGGTTCCCGGCTATTGGCGGGATCCGCAACCTTAATAAAGAGTAAAATTGTTGATCTAAATGACTTTTTAAGGTCTGTAGGGGGGCTTAGACCCCCCTACAGACCGGCCGCCCACTTCTATAGTGTACTTCAGCTATATCTCACGGGGCACGGGCTCCCCGGAGCAAAGTGCCCCCCCCCCGTATCACTATACAGGGGTGCCTACACCCCTCTATTACAATGATGCTTTAATGATGTCCAAAAATGCAGTACAAAAAGGATTTTAGCAATCGCAATGTAAGTTGATACTTACATGCTGTTGTAGGCAGAGTCCCGAGAAAACCATGGGCGGGGCTGTGTGCAGCAGCCTCCGCCCACTCCTTCTTGATGGCCGCCCCCTCTGGCCGTAATCCAGTGTTGTGAGGGCGGGCACGTAGTTAAAGGGGCGTGGCTAACCGCGGGAAATAGTTAGCCACGCCCCTTTAACGACGTGCCCGCCCTCACAACACTGGATTACGGCCAGAGGGGGCGGCCATCAAGAAGGAGTGGGCGGAGGCTGCTGCACACAGCCCCGCCCATGGTTTTCTCGGGACTCTGCCTACAACAGCATGTAAGTATCAACTTACATTGCGATTGCTAAAATCCTTTTTGTACTGCATTTTTGGACATCATTAAAGCATCATTGTAATAGAGGGGTGTAGGCACCCCTGTATAGTGATACGGGGGGGGGGCACTTTGCTCCGGGAGCCCGTGCCCCGTGAGATATAGCTGAAGTACACTATAGAAGTGGGCGGCCGGTCTGTAGGGGGGTCTAAGCCCCCCTACAGACCTTAAAAAGTCATTTAGATCAACAATTTTACTCTTTATTAAGGTTGCGGATCCCGCCAATAGCCGGGAACCGCAACCTCGGCAGTTACCGGATGGCTCAGGGATTACACATCCTGAGCCATCCGGTGACCGCAGTGCGGCCCGGTAAACGCTGCGAAAACTGCTGCCTGCATGATTTTAAACGCAGGCAGCAGTGCCGGATCCGGCCACCGGATGGCTTGTGAAGCCATCCGGTGTTTTGCATAGGCTTCCATCAGGAGCCTTTCCTGGTCCGGTTTTGAGCTTTTTTAAAGCTCAAAACCGGATCAGGATTTTAAACAAAAAACGCCAATGTGACCCTACCCATTGATAGAGAATTGAGCAGCAATGGGAGGTACTTATGACGGTTTGGTGCGGTTACAGCCACCATTCACTATGCACAGAGCATTGACTGAAAACACCCTGGCTGCTCCCCTACAACTACAATTACAAGGCTACTGGGAGAAATAAAGATCATTTTCTACAGCAGGACTCTCAGTCTGGCGTCAGAACGCTATTGACTTGCTGATTAACCCCATATCTGCTGGTCAATAGCGTTTTTTTATATGATGGGTTCCCTTTAATAGTATTTTAACACACTGCTAATTGGTGGAGAAATTCACTCCAAAGTTGCACAGTACAGTAGAATGTACATTCACAAACAGCATAAATCTCTCCAGTTTCTAAATTGTGTATGTAATTTCAGTCTGGATTTTCCAGGTAAGGCTAGCGCTTGGATTCCGTCCAGGGGAGTCCGTCAAAAAAATAGATTCTGGCAGCATTAACACAGTATTACTGTACTGTAATGCTGCCTTAATGCTGTCAATAGAATCCTATGGGTGACGGACCCCCAAGTGCAGTCAAACGCCGGCATCTAAGTGCCAGAGTTTGAAATCTTGCGCTACTACCAAGTGCATCACATGACATATCACCCATAGGATTTAATTGACAGCGTTACAGTACAGTAACACTGTGTTAATGCTGCCATAATCTTTTTGACGGACTCCCTTAGATGGAATCCAACCGTCAGTGTGATCCTGGCTTAAAGGCCCCGTTACACATAACGATGTCCCAGTGACCCGACCAACGATGGATTAGCTGGGACATCGTTATCTGATCGCTGGTGAGCTGTCACACAGGCAGACTCACCAGCGATCAGCGAGAGCGCTGGTAACCAGGGTAAACATTGGGTAACTAAGTGCAGCGCTGCACTTAGTTACCCAATGTTTACCCTGGTTACCAGCCTCCCAGCGTGTACTGTGCGGCGCTGGAAGGTCATTGATCGTTGGTCTCCCGCTGTCACACACGCCGATGCTGGCCGCCCAGCGGGAGACAAACAATCAAGAAATGGTCCTGGTCATTTACCAATTATCAACGATGAATGACCGCATCGTTGGTCGTTAGTAAATGTCACATGTAGTGATGTCGTTTCGATGTCGCTGCAACATCACAAAACCGGTAATGTTGCAACAATATCGGTAACAATATCGTTGCGTGTAACGGGGCCTTTAGGCTCACATACAAACTGCTGCTACCCAAGCTTAATTGCTACTGAGACACTCTGCTCTTTATTGCAGGATTAAATAGGAATTGTGGCCAAGGGGGCAGTTGCTAGACCCAGGCAGGAAAGAGAGGTCCGTCCCGCTGCCATTGTACAGATTTCTCCAAAAATAAAATCCTCAATCAGGTTTTCCTAAAAGACTTAAGGTACCGTTACACGGTACGGTATCGTGAAAGATATCGCTGAAACACACGGGTTTGGAGTCGTTCAAACTACATTGTTAGGACGTCATTGCGTGTAACACCGTGATATGACTACGATAAATTGTAGGATCCTTGATCGCAGATTTGAGAACATGTTCTCAAATTAGATGATTCTTGATCAGCCAACCTGCTGCACCGTTGTATGTGACACCGCAATAACAATAACATTTGCAATGTCTGGGATGTTGCAAACAATCCCGTAGGTGTGCCTTGGCATTGTTGTTTACGCGCCCCGTCTGCGCCGATCGGTTGTCACTACTGAGTTCCGATTGGCTGGCGTTGGTTTATGGAAAAGGCACCATATTTGAAGATCCGTGCTTTGATCAGTAAACTCATTGACTTGTTTCTTCATTAACCTTTCAGTAAACATATTTAAACAAAGAGATTAATTGAAGTCACCATTCTGTTGTATAGGCGTTTAGATACCCGCTTGTGCAGGCAAATAAACAATTGTTGTAACAAAAGATTTGTGCAGTCCTAAATATATATGTATGTGTTTGTTTTTTTCTATTTTTGTGTTTAAAAAGTTAGTAGCCAACATGTGCACCATATATAAATATATATATACGTATGGCAACCTTCAGAACTTCATTGGTCATGTATGTCTCCACATTGGTACCTAAAGTATGTCAACATATATGTTTTTAATTCAGAAATGCAACGAACATACACACATTTGTACACATAACAAAGCATATCCAGTTACATTTACACATACATATGTATGTGTATGCACATGTACACATTAGTGTCCTGATACATACATATACACATACACACAAAGTCACAGATACAACAATATCTGAGCCATCATTGTTCAAACAATGGAAATACATCACTATATATTCAGAGTGTTTAGGGACACAGCCAGTCAACCATGGGCCACACAAGAGCGTTCATGTGTGACAATTTGGTGACGCAACAGTGGCTTGCACAGGCGTCACCAAATGAAAACACACTTGAATGGTGAAATGGTTGAAAGGGCAAAAGCGCAAATCAAGTAGCCATCTTGCCAGACAAGGTTGACCAATGGTAACGCTTTTATGCCACCAATGAGAGTAGTAGGGGCGTGGAAAAACACAATCAGGCACTCCTACCTCCTAGGCTCTGTCAAAAACTATGCCCACATTGAGGTTGAAGTCGTTCATGTAGTTGCCATGTGACAGAGTGATAAGGACCACCAAGATTGTTGGCTATGTCATTCCAGCAATCGATGGATCACTGGATGGTTGGTGCGTCGTGCACGATATCTATACGTGTCACATCTCACCAACATTCTCTAAACGATGTCCTAACGACCGCACTCCCAAGATCGTTAGTGAGATCGTTTCGATATCGTACTGTGTAACGGTACCTTTAGTCAAATAGCTTGAGCAAGTTCACTCTCTATTTTGTGTTCCACCCACAGCAGTGAAGACAACACACTCCAGCAGGTAACAGTAGAGTTCTATTCACATTCTGGAGGATACATAGCGACCTACACGTATGACACCTGTCACTGCCTTACAACAGTCATGGGCAAAAGTGTTGGCACACTTGAAATTGTTTCAGAAATTGAAGTATTGATCCTAGAAAATGATTCTAATTCTACATGTTTTGTTACACATTTATTTCCTTTGCGTGTATTAGAACAACAGAAAAAAAAACTGAGAAAAAGGGGGAAATTGGACATAATTTCACAAAGAATCCCAAAAATGGGCAAGACATAATTGTTGACACCTTTCAAATTGTGGGTGAACATCTTTGCTTCAAGCATGTCATGCTCTTTCTAACTCATCTATGGCAAGTTACTAGTGTGGGCAATATGAAAATCACACCTGAAACCAAATAAAATGGGGGAGAAGTTGACTTAATCTTTTGTGTCTGTGTGCCACACTAAAGGTACCAAAGTAAAAAATAGGGGGGGGAACAAGAGGCGCAATAGTGCCCTATTACTAGTGACACTAATGTATGCGGTGGGTATGAATTCACTCACCTAGCACAGTTGTGAGACCCACAACTGGTGTAAAAGCATTTGGCATTAAATGCAGCTGCTGCAGGACTTCCACCTTTCACATGCACGTGGGAATCATCCAGAAGTTACCTCAGGGGAAATGGTGTATCAGTGTCCGCGCTGCTGAAATCCCAAGAAAACGATCCGGAAACCATATGTAGGTTGCATCAATCATCCATTTATTCCTTTTCCTACGCGTTTCAACACTGTCCTAGTGTCTTCGTGTCTTCCTCAGGGACACTTCCACAGGGACACTAGGACAGTGTTGAAACGCGTAGGAAAAGGAATAAATGGATGATTGATGCAACCTACATATGGTTTCCGGATCGTTTTCTTGGGATTTCAGCAGCGCGGACACTGATACACCATTTCCCCTGAGGTAACACTAAAGGTACCGTCACACGGGGAGACATCGCTGACGATTTTGCCGGCGATGCAGGGACGTGGCCTAATTGCAGCGACATCGCCGGAGAGTTGCCCCTAGTAACAGGGCGATATTTGGGTGATATATCGCCTAAAAGTGATCACCAGGTTTCACTGCAATGTAGTGAGACCTGGCGATCACTCTCAGGAGATGTGTACGCATCGTCCTGTGTAACGTAGCAACGGCGATGTTACCGGCGACTTGAGCCATAGGCTCCCATTATAATCATCGTCGCCAGGGTGGATTTTAACCCTGGCAGCGATGTCGCCGGTAACATCACTGTTGCGTCGCCGGCGACATCGCAGCATGTGACATCTCAACGGCGTTGTCGGCAAGGATGCGCGCTCCCCCGCCGACATCGCCAGCGATGTCTCCCCATGTGACAGTACCTTAAGCATGAAGAACAGAAAGTGGAGGATAGAACTGTCTGAGGACTTGAAAATCAAACTTGTTGAAAAATAAAAACAATCTCAAGGTTACAAGTCCATCTTCATAGGTCTCCATGTTCTTTTTTTCACAGTGTGCAATATAATCATGGCTTTGTAGCTAATCTCACTGGATTTAGACGGTAGAGAAAAATTGATGAAAGGTTTCAGGGGAGTCCAGTTGGTGGATAAGCAGCCCCAATCAAGTTCCAAAGAAATTTCAGCTGTCCTGCAGTCTCAGGGTGCTCAGTGTTAGTACAAACTATCCATCTACATTTGAATTAAATGAAGCCCTATGGCAGGACACCCAGGAGGACCGCATTGCTGAGACATAAAGTTAGTCTGCGGTTTGCCAAAATGTATGTAAGTGTGGCACCCCAAGGGTTAATGTGCCACAGAAACATCAACACAGTTTACTCCCCCCCACACAACACTACACTAGAAAGTGGGAGGAGTTTAGGTGGCACCTGCACTAGTGGGAGGAGCTAAGTTGTTTACCACAGAGCAGGAGTGACAGTTAGTTCAGTCTAGTCTGGAGCAGAGCCAAGAAGAAGTGGAGGTCCTGAGAGGTCTGAGGAGAGGAGACAGAGGAACAGAGGAACATACCCGGGATAAAGAGTTACCCCAAAAACTTGATCCCGGGGAGGCGCTTAAGACGGATACCGGATCCGAGGCTGCGCCTGAGACAGACAGAAGAGTAAACACTGGCATAGTGAAGGTCCACCATCTTCACAGCACCATAGCAAAGCAACACGGAGGAGCCAGTGACACAGAGGACTCAAGTTGTCCAGGACCGCCGTGACATCCCCAGCAGTACCCCGGTCCGGCACCGAGTACCCCGTCCCAGTGGGCTCCACATAAGCCAAAATCCTTCTAGGGAAGTATCTTGTGGATAGATGAGACCAAGATAGAGCATTTTGGTAAAGCGTATCATTCTACTCTTTAGGATTTGGTTAACAGTGGTGCACAGCTAGAATTTTGGGTTGGACTATAGTGCCCAGTGTCTTAAAGCTTGGTTTGCAACCTAAGTAATGGGTCTTCCAGCAGGATAATGACCCCAAACATACTTTAAAAAGCCCACAGAAATGGATGGAAACAAAAAGCTGGAGTGTTCTCAGATGTTCAGCAGTGAATCCGGATCTCAATCCCATTGAACACCTTTAGATAGATCTTAAAACTGCAGTTGGGGGAAGGCACCTTCATGTATGAGAGACTAAAGTTTGCAAAAGAAGAGTGGTCCAAAATTCCAGTTGAGAGGTGTAAGAAGCTTGTTGATGGTTATAGGAAGCGATTGATTCCAGATATTTATTTCAGAGTGCCAACTATTTTGTTCAGCCCATTTTTGGAGTTTTGTGTGAATTTATGTCCAATTAGCCTTTTTTGTCTCAGTTTTTTATATTGTTCCAAAATACTCAAGGACATTAACATGTGCCTAACAAAACAAGTGTAACTGCAATAATTTTATGGAACAATTTCAAGGGTGCCAACACTTTTGCCCATAACTGTATAAACCTGATGCAGGTCAATAGCTCAAATAATATATAATTCCACCTGCTTTAGGCAGTAGAAGGGGCCCCCTTACCTCTGGGGCCCATGTGTCACCAATGAATGTCAGCTTCTCACCAACAACTTGTATATTTGTATGGTTTTATGTATGAGATCATTTTTCTAGGTAGTGTCATGATTACTGTATGCAGGAGCCCACACAGGGCTTCACTCTAAGGATATAGATACAGCTCACCTTGGATGGAGCTGAATTCATTTCTCCAGAATGTTTGTCTTTATCAGGTTAAGTGTCACCATTTGACCTTCAACTAAAGTCCTACTTTCTAGATCTTTTGCACTATTGCCAAGTCCATTGCATGTTCTTTTACTCATTGCTTTTCTTTATCAGCTGTTTTTACTGCTCAGTACATTTGGCTCAGTAATTATTTTCACCTGTTTACATGCAGAAATAATCGATATATCATAATAGAATAATATACGGAGAAATCCAGTGGCGTAGCCGGAAGCTAATGGGCCCCGATGCAAAAGCTCCAACAGGATCCCCAATTATTGCAAATCTTTAATATCAATAGTCTTTCTATAGCCAAGGATTTTGGTCCCAAGACTCCAGGGCCCTGGGCGATTGCATCCCCTGCACCTGTTGTAGTTATGCCCCTGGAAAAATCATAATCCAGGAACATGGGGCTGCCCAAATGAAAGTGTAAATGCTGAGGGACCAGGATTTTTCTTTGCTTTCAGTAGCCCTATAATGGACTTTATAAAAAAAAGCAAGTACAATATGGTTTGGGAACTGATAATACATTTATTTCAAACGCTTTTCACAAATTTGTAGGACTCTTTCTCAGGCAAGAAATGTAAATTTTTAAACAAACTCAGCTCACTTATATTTCCATATCTACAGGTCAGAAACCTCCTATGTATGGAACATGTCAAAATGAAGATAGGAGATACGTTCCCACAGTAGGACTCATGCCTTGTTAAAATGCGTCCTTTTTATTGCAAATCAATAAAACAACTTGGAATATATCAAACGAGAGTTACAAGTCACAAATGATCTGAGAGCCATGTCCTTAATCATTGCACTAAAGCCAAATGGACTTGTCAGTGTTTAAATCACTCATCCCACAATCCCTGTTGCAGAAACTACCGGTCCCCGAAGTGCCTCCATTTTGCTAGACAACCTTACCATTAACTCTTTAGTGTTTTGCTCCAATGCAGCACTGTCTGGTTAACTACCAGTAAACTAAAACTTTAAGCCCTTATTTGTAGTGAGTAAAGATGAGCAGACCCCTGGAAGCTTGGGTTCTGGGGGTTAAGCCGGACTTTATACAAAGTTCTGTTCTGAACCAGAACTTGACCCCACACCTCATTTGAAGCCACTGATTGGGCAGTTTGTCTCTTTGCCCACATACAGCCAGCCATAAACTTACCATTTCTGGGGAGTGCGAGGTTTTGTCTTTTTTCTTATACCCACTACATCAATAACCTGATTTTACCCCAGTGCGGTCATTCAAACACTGCAAGCGGCTCACACTGGGCCGAGCACCTAGTGGACCAGAGCACCGAGTGTGCCCGAGCACAGCCATGCTCATAGAATCATAGAAAGGTAAAGTTGAAAGGGATCTTCTGGGTCATCTGGTCCAACCCCCATCTCAAAGCAGGGTGCACTCCAGTGATTTGCATATGTAAAGCACCTAAATTCCAAACTCGAACACTGTTTTTATTTTTTGTAAAGTCTGTGTTCAGTACGCGTACCGAAGTTCAGGTCCACTCATCTCTACTAGTGATACATAATGCCTTGCCTGACATTTAAAGGGACTCTGTCAGGTCATTTTTCAGTATGATACTAATAGTATCCGTGAGTAGTGCCTGGGCAGACCTTTCAGAATATGTAAAAATCATTACTATAGTTTTTCCTTTTCTTGCTATAAGCATCTTCACACCCAGCAGGCAGCTAGCTTCTGCAGTAAAAGTAATAGCCTGGACTAATCCATTAGTCCGGCTGTGTAAGAGTTCATTTATTATTCATTCCTTCTCAGGCAGCTCTCCCCGCCCTCCCTCCTCTCTCCCCTGTGTTCTGCCTGTCAGGTTTCAGTTTCATTTAGAAGAATTTGATGAGGAGAGGTGGGAGAGATTACAGGCACACATCTGATTACTTTACATTGCCTTACCTAGATAAGTAATCTCCTCTATTTGTTTCTCTGAGCAGGAGCCTGGCTGTGACAGAATATGTGTTTATTTGACCTCTTGTTAGTTTGCAGCAAAAGAGAGCAGAGAGGAGGATACAGCCCCCTCCCCAATATAAGTGATTTATACTGATTTTCTGTGCAGTGCAGTGATGTATGTGACATGAATATTCATTCCTTGGGGAGTGGGCAGCAGAGAACTCACTGTGATTGACAGATGGAATGATGCTCTTTTTTGGAAATTTACACAGGATAGGAGGGAAGTATAAATAATAGAAATACATTAATAGCAAGAACATAGAGAAAGGAATTAGAAAATGGTAGCAGTTACATACAGATTTTTTATCTGACAGATTCCCTTTAAGCTCAAAAGGATATGTGTCTGTAGAATATAAACCCACCTTAAGGCTGGCTTCACACTATGGGGTCATTCCATGTCAAGTGATCCAAAAATGAATATTTTTTTCCCTGACGTCTTCAGATTTTTTTTATTTTTTTTCTATATGAAGTACAACTTTAGTCAATTACAAAAAAAAAGTTTTTAATTTTTTTCTTCATCAGTTAATTTTTTACAGATTTTTTAAGTTTTAAAAATGTGAGAATTTTGGCCTGGTATGACTTTACATTTTCTATCATATCTCGGGCTAGAAATAAGATAGAGAAACAAAATAAACACCGTCGTACTCAGAATTGTACAGGCTTTCACTAGATATGTCACAAAAGGATCTTTGTTAATATTTTACCCATGCGACCGCAAACGAAAAATTTTAAAACGCATTTACGAATAATCGGCATCAGTTAAATATTTCAAAAACTGCCCATATATCTGCTGTGCTCTTAGCCACATCTGTACCAAATTTCAAGTTGGGATCGCGATGGGATCATATTTTAAATGGGTCGTTCCATATCAAGTGATCTAAATATGAATAGTTTTTTTTACCTGACGTCTTTAGTTTTTTTTTAAAATTTTCTATTTGAAGTACTACTTTAGTTAATTACAAATAAAAAGTTTCGAACTTTTTTCTTAATCAGTTAATTTTTTACAGATATTTAAAGTTTTAAAAAAGTGCAAATTTTGGCCTGGTGTGGCTTTACATTTTTTTTATCTCGTGCTAGAAATAAGATAATGAAGCGGGAGAGGCATCATTTTACTCAGAACGGTAACAGCTTTCATTTGATATGTCACAAGACTATAATTTTTTATATTTTGTTTGGGAAAAATCAAATTCAAAATTTTGATGCGCAATTGTGAAATAAATGTAAGTTTGAAATTGTGAAAAAAAAATGGCTGTATGTTACGTGTGTTCTTGGTTATATTTGTGCAGAGATTCAACTTGGGACCTGTCAAATTTATATATTTTTTATTTTATGGCTGTATGAGTTATTACAACTTATTGAATAAAACATATATATGCAACAAAAAAGAAACACAAAACACAAATCCCGTAAATGCCAGGATAAATATATCTAAGGCTGCGTTCACACATTGCATATTTTGCCGCGTTTTTTTACGCGCGCTTTTCAAAATACGCAATGTGCCTTTTGTCTGCCTGCAAAGTGAATGGGAAATTCACTTTGCAGTGCAGACATTGCGTAAAAATACACAGTGCGTTTTCCAGGAGAAAACGCAGCTCCGTAAACAATTGATACGTCAATTGTTTACGCAGCTACTTCTGCGTATTCTCCCAGAGGGGAGGAAGAATCCTGCTTCCTCCTCCCCTCTGTGACAGCTGTGGCCGCCCATTAGATTTCACAGTGTATTAATATACACTATGAAATCTAAATTAAACAAAAGCAAGTGTCTGAAAAATAAAAAAGAATCAATACTTCACCTGTCCGACGCCTTCTGCCGCTGTGCGATCCCCGGTTCCAAGTGAGATCTCTTCTGACAGGACCTGTGGTGATGTCAGAGGGGCGTTCCCGGGCACTCGCGGTCATGTGATACATATCACATGACCGCGAACAGCCAATCAGCGCTGGGAACGCCCCGGGAACGCCCCTCCTCTGACGTCACCACAGGTCTTCTCAGTACACCTCTCACTTGGAACCGGAGAGCGGGAGAAGGCACCGGACAGTGGGAGAAGGCACCGGAGAGGTGATGTATTCATTCTTTTTTATTTTACATACATTTGCCTTTAATTTAGATTTCACAGTGTATATTAATACTCTGTGAAATCTAATGGGGCTGTCACAGAGGGGAGGAGGAAGCAGGATTCTTCCTCCCCTCTGTGACATCACTGCACTTTCTGAAGTAAAGAAAGCGCAGTGTGTGAAAGCACCTGCGTATTTTGTTGCGCTCTTTTGCGCGGCCGAAAAACGCGGCAAAAAGCGCGCGCAAAAAAGCACAGCAAAATACACAAATGTGTGAACGTAGCCTTAATCATCAGAACACAACGCTCAGCATTTTCAGCCTGAATGCATTGAACAAACCAAAAGAAAAAAGGTGATCGTATCCTCAAGTTTGATTAAACAAGATTAAAAGAACCAAAAATGTTAACCCCTATTTATACATGTAAATTTGTTTTCTATTATATCACTAAACATGGCATTTATGAAGTGTTCTATATGAAGTACAACTTCAGTTAATTACTAATAAAAAGTGTTTTTTCTTCATCAGTTAATTTTTTACAGATTTTTAAAGGTTTAAAAAAGCGTGAATTTTGGCCTGGTATGGCTTTACATTTTCTATCATATCTCAGGCTAGAAATAAGATAGAGAAACAAAATAAACACTGTTCTACTCAGAACTGTCCAGGCTTTCACCAGATATGTAACAAGAGTATCTTTGTTAATTTTTTACCCATGTGATCGTAAACTCAAAATTTTAAAACACATTTCCGAAAAATCGGCATAATTTAAATTTTTCCAAACCTGCCCATGTGTCTGCTATGCTCTTAGCCTCATCTGTACCAAATTTCAAGTTGGGATCGCGATGGGATCATATTTTAAAATATTTAACTATTATAGTGTCAACTCGAAAATCTTGATTTCAGATCTGTTCAGCCTGTGGTCTAAAAGTGTGGGGTCTATATTCACCAAATAATCCATGATTTTTAGACATTACTGTATTATTTTGATATGTAACAGCTTAGAAGCAGGAGAGGACATATAGGAGAAAGCTTTGTTAGGGCTCAACCTGAGAATGAACAATATTGTATTGAATATTGTACAAACCAGGACTATGAAGAGGAGGAGAGTTTGTTAAAACATTGGTTACAGGGAGGAGAACCCATCAAAGGGACTCAGCAATACCACACTTTCATTCGATGTAGTGAAACAGAAATAAAAACAAGGATGTTTTCATTCAGTAAAGACAGTGAAGTCCATGAAGTGGTAGAAGGCGGCACAAGATTGGCAATGGATGACATAACTGGCTATGTGACCTGTGAATATGATTGGCGCTGGTGGCTGGCTACTGTACTCTCCAAAGACTGTGAAAATGAAGAAGTAGAATTGACTTTATTGCATCCTTCTGGTCCAGCGCCATCCTTTATGCATCTAAGAAAGCCAGACATTTTAAAAGTGCACAAAAGTCAGATAATAACTCAGGTGGAGCCGAACACAGTGACAGGCCGTACATACTGTGACACAAAAGGAAATGGCGATTGCTAGTAAGCGCTTATGGACAAGATTGCATTTCACCCACTAGAAGGGACAAATTGATGATAAAAGGCCACTTTAAAAATGTACTATTAATTGTTTGATTAGTTCATGTTTTATAGAATGATGATTTAACTACTTACTATTCTTATTAAACACTTAATAAATGACATGTTTAGTGATATAATAGAAAACAAATTTACATGTATAAATAGGGGTTAACATTTTTGGTTCTTTTAATCTTGTTTAATCAAACTTGAGGATATGATCACCTTTTTTCTTTTGGTTTGTTCAATGCATTCAGGTTGAAAATGCTGAGCGTTGTGTTCTGATGATTAAGATATATTTATCCTGGCACTTACGGGATTTGTTTTTTGTGTTTCTTTTTTGTTGCATGTAAATGTATATTTGTGCAGAGATTCAACTTGGTACCTGTCAAATTTATATATTTTTTATTTTATGGTTATATGAGTTATTACAACTTATTGAATAAAAATTCAGTAAGTTGTAATAACTCATACAACCATGAAATAAAAAATATATAAATTTGACAGGTCCCAAGTTGAATCTCTACACAAATATAACCAAGAACACACATAACACATAGGCATTTTTTCACAGTTTTCAAACTTACATTTATTTCACAATTGCGCATCAAAATTTTGAATTTGATTTTTCTCAAACAAAATATAAAAAAATATAGTCTTGTGACATATCAAATGAAAGCTGTTACCGTTCTGAGTGATGCCTAATGATGCCTCTCCCGCTTCACTATCTTATTTCTAGCCCGAGATAAAAAAATGTAAAGCCATACCAGGCCAAAATTCGCACTTTTTTTTTAAACTTTAAATATCTGTAAAAAATTAACTGATTAAGAAAAAAATTCAAAACTTTTAATTTGTAATTCACTAAAGTAGTACTTCAAATACAAAAAAAATTAAAAAAATCTAAAGATGTCAGGTAAAAAAAAATATTCATATTTAGATCACTTGATATGGAACGACCCATTGACGCTATTAATAGTAAAATATTTTAAAATATGATCTCATCGTGATCCCAACTTGAAATTTGGTACAGATGTGGCTAAGAGCACAGCAGACATATGGACAGTTTTTGAAATATTTAAATGATGCCGATTTTTCGTAAATGCATTTTAAAATTTTGCGTTTGCGATCACATGGGTAAAACATTAACAAAGATCCTCTTGTGACATATCTGGTGAAAGCCTGTACAGTTCTGAGTAGAACGCTGTTTATTTTGTCTCTCTATCTTATTTCTAGCCTGAGTTATGAGGAGAAATGTAAAGGCAGGCAACACTGAAATTCGCACTTTTTTCGAACTTTGAAAATCATTTAAAAAAATATAATTTTTTTTTTTTATATTTTCTCTTCACATTTTGCATTGTCTGACATGCTATTATCAAATAACAAAATCTCAAAAGAATTAAAAATATAGAGGTAATAATCATTGTTTCACTTGACATGGAATGGCCCTATGGTTTTAGTCTGTCCGGATGGATCCTGTTTTTTGCAGGACCACCTGGACAGAAACGGACAGGACAGGATGTGCAGAAAGTGTGGCCAAATATGGTCCCGAATCCTGTTTTTTTGCAGGATTCATTTTCTGCTGCTGTCCATGGTGCTGAAGTCCGCCTGTGCTCTGCCACTGTCCTAGGTGCTGAATTCACAGCCTGTGCATGAAATACTGCTGTCCATGGTGCTGAAATGTGGACAGCAGGATTTTTAAATATGCTCTGTGCAAAAAATTGGATCTGGGAAACTATCCGATTTTTTCACGGATTCGGCGCCTGTAGACTCCCATGTTATGGGCGCCCCGGATCCGTTTCTGTCCGATTTTTTCACCGGAGCCCAAAAATGCTGCAGGCTTTGATTTTGTGCACAGTGAAAAAACGCACGAAAACGAATCCGGTTCAGAATACACAAAACCGGATGGCCAAATAGGACCAATTCGGCACCATAGGGATACATGGGAGGCAAAACCGGATCAGGTTCTGTCCGGTTCAAACCGGACAGAACCTGATGCAAAGAACCGTGATGTGAAACTGGCCTAACACTTACCTTTTAGGTAGCCTTTAATGTACCTAAAGGTTTAATGTTTAGGCTTAGCAATCTATGTTTACACGCTGCATTTTTTTTTTTTTATTCAACCAAAATATGCTCTCTGAGCAGTAAAAATGCTGCATTTAAAAGGCAAGTTTTTTCAGCATTTTTGTCATTTTTGCAGCGTTTTTCACTTTCTGAGACCCTTATTGATCCTGATGGTGCAGAGGTGTAACCAAAAAGGGCTTATGGTGCCATACACATTAGATAAAAGTCATCCAAAATTGCCAGTTTCAACCATAGCGAAAGATTGTTGGCTGCTTTGGTGAATCAAATGGTGTGTGTCTAATGACTGATAAGGGTTCATTATCATTCAAAATCCTCTTGGAATATGTTGGATTTTTTTCGGCTGATGATAAGCATTGGCTTCATTATTAGCTGCAAATATCCAATACTCACTGATGTCGTTTGATTTCTATTTTAGGCTGTTGATGAGAGATTATACATCCGACCAACAAACAATCGTTCATCAACCCAAACAACTGTGTCCCATCATTCTAGACCATAAGCGCTGCCCACCAGGGCAGGATCCTGTCCGCTATGTACCGTATATACTCGTGTATAAGCCGACCCATGTATAAGCCGACCCCCCTACTTTTGCCCCCAAAAACTGGGAAAATGTATTGACTCGCGTATAAGCCGAGGGTGGACTCCAGCACAGGTATACAACCCCCAGCAGTGAGGTATACAGCCCCCAGCAGTGTGGTATACAGGCCCTCCCAGTGGTATACAGGCCCCAGTAGTATGCTATACAGCCACCAGGACAGGTATACAGCCCTCAGCAGTGAGGTATACAGGCCCCCCAGTGGTATACAGGCCCCAGCAGTATGGTATACAGCACGCCCCCAGTGGTATACAGCAGGCCCCCAGGGGTATAAGCAGGCCCCCAGGGGTATACAGCAGGCCCCCAGGGGTATACAGCAGGCCCCCAGGGGTATTCAGCAGGCCCCCAGGGGTATTCAGCAGGCCCCCAGGAGTATACAGCACGCCCCAGGGGTATATACAGCAGGCTCCCAGGGGTATATACAGCAGGCTCCCAGGGGTATATACAGCAGGCCCCCAGGGGTATATACAGCAGGCCCCCAGGGGTATATACAGCAGGCCCCCAGGGGTATATACAGCAGGCCCCCAGGGGTATATACAGCAGGCCCCCAGGGGAATACAGCAGGCCCCAGTGGCACTCGCCCCCCCATCATGTTTAGAGCCCCCCACACTGCGGGTCCTGCAGTCATCCTCGCGCGCTGTGTTCCCGGTCTCATGTGACCCGGCGGTCGCAGTGGAATGACGTCAATGCGCCGGGTCACGTGAGACCGAAACACAGCGCGTGATGATGACTGCAGGACCCGCGGTGAAGAAGACCCTGGATGGTAAGATAATGCAGCGGGGGGGGTTCTGCAAAGTGTGGGGGGCTCTAAACATCATGGGGGGGGGCTAGTGCCACTGGGGGGCTGCCTGTATACACTGGGGGGCTGTATGCATGGCTCCCCCTGCCGCTGTGATGGGCGGGGGGAGCCGTGCATATCTAATTGGCGGCCCCACGTGACGGGCCGCTCAGTCAGCAGCCTCCCCCCGCCTCCTCCAGCCTCCCCACCATAAGGATTACCGTATTGACCCGTGTATAAGCCGAGGGGGTGACTTTTCAGCCCAATTTTTGGGCTGAAAAACTCGGCTTATACACGAGTATATACGGTACCAGTCAATCATTGTTACTTTACTATATCTGTATTTTGCATGTAATCCTTTCTCTTGTATGGCCCATGGAATCAATGGTGCTATATAAATAAATAATAATCAGCCTTTAGTCAGCCACCACATTGTACGGCAATAAATACAATATATTTATCCAACAATAGTATTATGGTGTAAAAGTAATTGCGCAACTTCATTTTGAGAAGATGTCTGAGAAGAAAAACACAACAGTGAACAAAGTTCACATAAATCTGCTGTCATTCTTTGCCCTCCAGCAGTAGATGAGAGATAGTGGAAGTATATACTTGTACTGCTAATGTTCAGTACACAGTTACCTGTGCCTGCCGGTGACAGCTATTTCATAGCCAGGTCACTATTGCTATTTAAATCCCTTAGTTCTTTACAGCCCCCAACATGTTTCACCAGAACTAGTCTCCAGACCAGACCCCCAAAATGATTCATAGCCGAGACAATACCCCTAATCTTGTTTAGACCCCAGAACGGGAAAAAAAATTATATTGCAAACCTGTCAAAAAAAAATCAGATCCCAAAATGGATTGTGGCACCCCACTCCACGGTTCGAGTGCCACAAGAACACCTGGAGCAGGGAAGGATTTCCACATCAGGTAAACTTACGCATAACACCTTCCACCCCAGACCTGAAGGGGGAGCTCTACTTGTCGACTTCAGACAAGGTCCCCTATAAATTCAGGCCCGGGGGCGGAGTTAGGCAGTTCAGTATGGAGCAGTACTAAGGAAGACACCTGGTGAACTGTGCTGCGCTAGGCCCGTGCTAGAGGGATAGCCTAGCCAGTGTGAGGGACCCAAGAGTGAGAGTCGGAGGAGTGGCGATTTAGCCATGGGGAGCGGAGCCGTGCCGGTTCGCCCCAGAAGAGCTACGTCGACAGCCGAACACCGGAGTCTGAGACTGCAGGGGTCCAGTCAGCCCAGCAGTAAAGACCAGGAACTAGGGAGGCTTCAAGTCTCCTGGTGCAGCACTTGAGGCACAGCCACCTAGCAGAGCCCGGGACCACAGTGGATACAGCGGTGCCTGCAGCAGAGCTTGCACAGCCTACCATACAAGTGAGGACTACAGGACAGGGCCAGGGCCTAGCTTCAGACAGCCGAGGACTAAAGCACACACACAGCATATAAGGGAGGCCTCATAACTCACTGGATGTGGAGATACCAAACTGCTCCCAGACCACCTGGACTGTACCCTGGACTCCACCTTGCTTATCACAGCAGTAAAGGTACGAAAACAACAACTCTGTGTGTGACTGTTATTGCGGTCCCTGATCCTGCTCCCTTCGTAGACTGTTTGCAACCATCATTAACTCCCATAACTGTCCCGGGGATACCGCTCCACGTAGGGGGAGCGTAACCATCCAGCTGTTCCACCATCACCCCGGAGGGCTGTCCCACACCGCCGGTAACATTACCGGAAGCATAGGTGGGGTCATGAAACACTATCTTTATTTTATTTTTACTGACACTTTTCAGCAACCACCAGGGCCACAGGATCGGGCACAGGCCCCATGATATCCCCTGTGAAACAACGCCCGGGACGGGGAACCCCAAGGCCCTGGGGCGGGTCAGCTTGTCAAAATGAATTTAGGCCCATCATCAGAGGATAAATAACAATACATAACAGCTCAGATTCATCAAGCAATTTTTTCAAGAATTCTGACATAAAAGCTTAGAAAAATTGCAACAAGTTGGCGTGAAAAAGTGTGGCAACTTTTGAGATTTTCATGCCAGCTTCTCCTACCTATGCAAACATGAGCGGAGCTGGGGATTGAGATGTCACGACTCATCTAATTCATGACCAACTGTGGCATTAACTTATGCCAGCACTCTTGTTCCAGTTTGGGACTGATGAAAGATGAATACATGTGAAAGGAATCCAGCACTCAAGTCTTCACGGTCCAAATAGTTAAAACATAATTTTATTGATCATCTTTAAAAGTCCATGACATACACATTAAAATCCATGATACACCTTACGGGTTTATGCCATTGATCCTTACCCATAGGTGATATGAGTAAGGATCAGTGGATCTGAAACGCGTAAGTTTTTATATTTTATGAAGGCCAATTTCTGGGCTGTCTTGGGGGCTATTATACAATATGAAGTGCTGTGGGGGCCATTATACTGTATGTAGGCCCACTATACTGCATAGACGGCTGTGTGGGGGTCACAACTGGTGATCATACTGTGTTGGAGGCAAAATATTTTGCCAGGGTAGTTGAGGTGGAATACGGTAGGGTGATCATACTGTGCATGTGGGAAGTACTGTGGAAGAGTTCACTGTGGGGGTATCATAGTGTGTATGTGGGACACTTTTTTGTTGGCATCCTACTTTATGGGTGCAATGAAAGGGAAATCTAGGGGATTCAATACATTTACTTTATAAGGGCTGTATTTTTTTGCTGGTAGGGGGCCTAATTGGAACTCCTGCTATGTGGTCCCATGATTTCTATGTTTGCCCCTGCACTATACAGTCACCATATGGCAGTAAAATCAGCATTTATCTATAGTAATTTTCAAAATAAAAGAGCACTCATGTGCTAAGGATCCCCTAAGCTCATGATTAGGCTGCACCACCATAGCTTTTACCATGGTTACATTGTTCGGGGCCCACTCAGTTGTTTCGCCCACACTGAGCTGAACCACTAGCTTTGCCTCTGCGTCCTCATGAATCAGGAGGATCTAACTCCAGCACTCCCCCTCATCATGACCAGAGGGGAAATCACTGGCCCTGATGAATTGGGGCCTTAGTGCCTCCTTTCACATCACACAAGATCCTGAATCCAGTTGGCATCGGGGCTTTGTATACCAGGCCCCATTAACGGATTATTCCTATTATTGTAAATTACCCACTATCTGTAAAATAGGGAATTAGTTACAGACCTCTGCTGGAATGTGAGACTAGCAGCCACAGAGCAGCGGTAAATATAACAGGTGGTAAATTGCTGTATTACCACATCCCCTACTCCTACACCTTTAATTTTTTTTTTTTAATTCTGTACAAATGCTTTATGGTTAATCTTATTTTATTGAGTTTTGAATGGCATAACTAGGATATACATATATTCAGTTAACAGCTTGGTAAGAAATAAGATAAAACATAGTGGAGCTATCATCAGTAGAAAAAAAAGAGAATTTTGTTTACGTACCGTAAATTCTTTTTTCTTTAGTCATCAATGGGAGACCCAGACAATGGGGTTTAGGGCTCTGCCCTCCGGAGGTCACACTAGGTACTACAAGTTTGTAGACACCGCCTCCTCCGCTTATAAACCCCCACCGTAGGAGACATCCTCAGTTTAGTCCATAAGCTGCGAGGAGAAATTAAACCACACCCGAAACATCGGGAAGAATGCCGTGCACAGACGGTTCAACAACCCGGCAAACACTGTCTCAACAGAGAACAGAACAAGTGCAAAATATGCAACGGAACAACTGGGTGGGTGCTGGGTCTCCCATTGATGACTAAAGAAAAAAGAATTTACGGTACGTAAACAAAATTCTCTTTTTTCTGGTCGTCATAATGGGAGACCCAGACAATGGGGATGTCCTAAAGCAATACCCCAGGGCGGGAAGAGTTCCTCAACAAGACGGATAACACATGGTTCCCTCTAAAGGTGGGCAACCGCCGCCTGGAGAACCCGCCTGCCCAAACTCGCATCCGCAGAGGCATGGGCATGCACCATATAGTGCTTAGAGAAAATGTGCAGGCTGGACCAAGTGGCCGCCTGACACACCTGTAGAGCAGAAGCTCGATGTCGCAAGGCCCAGGAGGCACCTACAGCTCTCGTAGAGTGTGCCTTCAAACCCACCGGGAGAGGCAAACCAGAAGACCGGTATGCCTCCTGAATGGGAGCCTTGATCCATCTGGCCAAGGTCGACTTCGAAGCCGCGGCCCCTTTACAGCGACCCATCGTGAGGACAAATAAAGAATCCGAACTCCTAAAGGAGGCGGTCCTGGACACATAAATGCGTACAGCTCTCACGAGATCCAGAGTATGGAGGTCGCGCTCAACCTGATGAACGGGAGCGGGGCAAAATGATGGGAGAACAATCTCCTGGTTTAGGTGAAACGTTGAAACCACCTTCGGCAGAAATTCAGGCCGTGGGCGCAACACCACCTTGTCTTGGTGAACCACCAGAAAAGGAGACTTGCACGAAAGTGCAGCCAATTCTGAGACCCGTCTCAGAGACGTAATCGCCACCAGAAAGACCACCTTCTGGGACAGACGAGAGAGAGAGACTTCTCTCAGTGGCTCAAACGGCGGTTTCTGCAGTGTCGCCAGGACCATGTTGAGGTCCCAAGGATCCAGAGGTCGTCTATAGGGCGGAACCACCCGAGACACCCCCTGCAGAAATTGACGTACCTTCGGGAGGAGCGCCAAGCGCCTGTCAAACAGCACTGAAAGTGCTGATACTTGACCTTTCAGAGAGCCAAGGATAATCCCAACTCCAACCCCGACTGTAGGAAGGCCAACAATGTCGGGATAGACAAAGGCCACGGTGAGCGGCCACCAGAGGCACACCAGGTAAAAAAGATTTTCCACGTTCTGTGGTATATCTTCCTGGAAACAGGTTTCCTCGCCCGATTCATAGTGGCAACCACTGTAGGGGAGAAACCTCTGGATGTTAGCAGCCAGGCCTCAAGAGCCATGCAGTCAATCTGAGGGCCCTGGAATTGAGATGGAAGAACGGGCCTTGCGCGAGTAGATCTGCGCGTTCTGGAAGAGCCCACCGGTGTCCGCCTGACAGTTGCCACAGGTCCGGGTACCAAGACCTCCTGGGCCAATCTGGAGCCACTAGAATGGCCACTCTGCATTCTGTCCTGATCTTCCACAGGACCCTGGGAATCAGAGCCAGAGGCGGAAACACATATGGCCGCTGAAAGCTGGACCAGCTCAGGATCAGGGCATCCACCCCCAGAGACTGGGGATCCCAAGATCTCGCCATGTAATGGGGCACCTGATGATTCAGCCGTGAGGCCATCAGATCCACGTCCGGAGTACCCCATCTGCTGCAGATGTCCCGGAAGACGTCTGGATGTAGGGACCACTCTCCGGCGTCCATCCCCTGTCGGCTCAGATAGTCGGCCTCCCAGTTCTCGACCCCTGGGATGTAAACTGCGGAGATCAGGCAGCCGTTTTCCTCCACCCAGAGTAGAATGCGGTGGACTTCGGCGAGGGCCTGAGCACTTCTGGTCCCTCCCTGATGATTTATGTAGGCGACGGCCGTCGCATTGTCGGACTGTACCCGAATGGGCTGTCCTGACAGGAATTTCTGAAACGCCAGTAACGCCAGAAAAACCGCCTTGATCTCCAGCACGTTGATCTGCAACGCCGACTCCGACTGAGTCCAGAGGCCTTGAGCCCTGTGGTGTAAGAACCCGCGCCCCAGCCCTTCAGACTGGCGTCTGTGGTCACCACTAACCATGACGGTTTTAGGAAGGACCGGCCCCGTGACAGGTGATGTGGCTGGAGCCACCACTGTAGAGAGTCCCTGGTTGGTTGTGACAGCGTCACCAGCCGATTCAGAGAGATCGTCCTCTTGTCCCATCTGCGAAGAATCTCCAGCTGGAGAGGACGGAGGCGAAACTGTGCGAACGGCACCGCCTCTATCGCCGCTACCATGCGACCCACCAGTCTCATCAATACCCGTAGGGATGACTGTGGCGACAGGAGGACATTCTGCACTCCTGATTGGATCGCAAGCTGCTTGGCTTGAGGTAGGGACACCAGGGCCGAGTCCGTGTGGAAGTCCATGCCCAGATATGTCAATGACTGGGTCGGAACCAGGGTCGACTTTTGAATGTTGATAAGCCACCCGAACCGTTCCAGAGACTTCATGGTCACCTCCAGGCTCACCCGACA
This sequence comes from Allobates femoralis, assembly GCA_033576535.1. Taxonomy (NCBI): domain Eukaryota; kingdom Metazoa; phylum Chordata; class Amphibia; order Anura; family Aromobatidae; genus Allobates; species Allobates femoralis. Next base: position 506,198,564 of record JARQOC010000001.1, on the reverse strand, counting down.
AAGGTCTTCCGATGGCGCCCTGACCAACAGGTCGTCCAAATAGGGTATGACGGCGTGTCCCTGCGCATGCAGGAGAGCCATCATGGAGGCCATCACCTTTGTGAACACCCGTGGTGCCGAGGCTAGCCCGAATGGCAGTGCCACAAATTGGAAGTGCTCTTCCCCCACTGCGAATCTCAACCAGCGCTGATGAGCTGGTGCAATGGGAACGTGAAGGTAAGCGTCCCTGATATCGATGGACGCTAGGAAGTCTCCCTGTGACACAGCCGCGATCACTGAGCGCAGGGATTCCATGCGGAACTTCCGAACCAACACGTGACGGTTGAACAACTTGAGGTCCAAAACCGGGCGAAAGGAGCCGTCCTTCTTTGGGACAATAAAGAGGTTGGAGTAAAAACCCCTGAACCTCTCTTCCGTGGGCACAGGGACCACCACTCCGTCTCTGCGGAGCCCCTCCAACACCAGGTGAAAAGCCTGAGCCTTTTCTGGAGATGGAATCGACCGATGGAATCGGGATATCGGTTTTGACGTAAGCTCTATCCTGTACCCTCGCGAGATCACGGCTCGAACCCACTGATCTTGAATGTGAAGAAGCCACTTGTCCTGGAAGCAAGACAGGCGGCCCCCTACCTGTGGGGAGGCAGGATGAGAGAGCGAGTCATGTCGAGGCGGGCTTGGGGGTGGCAGCCGCTGCCCCCGCCGGCTTCTTCTGACGACTCTTGGAACGCCACTGAGTAGCAGGCTTGCCCCCTCGGTCTGAGCGAGTGGACGTCGTTGATGACTGTGAACCGGAGCGAAAGGACCACTGCTTAGGGTTCCTTTTCACGGTGTACCGTGGCTTAGGCTTATTCTGCGGGATCTTAGACTCAGCAGAATCCTTTATCAATTTGTCCAGTTCGGTGCCAAAAAGCCTGTCACCAGCGAACGGAAGATTTTGTAAAATCTTCTTAGATGTGGCATCTGAGTCCCAAAGACGCAGCCACAACAGCCTGCGGATCGCAATTGCATTGGCCGAGGCCACAGCAGAGCGAGTGGCAGTTTCCAAAGATGCCGTCCTGGCATAGTCCGCATAGGCCCTTGCTCTCTCAGTGAGCGCCAGGACCTCTGGACTGGACCTAGCTAGATCAGTGATACCATCCAAACAGATAGTGATCGCTTGTAGGGTCCAGACTGCGGCAAAATTAGGGGCAAACGAAGACCCCACAGCCTCATAGGAAGACTTGGCGAGTTGCTCGACCTGTCTATCAGTAGCATCCTTCAATGAGGAGCTATCAGAGGCAGAAAACAAGGAGCGCGCAGCAATCCTAGTCATGGAAGCATCCACCTTGGGAGACTGCGACCATTCCTGGAGCGCCTCCTGAGGAAAGGGAAAGCGATTGTCCTTAGTTTTACGGACATAACGCCGCCCAGGATGCAACCTGGGAGCTTTAATCACCCTTCCGAAATTAGTGTGGTCCATGAAGGAGCCACTTGGTCTAGCCTCTGGCCGCAGCCATTGATAGACCTCCTTGGGGTGTACAGTCACCTCCTCAGGAGGAGTGACAAGACGCAATGTCTCATTGATGGAGGACACCAGATCCTCCACCCCATCTGGAGGTTCAGACATAGACCCGAGAGTAGAACCCCCATCATCTTCCTCACCATCAGAGGAACGCTCCTCCTCAGAGAGAGTCTGGAGCTCAGGAGAAGCCTCACGAGCTCGCTTAGGGGGTCTTACAGCAGAAGTAAGAGACACCCGGGGGTAACTAGGAGGAGTAGCTGGGTTCTCCAGTCTCCTATGCAGTGCCTCCAGGGTTTGCGACATGGAGGACATCTGGGACAGCAGAGATTCATTGATCTTATTCTGCGTTTCCCATGGCCCTGGGATCACCTGAACCTCAGGGTATAATCCCGGATTTGCAGACTCAGTAGTAGCAGACCGGGCCTCTGGGCGTCCGCAGTTATTGCAGGACCCCTCCACCAGTGTCCCGTTGCATGTAATACAGGCAATGGAGACCACCGCCGCCTTAGCAGCATGCTTCCCAACTGAGGACATCTCCACAGTGAGGGGAATATAAGCCAAAGTTCACAAACAAACCGGGAATCCCGGTGGCTTACCGACCGCAGTAAAGCGGTAGGAGGATGCGGTGTGTGTGTGTGACCTCCGCGAGTTCCGGTCTCCCTTGTAAGTGCAGACACGCGCTGCCGTCAGATCCCAGCCGGGAAGTGAGGGAGAAGATGGCCGCCGACAGTGAAGATGTGGGCGGAGCCTGGAACACGCGGGAAGAACACACAACACGCCCAGCGGTGATGTCACCACAAGGGCTGCCTCCTCCTCCTCCAGGCTGCCTCAGCAATGGAGGTGCCGGAGCCCGCAGCGCGGGAAAAGAGTGTGAATATCACCACACACACACTCAGACTGCATGTACACACAAAACACCCGCAGTCTACAGCCTCAGCCCCTGTGAGCCACAGGGCGGTCAGCCAGGGAGACCCCAGCACAGGGTCACCGCCAGAACCGCGGACCCGAGGGTAACCGCGCGGTCTGAGTGTCATGACACCACAGTGACAGACACTACCCCAGGCACACAGGAGACACACCAGGTGCCTCAGTGCCGGTCCGGTCTGTAAGCACCTTTAGGGAGGCCTCGGACGGGGGTACAGCACCAGTCCGGAGTGTAAGCACCATTTAGGGAGGCCTCGGACTGGGCTGGCTCCGTCCGGTCTGTAAGCACCATTTAGGGAGGCCTCGGACGGAGCGGAGCTGTGCAAGGCTCCAGGCTCCCCCTTACCAGAGCCTCCATGGAGGGATGGAAAGGAAAGAGCGCGACAGCGTACCGGGAGAACACTGAAGTGTCCAGGCTAAAAACCCTCCGGTACCTCCACCAGCGTGTTCCGCAGAGGGTGAGCGGGGAGGCTGTCGGGGGTCCCGAGCGGGACCATTTTACCTTGTCTTCATACGCCATCACGTAAGCTGTGAGAATGCAGTGAAGTGCAAGCAAAGCGTGATCCTCCGAGCACACTAAGTTTAAAACTGAGGATGTCTCCTACGGTGGGGGTTTATAAGCGGAGGAGGCGGTGTCTACAAACTTGTAGTACCTAGTGTGACCTCCGGAGGGCAGAGCCCTAAACCCCATTGTCTGGGTCTCCCATTATGACGACCAGAAAACAGTCATAATTCAGTAGCACCTCTCTTGGTGACTTATCAGCTATATCTCAAATAACAATTCAAGTTAGGGCCCTTTCACATCAGCGTTTTTTTCAAATCGCGGCAGATGCGGTGAAAAAAACGCATCTGCCGCGATTACCGCATACCAGCTGCACTTGCGGCACGGTTGCGGCGCGGTTGCGGTAAACACCATACAATGTATAGGCAGACTTGCGGCAGGTGCGGCAAGTGCGGTTTTGGCACTTGCGGCAGGTGCGGCCGCGAAAAAAAATGCTGTCAGCCGCGTTTTTTTTCGCGGCCGCACCTGCCGCAAGTGCCAAAACCGCACTTGCCGCTCCTGCCACAAGTCCGCCTATACCTTGTATGGCGTTTACCGCAACCGCGCCGCAAGTGCAGCCGGTATGCGGTAATTGCGGCAGATGCGTTTTTTCACCGCATCTGCCGCAATTTGAAAAAAAAACGCTGATGTGAAAGGGCCCTTAAACAGATAAACAATTACATAGCACTTCTTTGGGTGGAGAAAGAGACTGGTTTCATGGAGGTGCTGAGCTCCACCGAGAATCAATATCCCTTTGCTCCTTCCACTGGAATTTCCCAGTAGTTAGAGTGTCACCCTTTTAGTCTTGCTGCTGAAAGGTTCTTACAGGCTCAGCCCATGCCTGTTCTACCATCATGGAAAACCATTATCCAGAGGGCTTCTCGTAACTATGTACATTTAATACTGTTCGATATTCATCAAAATCCAGGGAGTGATGGGTACAGACTTAAAACTACTAGAAGTAATAAAGAAGAAATATATCAAAATAGAAGAAGTAGAAAAAAGAAAGAAGAGGAGTAAAAATCAGAAAGAGGGATAGAACAAGGATAAGTGGGGCCGTGTAATGAGAAGGGTAGGGCAAGGGAGAGAGGGAGGGTACATGTTACTCCTGCTCCCTGTCTACCAGAGATCGTGTCAATATGGCCGTATCAGTCAAGATACTCTTGAAGTCGGCAGACTCTTGGAAAATAATCCAATCGAACCAAATCCTCGAGTATTTATCACAAGATCCTGATGCTTCTGCTGAAAGCTCCTCCATTCGGAAAATGTCCATCAGCTCCCTGAACCAGTCAAGTAGGGATGGAACCCGGGTTGATTTCCAAAACCTCGGGATCACAGCACGTGCGGCCAAGACACAAAAGCGAAGAATATCTTTCTTTTGGAGTCCAATAGGGTCAGGAAAGATAGATAGTAGTGCCAATTCTGGACAACGGTCCGCTTGTTTACCCGTTATTCGGGTGTATGTGTTAAATATCTCAGACCAAAACCGCCGGATTCTCCTACAACTCCACCAAATGTGCAGCACTGTACCTGTCTCTTCACCGCAGCGCCAGCATGTGTCAGAGGTTCCAGGGAAAATGTTCCGAAGGGTTGTCGGACATAGATATGTACAAATGCTTTAATGGGGTTTTCCCACAAAGTTCATTCAAAGTCCATTTTAATCAACAGATCTTGGGATAACAATAAATTCCACAATTGGATCTGTTTAAAAACGAAAAAAAAAATGTTATGTTGCGATAATCTTACATCTGTCAATAGAAGAAGTCATGGCAGCACTCCAACAGTCGTCACCAGGTGACCGTGGCTTTATTGCACAAAGTTACAAACAGGCATGGGCTACATGGCCTTAGAGAGTGGGGATGAAGATGACATCTTGGGAGGCTTAATTTATGGGGTGTGTGTCACCAGAAGCTCGAGCTGGGCACAATGTACGAGAACTACAATATATGAGCACTACAATGTACTGGGCACTACAAGGGCTTATTTGCAATTTTTAATTTTGCAAGATTCACTGTGTTTGAGTTTTTGGGTGTTTTCCAGAGACAAAATCATGACTTCACATATAGATGAATTCCCCAAATGGATGTAATTTCCAAAATGTGATCACTTGAGGGGGTTTCTGCTGTTCTAGCACTTACGGGCTCTGCAATTGGAGTCTGCAAACTATTCTAGGAAAATCCATGCTCAAAAAATCAAATGGCGCCCCTTCCCTCCTGAGCACTGACGTGTGGCCAAACAGTACTGTATAGTCACATGTGGGGTATTGCCATTTACAGGAGAAATTTTTGTCACAAATTATGGGGCCTTTTTTTTACCGATTTCTGAAATCTGGGAATAAGACATAATTTTAGTGGTAACAGTGTAATAATTTTTTCTTCCAATAGTATAAATGTTGTGACACGCCTGTGGTGTCAATATGCTCACTGCACCCCTAGATGAATTCATTGAGGTGTGTACTTGGTAAGATGGGGTCACTTGTTGCGGATTTTTGCTATTCTGGCAGCTCAGGGGTTCTGCCTATGTGACATGGCACCCGCAAACCATTCCAGTTAAATCTGAAGTTTTATATGGCGCTCGTTCCCTTCTGAGCTTTCCACTGTGCCTCAGAAGTAGTTTTAAACCACATATGGGGTATTGGTGTACTCAAGAGAAAAATCACAACAAATTGAACAGTCCATTTTCCCCTGTTACTCTTCTGAAAATGAAAATTTGGTATTAAGGCAACATTTTTTCAGTACGAATGTATTTTCTCATTTTCATGGCTCAACGTTATAAAATTCTGTGAAGCACCTGGGGGTTCACCACACATCTAGTTCCTTGAGGGTAGTTTCCAAAATGGGGTCCCTTGTGGAGAGTTTCCACTATTTAGGCACATCAGGGGCTCTCCATATGCAACATGGAGTAATCTAACAATTCAAGATGATTTTGTAATAAAAAAGTCAAATGTTGCTCCTTCTCCTCCTAGCCCTGACGTGCGCCCAAGCAGTAGTTTTCCACCATTTATGGGCTACTTTGGTGGACAGGAAAAATTGCACAACAAACTGAATAGTCCACTTTGTCCTGTTACCCTTGTGAACATGAAAGATTTGGTGTTAAAATGACATTTTTCTGGTAAACATTTAAGTTTTCATATTCACGGCTCAATGTTCTAAAATTCTGTGAAGCACCTGGAGGTTCAAGGTGTTCACCAAACATCTCGATAAATTCTTTGAGGGGTCTAGTTTCCAAAGAGAGGTCACTTTTGGGGGAGCTCTACTGTTTAGGCACATCAGGGGCTCTCCAAACACGGCATAATGTTTGCTAACGACTCCAGATAATTTTGTATTCAAAAAGTCAAATGTTCCTCCTTTTCTTCTGAGCCCCCAAATAGTGGTTTCCTGCTATATATGTGGTATCAGCGTACTCAGGAGAAATTGCACAACAAATTTTATGGTGAATTTTCTCCTGTTTCCCTTGTAAAAAACTAAATTTAAGGCTAAAGTAAAATTTTTTGTGCGGAAAAAAAATAGAACGTTCATTTTTTTTCCTTCCACATTGCCTTAGATACTGTGAAGCGCCTCAAGGGCTAGTAAACTTCTTGAACGTGGTTTTGAGTAGTTTGAAGGATGCAGTTTTTGGAATGGTGTCACTTTTGGGTATTTTCTGTCATGTAGGCCCCTCAAAGTCACTTCGAATATGCAAATGTGCTCAAATTTTGAGCCTGATGAAGACACTTGAGTAGTCTCGAAAGCTTGCTATTTCTTACCATCTTTTCAGTTCAGCCATTAAAAGGTATCAACCACTGAGGACTCTCAGATTCCAATATGTTTCTATCTACTGGCTAACATGGTACAAACAAATATTTTACCTTATTCAAATGTGATATGGTCCCTAAAAAATAGTTTTGTAAATTTTGTTGGAAAAACGAAAAATCACTGATAAATTTTGAACCCTTCTAACTTCCTAACAAAAAAAATGATGTCTCCAAGATTGTTCTGATGTAAAGTAGACATGTGGGGAATGGTATTTATTAACTATGTTGTGTGACATAAACTCTCTGGTTTAAGGGGATAAGAATTCAGTTTAAAAATTGTGAAAATTTTCACACATAAAACACAAAAAAAACTTCCTAAATTTACCATGTGATTATGTCAAAACCATATAATCTAAGAATCGCTGGAATCCATTGAAGCGTCTAAAGTTATAACCTCATAATGTGAGGTCAGAATTGGTAAAAATGGCCTGGTCATTTGGGTCAAAACAGGGTGGGGGAGAAAGGGTTAAAGCACCAATAAAGCATTTTTGTTTTTATTGCACTGCTGTAGTGGTATTTTAAATCTGAGTCTCCTGTCTTATACTCACCTTCCGCCACCTTCATCCTTTTACAGTATCGCTCCGGTCGGTCTCTAGTGATTGTGACCTGATGGCAGCTGCATTGTTTCACAACTCAATACATCTCTATGGAAGCCTCATTCTGGCCCTCATAGTGATTCAATGGGAGCTTGTAATGTAACTACTAACTTACAGTCATAAGTTACAGTCGCAAGATGGCGCCGTGGAACTAGAGAAACACCGAAAAAGGATGAGATTACCAGGCGGTGAGTATAAGTTTGGGGGGCAGGGTGCTAACATCTAGGGTATGTACCTGCCTGCAGAAAAAATGTGGCATTTTTAGCGTTTTCCAGCACATTTATTTCCCATGCGTTTCTATAATGCAGTCTATGGGAAAATACAGACACAATTGAACATGTTGCTTCTTTTTTCTGTACGAAAATCTGCAAGGAAAAAAACCTGAAGGCGGGCACAGCACTTCAGGATACTCACTGACTTTGATTTTTAGAAAATCTGCAAGGACAAATGCATAAATAACACTAGGTGAGTACAAAACCTTAAAGCACCACTGTAGTGTTGAAAGAAATAACCCTTGAGTGGTGCATTAAATTTAGGAGATTAGAGGGGATGTCCTGTGGAAACAAGTTACTACCTATCCTTATTGTAGGTGCCGATGACTTGTTGATCAGTGGGGTCTGCACCGGTTGAGAGAATGGGGCACTTGTACCCCATAAGAATAAAACTGCCGAGTGGATGTGCGATCGCTGCTCCATTCAACACATGGGGAAGCGTGGATTTCGTTGGCAGACCCATAGATTATGATTGGAGTGGTGGTTGGGCTCATCACCTGCCATGCCAATTTGTAGCATGGATAAAAACTGCTCTGTCAATTGGTGCAGATCTCAGTGGACCATCCACCAATCCACAAACTGTCACTAGGCAATCCATTTAAGGAGCAAATTTATCAATCAATATCCACTAACGGGCGGGATATCATGGTCATCTGCACCAATAATTCATTAGGAAGCCACAAAATGAAGCGCATGTCCTGTCAGCATCCTTCAACCCTGGCTGCATGGTTGCCAATGTCACTGAAGAGCACAGAGCCACGGACAGCACGTCCACCTCATCACCCCGAGGACAGGACACCTTCATCACTCCGCATCACTTCTCGGACAGGACGCCCTCATCACTCAGCGGACAGGACACCCTCATCACTCCGCAGACAGGACACCTTCATCACTCTGCGGACAGGACGCCCTTATCACTCAGCGGACAGGACGCCCTCATCACTCTGCGGACAGGACGCCCTCATCACTCCGCAGACAGGATGCCCTCATCAATCCGCGGACATGACGCCCTCATCACTCCGCGGACAGGACGCCCTCATCACTCCACAGACAGGATTTCCTCATCACCCCGTGGACTGGACGCCCTCATCACACCGCGGAGAGGACGCCCTCATCACTCTGCAGACAGGAAGCCCTCATCACTCCGTGGACAGGACGCCCTCATTACTCCGCGGACAGGACGCCCTCATCACTCCGCGGACAGGACGCCCTCATCACTCCGCGGAAAGGACGCCCTCATCACTCCAGGGACAGGACGCCCTCATCACTCTTTGGACAGGACGCCCTCATCACTCCACAGACAGGATGTCCTCATCACCCCGTGGACAGGACGCCCTCATCACACCGCAGACAGGACGCCCTCATCACTCTGCAGACAGGACGCCCCTCATCACTCCGTGGACAGGACGCCCTCATCACTCCGCGGATAGGACGCCCTCATTACTCCACGGACAGGATGTCCTCATCACCCCGTGTCATACTCCGCGGACAGGCGTCCTCATGACACTGTGGACAGAACGCCCTCATCACTCCGCGGACCGGATGTCCTCATCACACCGTGGACAGGATGTCCTCCTCATCATGCCGCAGACAGGACGGCCTCCTAATAACCCCGCAGACAGGACGTCCTCCTAATCACCCTGTGGACAGGACTTCCTCATCACACCGTGGACAGGATGTCCTCCTCATCACACCGTGGACAGGACCTTCTTTCTCTTCACCCCATGTACAGGACGTCATCGCCCCATGGATTGTACACCCTCATCAGCCCGCAGACAGGACGTCCTCCACATCACACCATGGGCAGGACGTCATCACCCCGCGGACAGGACGTCATCGCCCCGTGGATAGGATGCCCTCATCACCCCACAGACAGGACCTCCTCCTCATCACCCCATGGACAGGACTTCCTCCTCATAACCCCGCGGACAGGACATCCTCCTCAACACACCTTTGACAGGATGTCCCTCCTCATCAGCCTGCGGACAGGACGTCATCACCTCGCAAACAGGACATTCTCCTCATCACCCCGTGGGTAGGATGTCATCGCCCTGCAGAAAGGATGCCATCATCACCCATAGACAGAACGTACTCCTCATAACCGCACAGACAGGACTTCATCGCCCCGCGGACAGGACGTCCTCCTCATCACCCCGCAGACAGGACGTCATTGCCCTGCGGTAGGGCGCGCTCATCACACCGCAGACAGGACGTATCTCCCTGCGGATAGGGCGCCCTCATCACCCCGCAGACAGGACATCCACCTCATCACCCCATGGACAGGACTTTATCACACCGTGGACAGGACGTCTTCCTCATCACTGTGCAGACCGGAAGTTGTCATCTCACGGATTGTAAGCCCTCATCATCCCGCAGACAGGACTTACTTCTCATCACTCACAGACAGGACCTACTCCTCATCACCCCGCTGACAGGACGTACTCATCAGCCTGCGGACAGGACGTCCTCTCTCTCCTCATCACCTCACGGACAGGACGTCCTCCTCATCACCCCGTGGACAGGACTTCATCACACTATGAACAGGACATCCTCCTCATCACCCTGTGGACCGGACGTCGTCGCCTCGCGGACTGTACGCCCTCATCACCGCACACAGGACGTACTTCTCATCACTCACAGACAGGATGAGCCCGCAGACAGGACGTCCTCTCCTACTCATCACCTCGCGGACAGCATGCATCGCCCCCCGGACAGGACGTTTTCCTCATCACCCCGCGGACAGGACGTCCTCCTAATCGCCCCGCGGACAGGAGGTCATCGCCTCGTGGATTGTACGCCCTCATCAGACAGCAGACAGGACGTCCTCCAAATCACACCATGGACAGGAAGTCCTCATTAGCCTCCGGACAGGACGTCTTCCTCATCACCCTGCGGACAGGACATCATTGCCCCACGGATAGGACGCACTCATTACCCCGCAGACAGGACGTCCTCCTCATCACCCCGCAAACAGAACATCCTCATCACCCCGCGGACAGGACATCATCACCTTGCGGATAGGACGTCCTCCTCATCATCCCGCGGACGTCATCGCCCTGCGGATTGGCCGTCATCATCACATAGCAGACAGAATGTAGTCCTCATCACCCCTCGGACAGGACGTCATCACCCCACGGACAAGACGCCCTCATCAGCCCGCAGACAGGATGTCCTTCTCATCACCCCGCGGACAGCACGCATCACCGCGCGAACAGGACGTCTTCTCCTCCTCATCGCCCAGCGGACAGGACGTCCTCTCCTCCTCATCACCACAGGGACAGGACGTCCTCTCCTCCTCATCATCCTGAAGACAGGACGTTCTTCTCCTCCCTCATCACCCCACGGCCAGGACGTCCTCTCCTCATCGCCCCGCGGACAGGACGTCCTCTCCTTCTCATCGCCCCGCAGACAGGACGACCTCTCCTCCTCATCGCCCCATAGACAGGACGTCCTCTCCTCCTCATCATCCCGCGGACAGGACGTCCTCTCCTCCTCATCGCCCCCCAGACAGGACATCCTCCTCATCATCCCATGGACAAGACGTGATCGCCCCACTGATAGGGCGCCCTCATCAGCCCGCAGACAGGATGTCCTTCTCATCACCCCGTTGACAGGACTTCATCACACCGTGGACAAGACGTTCTCTCCTCCTCATCACCTCGCAGACAAGATGTCCTCATCACCCCGTAGACAGCACGTACTCAACACCCCGTGGACAGCACGCATCACCGCGCGGACAGGACGTCCACTCCTCCTCATCACCCCGCGGACAGGACGTCCTTCCTCCTCATCACCCCATGGACAGGACGTCCTCTCCTCTTCATCACCCCGCGGACAGGATGTCCTCTCTTCCTCATTACCCCGCGGACAGGATGTCCTCTCCTCCTCATCCCCGCGGACAGGACGTCCTCTCCTCCTCATCCCCCCCGGACAGGACGTCCTCCTCCTCATCCCACGGACAGACCGTCTGATCGCCCCACTGATAGGAGCCCCTCATCAGACCGCAGACAGGACGTCCTTCCTCTCATCACCCCCCGTGACAGGACTCTCCATCACACCGTGGACAAGACTTCTCTCCTCCTCATCCCACCCGCAGACAGGATGTCCTCATGACCCCGTGACAGCACATACTCAACACCCCACGACAGCACGCATCACCGTGCAGACAGGCGTCCATCTCCTCCTCATCACCCCCGCGGAACAGGACGTCCTCTCCTCATCACCCCCACGGACAGGACGTCCTCTCCTCCTCATCACCCCACGGACAGGACGTCCTCTCATCATACCCCGCGGACAGGACGTCCTCCTCATCATCCCACGGACAAGACTGATCGCCCCACTGATAGGGTGCCCTCATCAGCCCCGACAGGATGTCCTTCTTCATCACCCCGTGACAGGACTTCATCACACTCGTGGACAGGACGTCCTCCTCCTCATCCCATGGACAAGACGTGATCGCCCCACTGATGGGCGCCCTCATCAGCCCGCAGACAGTACGTCCTTCTCATCACCCCGTGGACAGGACTTCATCACACCGTGGACAGGACGTTCTCTCCTCCTCATCACCCCACGGCCAGGACGTCTCTCTCCTCATCGCCCCGCGGACAGGACGTCCTCTCCTCCTCATCGCCCCGCAGGACAGGACGACCTCTCCTCCTCATCCCCCTAGACAGGACGTCCTCTCCTCCTCATCATCCCCGCGGACAGGACGTCCTCTCCTCCTCATCGCCCCCCAGGGCAGGACATCCTCCTCATCATCCCATGGACAAGACGTATCGCCCCACTGATGGCCCCTCATCAGCCCGCAGACAGGATGTCCTTCTCTCATCACCCCGTGGACAGGACTTCATCACACCCCGGGACAGACTTCTCTCCTCTCATCACCCGCAGACAAGATGTCCCTCATCACCCCAGACAGCACGTACTCAACACCCTGTGACAGCACGCATCACCCCGCGGACAGGACTCCCTCTCCTCCTCATCACCCCCGCGGACAGGACGTCCTCTCCTCCTCATCACCCTCTGGACAGGACTCCTCTCCTCTTCATCACCCCGCGGACAGGATGTCCTCTCTTCCTCATCACACCCCGCGGACAGGATGTCCTCTCTCTCATTGCCCCCGCGGACAGGACGTCCTCTCCTCTTCATCACCCCGCGGACAGGACGTTCCTTCCTCCTGATCGCCCCGCGGACAGGACATCTCTCCTCCTCCTCATCACCCCGCGGACAGGAGTCCTCTCCTCCTCATCACCTCACGGACAGGACATCCTCTCCTCTTCATCACCCACGGACAGGACGTCCTCCTCATCATTCCACGGACAAGACGTGTTCGCGCCCACTGATAGGGCGCCCTAATCAGTCCGCAGACAGGACGTCCTTTCTCATCACCCCGTGGACAGGACGTCCCTCTCCTCCTCATCGCCCCGCGGACAGGATGTCCTCTTCTCCTCATCGCCCCCGCGGAAAAGACGTCCTCTCCTCCTCATCGCCCCGCGGACAGGACGTCCTCTCCTCCTCATCCACCCCGAAGACAGGACGTCCTCTCCTTCTCATCGCCCCCGCCGACAGGACGCCCTCTCCTCCTCATCGCCCCGCGGACAGGACGACCTCTCCCCCTCATAGCCACGTGGACAGGACTTCCTCTCCTCCTCATTGCCCCGTGGACAGGACGTCCTCTTCTCCTCATTGCCCCCACGGACAGGACGTCCTCTCCTCCTCATCGCCCCACGGACAGGACGTCCTCCTCCTCATCCCACGGACAAGACGTGATTCGCCCCACTGATAGGGCGCCCTCATCAGCCCACAGACAGGACATCCTTCTCATCACCCCGTGGGCAGGACTTCATCACACCGTGGACAGGACGTTCTCTCCTCCTCATCACCCCGCAGGACAGGACGTCCTCTCCTCCCTCATCACCCCGCGGACAGGATGTCCTCCTCCTCATCACCCCGCGGACAGGATGTCCTCTCCTCCTCATCACCCTGCGGACAGGACATCCTCTCCTCCTCATCAACCCCGCGGACAGGACGTCCTCTCCTCCTCATCACCCCGCGGACAGGACATCCTCTCCTCCTCATCGCCCCCTCCTCCTCATCACCCCGCGGACAGGATGTCCTCTCCTCTTCATCACCCCACGGACAGGATGTCCTCTCCTCTTCATCACCCCACGGACAGGACTTCCTCTCCTCTTCATCACCCCACGGACAGGATGTCCTCTCCTCCTCATCACCCCGCGGACAGGACGTCCTCTCCTCCTCATCACCCCGCGGACAGGACATCCTCTCCTCCTCATCACCCCGCGGACAGGACGTCCTCTCCTCCTCATCACCCCGCGGACAGGACGTCCTCTCCTCCTCATCACCCTGCGGACAGGACGTCCTCTCCTCCTCATCACCCCGCGGACAGGACTTCCTCTCCTCCTCATCACCCCGCGGACAGGACGTCCTCTCCTCCTCATCACCCTGCGGACAGGACGTCCTCTCCTCCTCATCACCCTGCGGACAGGACGTCCTCTGCTCCTCATCACCCTGCGGACAGGACGTCCTCTCCTCCTCATCACCCTGCGGACAGGACACCCTCTCCTCCTCATCACCCTGCGGACAGGACGTCCTCTCCTCCTCATCACCCTGCGGACAGGACGTCCTCTCCTCATCACCCTGCGGACAGGACGTCCTCTCCTCCTCATCACCCCGCGGACAGGACGTCCTCTCCTCTTCATCACCCCGTGGACAGGACATCCTCTCCTCCTCATCACCCCGTGGACAGGACATCCTCTCCTCCTCATCACCCCGTGGACAGGACATCCTCTCCTCCTCATCACCCCGCGGACAGGACATCCTCTCCTCCTCATCACCCCGCGGACAGGACGTCCTCTCCTCATCACCCTGCGGACAGGACATCCTCTCCTCCTCATCACCCCGTGGACAGGACATCCTCTCCTCCTCATCACCCCGCGGACAGGACATCCTCTCCTCCTCATCACCCCGCGGACAGGACGTCCTCTCCTCATCACCCTGCGGACAGGACATCCTCTCCTCCTCATCACCCCGTGGACAGGACATCCTCTCCTCCTCATCACCCCGCGGACAGGACATCCTCTCCTCCTCATCACCCCGCGGACAGGACGTCCTCTCCTCATCACCCCGCGGACAGCACCATCGCCCCGCGGTTCATTCTCTATAGCTTGTATACCTCAGCATCACTCACTGGTCCTGGCAGGCAGCGCAGACCCGCCGCGCATGCGCACACACGTCGGGGGCGGGGCCTGCACAGAGCCAGGAGCACCTCTCAGACTGCGGAGACTGGGCGTGACGTAACCACAGGGGCGGGGTTAATTTCAAAACCAAGAGCCAAGATGGCGGAGAGTGGATCGCTGAGGAATCGGAATCGGTTTGATTCGGACAGAAATTGGGAAATGAATCATGTTCACGAGCCAGGTAATGGGCGTCCTTGTGGAGAATGGAACGTGTGCGAGGCCGGGCGGCTCGATGATGACGGTGGCGGTGCGGTGACACGGCTGTGACGTTACTTGGCGTTCGCGGCGGCTTGGAGGGGGTTAAGAGAGTGCGCGGGGCTGTGGAGTCACGTGACACGAGCAACCTGTATATAACGTGTGTACATGTATGTGTGTAACTATAGTGTGTGTATGTATGTGTGCGCCGCCTCACCGGGCGTCCTGCTGCCCTTCACACCGTCATGGCTGCCCAGCATATGTTACTGTATATACACCGGGGTGTCTGCTGCCCCTCACTGCGGGTGTGAGGCCCGGGCAGACAGCACTATGGAGGCATCTGCAGCCCAGGAGCCCTGTGCCGCCACACATTGGGGGGGGGAGCCCTGTGCCGCCACACATTGGGGGGGAGCCCTGTGCCGCCACACATTGGGGGGGAGCCCTGTGCCGCCACACATTGGGGGGGAGCCCTGTGCCGCCACACATTGGGGGGGAGCCCTGTGCCGCCAATATGGCGCCCCTGCGACCAGGGTGGCCACAGGTTGAAACTGCAGCCAGGCATGAGGGTAGACAGTTTGTATAGCAAACACCTCAAATCACATATCCACTGACATGGGACCTAACCCGGAGCCTGGGACTCTAGGCAGGCAAGGGGTAGTAGGGCTAGATATGAGTGGGTGAAGCGTAGTCATGGTAACGGACGAGTATAAAAGGGAGAAACAGTAAGTAGTTAGCCAGTAGGCAAGTGCTGAGCAGAAAAGACCAGTAGGCGGGTGCCGAGCAGCCAAGACCGTACCAGTACCATCAGGTCCGGGGAAGACGGGGCCAGCAGATAACTAACAGAAGAGCCTCTCCTGATGTATCTGGGAAGTTACACGGGTAGAGAAGGACCCGGTGATCCCTTGTGAGACAGGGACACCTAAGGTTAGGCTAAACCAGAGTGTTAGCTCTGAGGGGGACTGAAGATTCAGACCAGCTCCCCAGACAAACTGACGGGGGACACAGATTCCAGGTCTGTGTTCCCACTACAGGGTTGGGTGCACAGCAGCAACCAAGAGGACCCGGCTTACCGCCCATAGACTTAGGGGAAGCTACTATTGGGGACCGAGCTGCCGCTCCGCAATCCACCTGAAGGAAAAGACAGAGTATCAGCCTGAAAGGACACATACCGTGTTTTCCCGAAAGTAAGACCCTGTCTTACATTTTTTTGGGGGCCAAAAGTGGTCCCCTGTCTTACTTTCGGGGGGGGGGGGGGGGGGGGGGGTCTTATATTGGCAGCCCCCAGCAGGCATACAGCCCCCAGCCAGTGTGGCATACAACCCCCAGCCAGTGTGGCATACAGGCCCCCTCCTGCTGGCACACTACCCCCCAGCCGGTGTTCTGAGGCCCCCTCCTGCTGGGACACTACCCCCCAGCCGGTGTTCTAAGGCCCCCCCCCCCTGCTGCTGCTGCTCACATCTTACCCTCCAGCGTCTTCTGTCAGCAGCCAGTGCGTCGGTCCTCAGCTGTCTCCCGGATCATGTGACCCGTCGCAGCGCATGACGTCATCGCTATTGCGACCGGCCGGTCACATGATCCGGGAGACAGCTGAGGACGGAGAACCGACGCGCTGGCTGCTGCAAGAAGAACCTGGAGGGTAAGATGTGAGCAGCAGCAGCAGGGGGGGCCTCAGAACACCGGCTGGGGGGTAGTGTGCCAGCAGGAGGGGGCCCATATACATAATGCACTGCTCTCCCTGCCGCTGATTGACAGGGGGATGCAGTGCATATCTAATGAGCGGGCGCACGTGACGTGCGACCTGCTCCCGCTCTACCCCCCCCGCTAGGGGCTTTACATTAGCCCCCCCCTGGTTGTAAGGCCTTATATTCGGGGGAGGCCTTACATTAGCAGGCCCCCCCTTTACCCCTAGGCGGCCTTACAATCGGGGGGGGGGGGGGGGCTTACTTTCGTGAAAACACGGTAGTTGGAGTGAGGAGTCTAAGAGTGACAACCTGGCTGCAGTGGGTTCAAGTGTACCGGAGTCAATTGAGTAAAGCTGTGGAAACTGTATTGTACCGTGCACTTTTTGACTGAAGAATTGGACAAGTAAACCCGGGTGAACCCTGCTCTAGTGTCTGTGTCTGATTTCATGTATTAAGAACTGTCAATTCTCCATTTCACCCTGTCAGGAGCTGTCCCGACCCCAGGCGGGCTCATCCCCTTTCCCTGCAACATCTATTACAACCATCACAGACTTCAATTACACTGCCCCGGGGAACCAGGCTCTACCTGTGGGGAGCTGTTCCATCTAAAGCTGCCAAACCTCATCCCTGGAGGTTCTGCAGCAGCGGTGGTCCCTTTACTGACCACAAACCATGGGTGGCGTCACGACAAACCAAATCCCCTGTAAATACACCCCATTTTTACTGTGCGAACCCGGGACACGGTCCGGACCAGGACCGCCGTGACATTCTCCAAGCAGTACCCTGGTCCGGTACCGAGTACCCCGTCCCAATGGGCTCTACACCACACACAGGGGAGTCCCGTGCCGCCACACACAGGGGAGTCCCGTGCCGCCACACACAGGGGAGTCCCGTGCCGCCACACACAGGGGAGTCCCGTGCCGCCACACACAGGGGAGTCCCGTGCCGCCACACACAGGGCTGTGCTCTGCTGCCTCACATGTAATGGGGCCATGCTGGATGAGCCATACTTCACTAACTTGGAAAAAAAAATGTTTATTTCTGGAAAAGATCAAAGTGCTGTCAGCCGGTGGAGCTAAAGTTGCTTTACCCATCAGCCCTTGCACTGGGGCGACCAGCTGAGTCATGTCTGACAGGTTGGTTACTAGGGACACTCTGCCTAACAACCAGCTTTCCCATAGTTACTGAGCTGCAGGTGCCTAGCAAGCAGTGTGTGCCCGGTCACTCAGCTGACTGCTGACCTGTCTGGCTCATTTTGAAGGGAAGCCCCCCATTATTCTGGACCCCAGGGCTGCCTGAGACTAATAGTCCATGTACTAGACTCGGGCTGTACGAGGCTGATGAGCAGAGATGGCACAGAGGTTAGTAATACATTTCTTCAGCATCACATCCTGGTTACATCGGGCCAAGCGCTGCAAGTAATTATGTTTATAAAGGTACCGTCACACGCGGCAATTTTGCTAGCAAATTTGCTGGTTGCAGTGAAATCATGGACACATAGTTCTATTTTGTTGCTGTGTACAAATGTAGCAATGTGTTCATGATTTCACTGCAACCAGCAAATTGCCAGTGAAATTCCTAGCAAAATTGCGGCGTGTGACTACATTTACAGTCAATTGCCCAACAAAGTAGCATTTTGTATGATTACAACACTGCTGCCATTATTATTTTATCTACATGGCCCATAATACTCCATACAAGGGTAAAAATGGATGTCAGAACGCAGCCTTATACTGTGACTGATCTTGACCATACTCTTGTAATGTAAGTTGGGGGTCCACTTGTTATCTGGGTCCCCAGCTTCTATAAAGCCAGCTGTGCTCCAGGCCTGCAGGACTTCTAAATGATACTGATCTGCAGTTGTAGGTGAAGCCCACTAATGAGTGGTGCTGTTGTTGGAAAATTCCAATTTTTCTCATACACCTCTCATGTCTTGAAATGCTATTTACTTGCATATATAAGGGATATTCTGCTGGTATACAGCATCAAAAGCCTGCCTGCTTTAGCGGAGCAGCAGCCTCAGGGAGAAAATAGTTATATTCTCCCTGCAAAGAGCCATCACTTATTACTATACACTAATCGACACATTGATTGACATCTGCACACTCTGCAGAGCAGGCTGTCTAAAGTGTCAGGGAGCAGCCTCAGGGAGGAAAGAAGTTAATTTTATCCCTGCAGCCACAGTTCCTGAAATCAGCCAGACATGATTTTAATGTTTTATACCCCCAATCACTGCATGTAAATAGGTCTTTCGACTTGATAGGTTCCCTTTAAACAGAACAATATATCTGGTATATATTGCCCAATACATGAGCAGCATGTACTCTGCATTGAATGTATGCACTCAGCCAATTATGTTTGACTGTCGTATTCCGAGAACAATATACTTTAAAAGCTATATGCATGAATAGGCACAGGCTAGTTTACCGGACTCAGTCCACGGCAGCTATTAAACTTATGTTTTTATATGAAACGTTTGAGTGTTCCAGAGACCGTCATATTACTAAGGCCATATAGCTATTCCTCTGATTGGACAGTATATATGAGATTTCAGGTTCCCTTTAATGCCACAGTCAGATGACTGTATAACACAGATGAGGAACTTGTAGCAGTGCACGAACTGGCCACAGCTCTCATGACCTGAGCGTGACATCTTCATGTATTTCTATGCAGCTCAGATCAGGGCAGCTGCTGGCCAGTCTGGGCATTTTGATGTGATCCTCGTCCATGTTGTATGGCCATCTGACCCCGACCTAAGCCGCCCATACTCATTAGGATCACCCACAGATGGATTCTTGATATCCCAATGACTATTTTTTCAGACTGCCCTGTAAATATGTTTGTCAGTCCCAAGTGCACATTTTATTTCTATATTTAGAGGGAGATAAGTAGTTGAAAGACCCAACTCATTCCTTAGGGGTAAAAAAATAAAGATCCCACACGGTAAAAATATAAACTTATTAGCATAAATTGTGCATCAAAAGGAGAGAAATTGTCACTTTAGTTAAGACCATTTTTTCAGCTAAATCCTGTTCTGAGGATTTTCAGGGTAAAGTTTCTTTCCTTTGTACTGTTAAGTTGGCACCAAATAACTAATGGATTATCACCATCCATTGCTTCAAAATCTATGACTTCGACTCCAAAACACTTGTGTTCTGGAGAGCAGAGGTGGGGCTCCGTCCTGAATCTCCTGACTTGTCAGTCTGTAGGATATCTGTGACAGCTGCAGCCGCCTGACCCTGGGTTGTCTTCTCTGGTTTGCCATATGTTGCTGTCTGTCCGGTCTCGTTCGTTCTCGGAGTGTGAGCGCACACTTGTTTGCAGCTTTGTGTTGTGATGTTAGTAATTGTAGTACAGGAAAGGTGATCTGGCAACTGACTAATGGGAAGCGTGGCCTCCAGAAGCCAGACAACTGCTAGCCCATCATACATGACGCCAAAGTAGTGTTTGTGTAATTAGGTAATAATGGCACGTAAAGTACAAGAGTCGAATAATGTAGCACCACAAAGGAAAGATTATTAAAAGGGTCTTGTATTGGGTTCCTCACTTCAAAGAGCCTTTTTTTTTTTTTTTTGCTTACGATTGATAATGTATATTATGCTTTTTTTTACATATTCTGGTTGTCTTAATGAAACTAGAGTGAAGCATACACTGTGTGCAGAATTATTAGGGAAATTAGTATTTTGATCACATGATACTTTTTATACATGTTGTCCTACTCCAAGCTGTATAGGCTTGAGAGCTAAGTACCAATTAAGTAAGTCAGGTGATGTGCATCTCTGTAATGTAGTGTAATGACATCAACACCCTATATAAGGTGTGCTTAATTATTAGGCAAATGCGTTCCTTAGACAAAATGGGTCAGAAGAGAGATTTGACAGGCTCTGAAAAGTCTAAAATTGTGAGATGTCTTGCAGAGGGATTCAGCAGTCTTGAAATTGCCAAACTTTTGAAGCGTGATCACCGAACAATCAAGTGTTTCATGGTAAATAGCCAACAGGGTCGCAAGAAGCGTGTTGGGCAAAAAAGGCGCAAAATAACTGCCCATGAATTGAGGAAAATCAAGCGTAAAGCTGCCAAGATGCCATTTGCCACCCGTTTTGTCATATTTCAGAGCTGCAACGTTACTAGAGTTTCAAAAAGCACAAGGTGTGCCATAGTCAGGGACATGGCCAAGGTAAGGAAGGCTGAAAAACAACCACCTTTCAACAAGAAACATAAGATAAAATGTCAAGACTGGGCCGAGAAATATCTTAAGACTGATATTTAAAAGGTTTTATGGACTGATGAAATGAGAATGACTCTTGATAGGCCAGATGGATGGGCGAGAGGCTGGATCAGTAAAGGGCAGAGAGCTCCACTCCAACTCAGATGCCAGCAAGGTGGAGGTGGGGTACCGGTATGGGCTGGGATCATCAAAGATGAACTAGTGGGACTTTTTCGGGTTGAGGATGGAGTGAAGCTCAACTCCCGGACCTACTGCCAGTTTCTGGAAGACAACTTCTTCAAGCAGTGGTACAGGAAGAAGTCGGTATCGTTCAAGAAAAACATGATTTTCATGCAGGACAATGCTCCATCACATGCATCCAACTACTCCACAGCGTGGCTGGCCAGTAAGGCCGCGTGCACATGGTCCGGAGGAGCTGCGTGTGGGACGCAGCTCCTCCGGACCAGAGGGAAGCTGCGGGTGGCCGCAGGGAGACCGCAGCCGCCCTGTACTCGCCATGTGCTGCGGGTGCAGGGCGGCTTCTCCCTGCAGTCACCCGATGGGAGCCGCTTCTGACTCCCGGCAACCCGCACCGCAGCTCCAAAGACGCTGCGGGCGGATAAAGCATAGTGAGGGTGGGATTTCTTGAAATCCCATCAACTATGCTGATACTGTACTACGCAGTGTTTTGGATGCAGCGGCAAGACGCTGCGTCCAAGACGCTGCGTACACTGATCGTGTGCACGCACCCCAAAGGTCTAAAAGAAGAAAAAATAATGACATAACCCCCTTGTTCACCTGATCTGAACCCCATAGAGAACCTGTGGTCCCTACTAAAATGTGAGCTCTACAGGGAGGGAAAGCAGTACACCTCTCGGAACAGTGTCTGGGAGGCTGTGGTTGCTGCTGCACGCAATGTTGATCGTAAACAGATCAAGCAACTGACAGAATCTATGGATGGAAGTAGGGCTGGGCGATTTTGGAAAAAATCAAAATCTCGATTTTATTTAAACCTATGGACGATTTTCGATTTAAATCTCGATTTTTTTTTTCTATTTTTTTTTTTTTTTGCTTTTCTTTGATGAATAAAGAGGGGGCCCCCGTGACCCTGTGACAGAGGAGAGGAGGGTAACTGAGGGAAGCGTCCTGCTTCCCTTGGGTGTTCCCACCCCTCCTCTTGTCTGCAGCCCAGGCTCTTACCCTAGCCCTAGCCCTAACCCTAACACTAACCCTAGCCCTAACACTAGCCCTAACACTAGCCCTAGGAGCCCTAGTGTACAGTATATATAGAACACTCAATATAGGTGGCAGTGCCTGCACACAGTGTACACTATATATAGAACATAACACTACATATTATAACATAACATTATATGTAGCAGCCGGTCCGCACACACTGCACGGCCTCTGGCTTCCGGGTGTCAGGCTGCAGTAGAATAGTGCTGGGGCCTAGTACATGGCGGCTCGTCCCCGGCCTCAGATAGACACCCCCGCCACAGCCTGCTGCTCACCCTCCTGCACCCTCCGCAGCCTGCTGCTCACCCTCCTGCACCCTCCGCAGCACCCTCCTGCACCCTCCGCTGCAGCTCTGAGGAGCAGGAGTTGTTAATGCTGTGAGCTGGAGCTCTGAGGAGCAGGAGGGGTTAATGCTGTGAGCGCAGCTCTGCAGTACAGGAAGGGTTAATGCTATGAGTGCAGCTCTGAGGTGCAGGAGGGGTTAATGCTGTGAGCGCAGCTCTGAGGTGCATGAGGGGTTAATGAATGCTGTGAGTGCAGCTCTGCAGTACAGGAGGGGTTAATGCTGTGAGCGCAGCTCTGAGGATCAGGTGGGGTTAATGCTGTGAGTGCGGCTCTGCAGTACAGGAAGGGTTAATGCTATGAGTGCAGCTCTGCAGTAGTACAGGAGGGGTTAATGCTGTGAGTTGCAGCTCTGAGAATCAGGAGGGGTTACTGCTGTGAGTGCAGCTCTGAGGATCAGGAGGGGTTAATGCTGTGAGTGCAGCTCTGCAGTAGTACAGGAGGGGTTAATGCTGTGAGTTGCAGCTCTGAGAATCAGGAGGGGTTAATGCTGTGAGTGCAGCTCTGAGGATCAGGAGGGGTTAATGCTGTGAGTGCCGCTCTGCAGTAGTACAGGAGGGGTTAATGCTGTGAGTTGCAGCTCTGAGAATCCGGAGGGGTTAATGCTGTGAGTGCAGCTCTGAGGATCAGGAGGGGTTAATGCTGTGAGTGCAGCTCTGCAGTAGTACAGGAGGGGTTAATGCTGTGAGTTGCAGCTCTGAGAATCAGGAGGGGTTAATGCTGTGAGTGCAGCTCTGAGGATCAGGAGGGGTTAATGCTGTGAGTGCAGCTCTGCAGTAGTACAGGAGGGGTTAATGCTGTGAGTTGCAGCTCTGAGAATCCGGAGGGGTTAATGCTGTGAGTGCAGCTCTGAGGATCAGGAGGGGTTAATGCTGTGAGTGCAGCTCTGCAGTACTAGAGATGGCTATGTCGGGCGTGCAGCCGGCTCCATGCTGGGAGGATGCAGGATGTGCCCGGCAGGACTCGCCATAGCCGCCCCTCAGACCACGCTTCTCCCCGGCTGTGCTCCGCCTCCACAGCCCGGTAATGAGCCCCGGTGTACCGTCACTTGCTCCCGGCCAGGGCTCCGCACTGTGCGGCTGACAACTCACCTCACCAGCCGGCTCCATGCTGGGAGCAGTAGTCCCCCCAGGATGTGCCGGGCAGGACTCGCCATAGCCGCCCCTCAGACCACGCTTCTCCCCGGCTGTGCTCCGCCCCCACAGCCCGGTAATGAGCCCCGGTGTACCGTCACTTGTTCCCGGCCGGGGACAACTCGCCTCACCAGCGGCTGCAGCAGGGGCGGGGGGGGGGGGCACTGACAGCACTTCTACCCCCCTCCCCCCAGGACATCTCCCGCCGCTGTAGCAGGGGCTGGGCTCTGACAGCACCCCCTCCCCTCGGCAGTGGCCGCGGGTATACCGCTAGGAAGCCACTACTAGCCGCCCGGATCTTTTAAACAGCGCTCCGGCGGCCATTTTAAATCGAATTACACGATTGTTAACAAAACTACAATCGTGGACACAGCAGGGGGCGAATTAATCGAATTAATTCGATTAATCGCCCAGCCCTAGATGGAAGGCTGTTGAGTGTCATCATAAAGAAAGGTGGCTATACTGGTCACTAATTTGTTTGGGTTTTGTTTTTGCATGTCAGAAATGTTTATTTCTAAATTTTGTGCAGTTATACTGGTTTACCTGGTGAAAATAAACAAGTGAGATGGGATATACAGTGCCTACAAGTAGTATTCAACCCCCTGCAGATTTAGCTGGTTGACACATGCGGAATTAACTTGGCATTGTGACATTTGGACTGTAGATCAGCCTGGAAGTGGGAAAAGCACTGCAGCCAAAAAGATTTAATTTTTTTTTTTTTTTTTTTTTTTTTTAAAGCGTTAAAAGTTAATTCAGAGGGTCATTTATTATTCAACCCCTCAAACCACCAGCATTCTGTTTGGTCCCCCTAAAGTATTAAAGGGAACCAACCACCTCAGATGATGACTATAAGCTGTTAATACATGTCCCTGCACCCTACCTACACCATTCCACCTATGTTTTTCTTAAGAATATTGATAAATGTAAACTGAAATATACACTTTATAAAATTACATGCCTGTGTACTTCTGGGCGTCTCCTTCTGGGTCAGTTACTAGAGGGCTGTGTCTCCAGCAGCATGACTGGCTTCTCTAGCCCTCCCTCTTACTTTGCAGGACGTCACATGAAGGGCGTGATCTTATCTATCAGTGGGCGGGCACGCAAGGCAGCTCCTGTCCCTTCATGTGACGTCCTGCAAAGTAAGAGGGAGGGCTAGAGAAGCCAGTCATGCTGCTGGAGACACAGCGCTCTAGTAACTGACCCAGAAGGAGACGCCCAGAAGTACACAGGCATGTAATTTTATAAAGTGTATATTTCGGTTTACATTTATCAATATTCTTAAGAAAAACATAGGTGGAATGGTGTAGGTAGGGTGCAGGGACATGTATTAACAGCTTATAGTTGTCATCTGAGGTGCTTGGTTCCCTTTAAGAAGTAGTTCAGGCACAAAGAACAATGAGCTTCACATGTGTGGATTAATTATCTCTTTTGCCAGCCTTTTCTGACTATTTAAGACCCTCCCCAAACTTGTGAACAGCACTCCTACATGGTCAACATGGGAAAGACAAAGGGGCATTCCAAGGCCATCAGAGACAAGATCGTGGAGGATCACAAGGCTGGCATGGGGTACAAAACACTTTCCAAGGAGTTGGGCCTACCTGTCTCCACTGTTGGGAGCATCATCCGGAAGTGGAAGGCTAAGGGTATGTGCGCACGGTGGGCGGGTTTGTGGCGGCGGCGGCTGGGCGGGACCCGACAGGAAGCTCCGGAGCCGTCCACCGGCTTCCTGTCGGGTATGTGCGGCGGGAGACGGGCGGGTTAGCGGCGGCGGTGTTGCGGCGGCTGGAAGCAGTACATGATTCTGCTTGCAGCCGCTGCAGAACTGGCCGGATTATAGAACAAGCTCATTCTTTGCTAACCCGCTGGGAACCCAGCGGGTTAGCAACGGATGAGCATGTGTAAACCGCCGCTGTGTGCACAGCGGGTGTCGGTTTACATAGGTTTCTATGTTAATCCAAACGCCGGTTTGGATTAACATAAATTTACATGAAATTTATGTAAACCGACCGGCGGTTTACACACCTAATCCGGCCCTAACCCGACCAGTGCGCACATACCCTTATGGAACTACTGTTAGCCTTTCACGGCCTGGACAGCCTTTGAAAATATCCTCCCGTGCCGAGGCCAGGCTTGTCCGAAGTCAAGGCTAACCCAAGGACAACAAGGAAGGAGCTCCGGGAAGATCTCATGGCAGTGAGGACATTGGTTTCAGTCAATACCATAAGTAACGTACTCCACCGCAATGGTCTCCGTTCCAGACGAGCCCGTAAGGTACCTTTACTTTCAAAGCGTCATGTCAAGGCTCGTCTACAGTTTGCTCATGATCACTTGGAGGACTCTGAGACAGACTGGTTCAAGGTTCTATGGTCTGATGAGACCAAGATCGAGATCTTTGGTGCCAACCACACACGTGACGTTTGGAGACTGGATGGCACTGCATACGACCCCAAGAATACTATCCCTACAGTCAAGCATGGTAGTGGCAGCATCATGTAGTGGGGCTGTTTCTCAGCCAAGGGGCCTGGCCATCCGGTCCGCATCCATGGGAAGATGGATAGCACGGCCTACCTGGAGATTTTGGCCAAGAACCTCCGCTCCTCCATCAAGGATCTTAAGATGGGTCGTAATTTCATCTTCCAACAAGACAACGAAACCCAAAGCACACAGCCAAGAAAACCAAGGCCTGGTTCAAGAGGGAAAAAATCAAGGTGATGGAGTGGCCTAGTCAGTCTCCTGACCTTAACCCAATTGAAAACTTGTGGAAGGAGCTCAAGATTAAAGTCCACATGAGACACCCAAAGAACCTAGATAACTTGGAGAAGATCTGCATGGAGGAGTGGGCCAAGATAACTCCAGAGACCTGTGCGGCCTGATCAGGTCTTATAAAAGACGATTATTAGCTGTAATTGCAAACAAGGATTATTCCACAAAATATTAAACCTAGGGGTTGAATAATAATTGACCCACACTTTTATGTTTAAAATTTATTAAAATTCAACTGAGCAACATAACTTTTTGGTTTGTAAGATTTATGCTTCTGTTAATAAATCCTACTCTCGTTTGCAGTTTGAAGGCTCTAACTTATTTGCATCTTATCAAACCACCTAAATCTGCAGGGGGTTGAAGACTACTTTTAGGCACTGTATATTTGGTTTTTATTAAGTTGCCTAATAACTCTGCACAGTAATGGTTACCTGCACAAACAGATATCCTCCTAAGGCCCCTTTCACATCAGCGGTAAGCGCTGATCACGGAAGTTGTGGTGAAAAAAACGCAACTGCCGCGGTTACCGTATAAGGCTGCTTTCACACAAGCGTTTTTTTTTTTCAAATCGCGCAGATGCAGTGAAAAAACCGCATCTGCCGCGATTACCGCATATCGGCTGCACTTGCGGCGCGGTTGTGGCAAGCCACATACAATGTATAGGGGGGCTCGCGGCAAGTGCGGTTTTGGCACTTGCGGCAGGTGCGGCCGTGAAAAAACCGCGGCTGACCGCGTTTTTTTTTTTTCGCTGCCGCAAGTGCCAAAACCGCACCTGCCGCGAGCCCGCCTATACATTGTATGGGGCTTGCCGCAAGTGCAGCCGGTATGCGGTAATCGCGGCAGATGCGTTTTTTTTCACCCCATCTGCCGCGATTTGAAAAAAACGCTGATATGAAAGGGGCCTACCAGCCACACTTGCGGTTCACCTGCGGCAAGCCCCATGCAATGTCTATGGGGCTTGCGGCAAGTGCAGTATAGTTGAGGTTTCTGCACTTGTGGCAGATGCGAAAAGACCGCACTTGCCGCACACTTACCGCAAGCCCCATAGACATTGCATGGGGATTGCCGCAGGTGAACTGCAAGTGCGGCTGTTATGCGGTAACTGCGGCAGTTACATTTTTTTCACCGCAGCTGCTGCGATCAGCGCTTACTGCTGATGTGAAAAGGCTCTAAGATAGCCAAATCTAAAAAAACCCCAATCCAACTTCCAAAAATATTATTAAGCTTTGATATTTGAGTCTTTTGGGTTGATTGAGAACATAGTTGTTGATCAATAATAAAAATAATCCTCTAAAATACAACTTGCCTAATAATTCTGCACACGGTGTAATAGAATTGCTGGGTCCTGCTCCAGAAGCCACATTGGTAGCATGTGGCCACCAGACTAGAACCCTCCAAATCCACATGCTAC
Source organism: Allobates femoralis (assembly GCA_033576535.1). Taxonomy (NCBI): domain Eukaryota; kingdom Metazoa; phylum Chordata; class Amphibia; order Anura; family Aromobatidae; genus Allobates; species Allobates femoralis. The sequence goes on along the minus strand of JARQOC010000001.1, from coordinate 506,170,712 downwards.
TATCTGCGCGGCCTCTTCTGATTAGCTGGCCAGCACAAAGTTGACATATCGAGGCATGATGCACACGTTGTTACGGAGGTTTAATTATTAAAGGATTCTCGAAGTTGAGGAAGCACTGGGCACTGCGGTATCTACTTCAATCTGTTGCACCTATGTAGATCCAGTATGGACCAGGTGCAGATACTCCTTACCGATGGTGCACGCTTAACCAGATCCATTGAACGTACAGTCATGGCCAAAAGTTTTGAGAATGACACCAAAATTATATTTTCACATGATCTGCTGCCCTCTGGTTTTTATTTGTGTTTGTCTGATGTTTATATCACATACAGAAATATAATTGCAATTATATTATGAGTACCAAAAGGTTATATTGACAGTTAAAATGAGTTAATGCAGCAAGTCAATTCAGCAAGTCAATATTTGCAGTGTTGACCCTTCTTCTTCAGGACCTCTGCAATTCTCCCTGGCATGCTCTCAATCAACTTCTGGACCAAATCCTGACTGATAGCAGTACATTCTTGCATAATCAATGCTTGCATTTTGCCAGAATTTGTTGGTTTTTGTTTGTCCACCGTCTCTTGATGATTGACCACAAGTTCTCAATGGGATTAAGATCTGGGGAGTTTCCAGGCCATGGACCCAAAATCTCTGTTTTGTTCCCTGAGCCATTTAGTTATCGCCTTTGCTTTATGGCAAGGTGCTCCATCATGCTGGAAAAGGTAATGTTGGGCGCCAAACTGCTCTTGGACGGTTGGGAGAAGTTGCTCTTGGAGGACATTCTGGTACCATTCTTTATTCATGGCTGTGTTTTTAGGCAAGACTGTGAGTGAGCCGATTCCCTTGGCTGAGAAGCAACCCCACACATGAATGGTTTCAGGATGCTTTACAGTTGGCATGAGACAAGACTGGTGGTAGCGCTCACCTCTTCTTCTCCGAATAAGTTGTTTTCCAGATGTCCCAAACAATCGAAAAGGGGATTCATCAGAGAAAATGACTTTACCCCAGTCTTCAGCAGTCCACTCCCTGTACCTTTTGCAGAATATCAGTTGGTCCCTGATGTTTTTTCTGGAGAGAAGTGGCTTCTTTGCTGCCCTCCTTGAAACCAGGCCTTGCTCAAAGAGTCTCCGCCTTACAGTGCGTGCAGAAGCACTCACACCAGCCTGCTGCCATTCCTGAGCAAGCTCTGCACTGCTGGTAGTCCGATCCCGCAGCTGAAACAGTTTTAAGATACGGTCCTGGTGTTTGCTGGTCTTTCTTAAGCGCCCTGGAGCCTTTTTGACAACAAGGGAAGCTCTCTCCTTGAAGTTCTTGATGATGCGATAGATTGTTGATTGAGGTGCAATCTTTGTAGCTGCGATACTCTTCCCTGTTAGGCCATTTTTGTGCAGTGCAATGATGGCTGCACATGTTTCTTTAGAGATAACCATGGTTAACTGAAGAGAAACAATGATACCAAGCACCAGCCTCCTTTTTAAAGTGTCCAGTGGTGTCATTCTTACTTAATCATGACTGATCGCCTGCCCTGTCCTCATCGACACCCACACCTGTGTTAATGGAACAGTCACTAAAACGATGTTAGCTGCTCCTTTTAAGGCAGGACTGCAATGATGTTGAAATGTGTTTTGGGGGTTAAACTTCATTTTCTAAGCAAATATTGACTTTGTAAGTAATTGCTGTTAAGCTGATCACTCTTTATGACATTCTGGAGTATATGCAAATTGCCATTAGAAAAACTGAAGCAGTAGACTTTGTTAAATTTAATATTTGTATCATTCTCAACTTTTGGCCATGACTGTATTCCATATATAGAAAAAATTAGCTGCACTCACCAGTGTATATGTCTTCAGTTTATTGAAGCTGGGTTACAGGCATGGCATGGCGAGGGGAGGGAGTGAGGAGTGCAGACGACGGGCCCTGTTTCACGGCGGGATGCCGCCTCTTCCGGTCAAGTCTCCACTTGGAGACTTGACCGAAAGAGGCGGCATCCCGCCGCGAAACGGTGCCCGTCGTCTGCACTCCTCACTCCTCCCCTCGCCATGCCATGCCTGTAACCCGGCTTCAATAAACTGAAGACATATACACTGGTGAGTGCAGCTCATTTTTTCTATATATGGAATTAATTACACAGGCCTGCGATGAAAAAAATACAAGAGAAGTTTTCACTGATTTTTATGTAATTTGGTGTGCTGATTATGAAAATGACCTCCATTTTTTTTCCATCACGTAAGGATTTTTTGTAAAACCAAGATCGATATTTTTGCTAAAATCCTATTTAATAAGGAATTCTGTCGAACAATTGCACATGTAATATCTGGCAACAGTGGTTTTTATCCATTGAAATTTATGTATAAATATAAAGCGGCCCCCCTGCTGGCACACGGCCCCCCCCATCGGTGTACAGAGGCCCCCCTGCTGGCACACGGCCCCCCCTTTGGTATACAGAGGCCCCCTGCCTCCTCCGCATTGATCTCACCCTCCGATGTCCGCAGGCACCCGGGTCCTCCGTCTACTCTCCTCGCTGTATGCCGGCGGTTTCTACATGTGACCGCCGGGCGCAGTGATGACGTCATCCCTGCTGCGCTGCTCTCAGCAAAGCCGGCATACAGTGAGGAGAGTGGACGGAGGACATCGGAGGGTGAGATCAATGCGGAGGCAGGGGGCCTCTGTATATCGATGGGGGGGCCGTGTGCCAGCAGGGGGGCCTCTGTATTCCGATAGGGGGGCCGTGTGCCAGCAGGGGGGCCTCTGTATATCTATTATATAATCACGAATGGGTTTTTTGCCCCTTTTGAGTCCGCTCACGCTGCGAGTCAGCGTGGTCATGTGGATACGCCCGAAGCATTGGCCGCGCAGCGGCCATTGCGAGTGGTTCTAAGGCGACTCGCTATGCCCGCGCAGCGGGCATGGCGAGTCGCCTTAGCAGCGCGAAGCATTGGCCGCGAAGCGGCCATTGCGAGTCAGAGACTCGCTCTGCTAGAATCCCGATGCATCTGCATCGGGCACCCAGCTAGTTTATACATAAATTTCAATGGATAAAAACCACTTGTCAGATATTACATGTACAATTGTTCGACAGAATTCCTTTTTAAATAGGATTTTAGCAAAAATATCGATCTTGGTTTTACAAAAAATCCTTACGTGATGGAAAAAACTGTTAACTACAGCGCTGTCTTGGCAGATAATACCTTAAATGATGGGGCCATATTTTGACAACCCCCCCCCCCCTTTAACACCTACCGTAATTTTCTGCTGTTTAGAGAAGCTGGGTGCTCCTAATTTAGATGTTTTGAGATGGACCTATTTTAGACAGATGGACTTCATCATACTAGGCAAGGATGTCATACTTTGGCCCCCCATCTGTTGTAAAACTACAACTCCCAGAATGCCCTGATAGATGTTGGTTGACCAGGCATGCTGGGAGTTGTAGTTTTACAACAGCTGTTGGTCCAGAGTTGACATCCCTGTACTAGGGGAACCCTCCAAAAGCCAGATTATGCAAGACTCGGGTACAATACGCAAGTCTAAATATTATATTGTCACCCCATTAATTTTGTTAGGCACCATTTTATGTGAATCTGGGAAAAATGTTCTGATGAAAATAACAGCTGGAAGGTTGATTTGTTTGTTGCTTTAACTCTCTGACTTGTTTAATCCGTCCTTGTATTAACGTCCTTCAAAACAAGGGGATATTTTGTGATCAGTTTGTCGGTCTCCAATGTTGAGTTGCAAACATGGAGAAACATTGCAGTACATGCTCAGTTTCACTACAGCGCCCCTCCTGGATTAGTTAAGAATTACAAAGCCTGACTAATACAGGTCAGGTAATGTCCTCCTGTGTGAGAGATGCTCTTTGTAGCCATTCTCCCCCTTGTGAATAGAAGAGGATCCTAAATATGGAAATGACTCAAAATTCCCTCATAGTTTAAATTAATGTATTCGTTTCTTAGTGTCTTCTCTATCCATTATTTTCTCTTGGTTGCTGCAGAATATTTAGGTGTGAAGCTTATAGGAAACATCAATAAGGAATTGGTGATGACACTTGGACTTGTTTCTGTTAATTTTCCTCTGTTTTTCAGGGTTATCCTCTAAGGCTGGCTTCACACCACAATTTTTCCCTGTCAGGTTCTGTCTGGTGTTTTGCAGGATGCATCGGACAGAACTTGACAGCCCCTGACAAACAGAATCGGAGGGCAAATCTGCCCTCTGATCTTGTTTTGCGCTGGAATCAGCGGCTGCTTCTGTCCAGTGCTAAAATTTCAGCATAGCAGCTGGAGGGGGGCTAGCTGCGGTGCTGAAATTTCAGCCGCGGCTCTTTTAGCTGCGCTTTCCAGGTGCTGTATGAGCGCAGCTTGAATTTCAGAGCCGCTGCTCGTTCGGCATTCGTGAACCGGATTGTTTTCCTCCTGGATCTGGCCCCCATAGACTCCCATGTTATGGGCGCTGAATCGCCCTGGATCTAGTTTTGTTACATTTTTGCCCTGGACACAAAATGCTGCATGCTCCCATTTTGTGTCTGGGGCAAAGAACTAAATAAACCGGATCCAGCCGGACAGACACCAAACTGGATGGCAAATAACTGCCATCTGGCTTCATAGGGATACAGTAGGGGCAAAATCGGATCTGTGGCTGTCCAGTATGAACTGGACAGCCCCGGCTCCCAAAAACTCATGGTATGAAGCCAGTCTAAGGCTAGGGTCACACTTGCAGCTTTTACATGCATTTTTGGAGACCTGCGTTTTTAAAAACGCACGTAAAAACGCACCTATAGGCCCCCATGCAAAAAACACATGCCCTAATAGCAAAAACGCATGCCCCAATAGCAAAAACGCATGCCTAAAGTGCCACGCGTTTTTGCACTTCTGTGAGGAGCTGCCTTCAAAAACGCATGGTACATTAGTACCACTTGGTACCATCCAAAAATGCATGCGTTTTCCATAGGGGCCCATGTTAAACGCATGCGTTTTTAAATCGGCACCAAAAAATGGTGCATGCACTTTTTGAATCAGCAGCAAAAAAAAAAAAAAAAAACACATGGGTACCTAAAGGCACCTAAAAACACCCATGCAGAAATGAAAAAAGCATGCAGAAACGCATGCTTATTTTTAAGGCGCTTAAAATACTCATGCCAAGTGTGACCCTAGCCTTAGGCCGGCTTCACACCACGGTTCTTCAATGTTAGGTTTTGTCCGGTGTTTTGCAGGATGCACTGGACAGAACCTGACATCCCTGGACAAAACCGTACCGGAGGGCAAATATCCGCTCCGATCCTGTTTTCTGCTGGAAACAGCGGCTGCTGCTGTCCAGTGCTGAAATATCAGCACAGCGGCTTGCAGGCGAGCTGGGTGCGGTGCTGATATTTCAGCCATTGAGCTCCCCAGGTGCTGAAATTGAGCGGCAGCTGCTTTTAAAAGCTGCCGCTCTTTCAGCATCCGGGAACCGGCCCGATTTTATGTTGGATCCGGCGCACATAGACTCCCATGCTATGGGCGCAGGATCCGGTTTTGTGCGATTTTTGCCTGGACCAAAAGATGCTGTAAACTGCGATTTATTTATTTATTTTTTGGGTCCGGGGCAAAAAACGAAATCCCCCGGATGCAGCCGGACACACACCAAACTGCCATCCGGCACCTTAGGGATACAATAGGGCCAAAATCTGATCCGAGGCTGTCCAGTTCACACCGGACAGCCCCAGATCCAGAAAATCGAGAAGGCCGGCTTCACACCACGTTTATTTGCTGTCAGCTTCTGTCCGGTGTTTTTCAGGATGCATTGGACAGGCCCGGACAAAAGTGAACCGGTGGGCAAATATGCCCTCCAATCCTGTTTTGTGCTGGAATCCTCCCTGCGCGCGGCTGCCGCTGTCCAGTTGCTGAAATTTCAGCCGGCGGCTCTTTTAGCTGCGCTGTCCAGTTGCTGAAATTTCAGCCGGCGGCTCTTTTAGCTGCGCTGTCCAGTTGCTGAACGAGTGCGGCTTGAATTTCAGAGCCGCTGCTCGTTCAACAGCCGGCGTACGGGAACTGGATAGTTTTGCTGCCGAATCTGGCAATCCGGCGCCCATAGACTCCCATGTTATGGGGCGCCGGATCCAGAATCATCTGGTTTTGTGCAATTTTTACCCGGACACAAAAAATGCCTCATGCTCCGATTTTGTGTCTGGGGCAAAAAACGAAATGCCTTGGATCCAGTCGGACAGACAGCAAAACGAATGGCAAATAGCTGCCATCCGGTGCCATAGGGATATAGTGGGGGCCAAATCAGATTCGGGGCTGTCTGGTTCACACCAGACAACCCCGGATCCCAAAAATCGTGGTGTGAAGCCGGCCTAACAAAGGTCAGGTGTTATATCACCTGTTTGTATGATGTGAATCTGTAGCTCATCCAGGTGAAACATGAGAACATGGATGAAGCTGGATCCTTCATGTCCATACACTTTGCCAAACATTTTTTTTTAGAAAGATAACAAACAGGGCTATTCCTCCTCCTCCCAGAGAAATTCCTTCATACAAGCCAGCAGGGAGAAATGATTTCTGAAAGAAGCCATCCATAAATAGAGGATACCGGCCTCAGTGCCAGGTCAGGCCACTTGCAGATTGAGTGTGCTTTTCTATGCTTGATGGGCAGGGATTCATGGTTCATGTGATTTTGTATTTATTTACAGCCAACGATATCCCAGGGCAAGTATTAGTCACAGATTGTTGGATGTGATCCTTTCCCATATTACTGACTACAGTTTAGATCCGTGCATACTCTCCTCAGACGTTCGCTGCCTGTATATCACGTCTGACCAATGATCACAGCCATAATTATGGATCCCTTGTGGTGACTGCGCAGCAGGTTGTAAAATGCCAAACACAATGTATACCTTCCCGGGGAATGCGAACAGGATGTCCGTATCATCTGGCATCTCTATACACGAGTATCCATATGAACCTGAAATGTATTGTAATAATCCAGCACAACTCTCCAGTTACTAAATGATTATATTATACTGAAACTATGTCTTGATGCTTCTGGTTGGTGTGTTATGTGGGTCCACCATTGGGCAATTGTATTTTTTTACTCTCCCTCCTTTACGTGCAGAATTGCCTCTAGGTTTGTAGCTGAATATAGCGGCCATGTAGGCAGGGCAGGGTACAATGGTAACTTTTTTTTAAAAAGTCGCACATCTGGCTTGTGGCTCATTACATAGCTAAAACAGGCACATGTTTGGGCAGAAACTGATTGCACCCAATGACTGCAACAAAAAAAGTGGTTATTCTAATGTTCCAGAGGTGTCGCCTATGTGTAGGATGGGCAATAACTTGCTGATTGATGGGGCTCTGACTCCTAGGACCCCCTCTAAACCCCACAGAACGGAGCTCTGCAGAAACCCACCTCAGGGAAATAATGACTGTTCAGATCGATTCATTCCCTATGGGATTGCCAGACATAATGTTGTCTTTGTCCGACAGCTCCATAGAGTATGAAGTGAGTGGTGGAGGCCATAGCTCCATTGAGATGGGATCTATATGGGGTGGGACAGTGGCTCAGTGGTTAGCACTGCAGCCTTGCAGCGCTTAGATCCTGGGTTCAATTCCCACCAAGGACTACATCTGCAAGGAGTTTGTATGTTCTATGTGGGTTTCCTCCGGGCACTCCAGTTTCCTCCCACATTTCAAAGACACAATGATAGGATGTGAATATGAGCCCCAACAGGGACAGTGTTGCAAAAATGTATGTAAAGCACTATGGAATTAATATCGCTATATAAATGAATAAATATTATATTATTTTTAGATCTATAGTGGTCCGATCAGTCAGACTCCTTCCATTCAGCATATTATTTCGTATTTTATGTGATATCAACTAACCATTTAATACATTTCACCACTCCTCAGAATTTTTCTTTTCTTATTTTTACTCCAGCCCTTCCCCCCCTTTTTGAGAAAAAAAATAAATGTGATGTGAATTTTGTATGTTTTATCTTTATTACTAGCTGTTAAGGGGAGTCACACGCGTCAATATCGCCTGCACGATCTCGGCTGCGAGTGACGTTGCAGCGATATTGACGCATGTGACATACTGAATCAACCAGCGATAAATCGCTGGTTGATGATCGCCAGGTTTTAGAACCTGCTCTAAAACCTGGCGATTGTCGCCCGGTGGACACGCAGCATCGCTGCGTGTGACACCGGGAGTAGCGATATTCCAGCTCCCAGCGCCTCTCACAAGCGCTGGGAGCTGGTATCCAAAGTAAACTGCGGGTATCTAGGCAGCGCGCGCTGCCTAGATACCCGACGTGTACCTTAGTTACCAGCCTCCTCCGCTCACCGGCTGGTATCTAATGTACACAGCGGGTAACTAGGGTCCCTAGTTACCCGCTGTGTACCTTAGATACCAGCCGGTGAGCGGAGGAGGCTGGTAACTAAGGTACACGTCGGGTATCTAGGCAGCGCGCGCTGCCTAGATACCCGCAGTTTACCTTGGAGACCAGCCTGCTCCCGCTTCCAGCAGGCTGGCAGCGGGAGCAAGACATCATGGAAACGATATTTAAATCGTTTCCATGATGTCTCTGGTCAATTTATCACTGGTGAGTCTGTCTGTGTGACAGCTCACCAGCAATCAGCCGTCAATGTCGTCAGCGATCATCTCACTGACGACATTGACGCGTGTGACACCCCCTTAAGGTTCTTGTGCTGCCGCTCTCCTAATCTCTACTTCAAGGTTCAGGAAAAGAAAACTTCCTGTGTGTTATGCGTTGAGAACTTAAGCCCCCGTCACACTAAGCGAGATTGGTAGCGAGATCGCTGCTAAGTCACAAATTTGGTGACGCAACAGCGTCCTCGCCAGTGATCTCGCTATGTTTGACACTTAGCAGCGACCAGGCCCCTGCTGTGAGATCGTGTCAGTCACCTGGACCATTTTTTGACCGTTGGGATCCCGCTGGGCAGCATGCATCGGTGTGTTTGACAGGGACAACAACCAATTACCTCAATACTACATGTCTGAGAAACAGGGTCCTAACAACCTACGTATTGGTGTGGATCGTTGTTGCGTCACTGGTGAGATCTCTGACATCTCACCAGCTATCCTGACAGCGACGCTCCAGCGATCCTACCACGTCGTATCGTTGTTAGGATCGCTGGTGTATCACCAAGTGTGACGATACTCTTACCTAGGAAATCATTCAGGGAGTAAATGTGTGTAATAACTGCTCAGGGCCGGCTCCAGGTTTTTGTGGGCCCCGGGCCAAACAGTATCAGTGGGCCCCTTTAGCACAAACCATGATACATTAATATAATATAGAAGCTGCAGGCTGTGTATATATAATATAGAGGCTCGTGGGTGGGCTCTATATATAATATAGAGGCTGTTCAGGGCTGTATATATAATATGGAGACTGCCGGGCTGTATATATAATATAGAGACTGCGGGTTGTATATATTATTTGGAGGCTGTGCTGGCCTGTATATAGTATTTGGAGGCTGTGCCAGGCTGTATATATTATTTGGAAGCTGTGGCAGCCCAGCAGCAGCCCCCAAATAATACATACAGCCCATCACAGCCTCCAAATAAAATATATATATATATAGCCCATCGCAGCCTCCATATTATATATACAGCACAGCAGCAGCCTCCATATACCCCAGCACAGTCTCTATACCTCTGCAGCAGCCTCCATATGCCACAATATACAGTCAGCACAGCCTCTATATACCCCAGCACAGTCACGGCCTGTGTATACCCCAGCACAGTCACGGCCTGTGTATACCCCAGCACAGTCACGGCCTGTGTATACCCCAGCACAGTCACGGCCTGTGTATACCCCAGCACAGTCACGGCCTGTGTATACCCCAGCACAGTCACGGCCTGTGTATACCCCAGCACAGTCACGGCCTGTGTATACCCCAGCACAGTCACGGCCTGTGTATACCCCAGCACAGTCACGGCCTGTGTATACCCCAGCACAGTCACGGCCTCCATGGTACATATAATCCCCATCCTGCTGCACATTGTAAAAAAAAAAAACACCTGATCATACTCACCTTCCATCCGCTCCCTGGGGCTGTGTCCTCCTCAGATTCTTCCCCACCACATCCTTATAGCAGCAGGCTCCCGGGACTGTGGAGCTTCCTCCTGGCTGCAGCAGTATGATGAGGGCACAGTGATGACTCAT
>JARQOC010000001.1:505545796-505560453 GCA_033576535.1 Allobates femoralis | reverse complement strand
TCTTGTGAGTAGTACTGTGCTCTTATCTTACTTAAAGGGAAGGTGGCGCATTTTTTTTTGTATTAAAAATAATTGTTTATATAAACAATTATTTTTGATACAAAATTAAATGTTTAACTTTAATAATTTTTTTTTTATTAATTATTTTTGCAGCCACTGGGGGCTGCCATTTTGCTTTACAGGAGTGTAAGACTCACTGCATGACACTAACACGTCTGCGATTACGGCAGCCCTGGGCATAGGGAACAGTGGTCGGCCTCTGGGCTGTCCAGATCACAGAGGAAGGAGGAGACCGGCACCATCTTTGTGGAGCCCACAACGTGAGCTGAGCGGTTATAAGAGACCGAGGACAGGATGCGGCTTGGAGACAGGAGTGCGGGCAACGGAGGTTTGGGGTGAGGTAAGTATCAACGGGAAGCGCGGTGATCAGCGATGCTTCCCTCCAGTCTGCAGTGATTAGAGCAAAGGAGTGTGTGTGTGTGTGTGTGTGTGTGTGTGTGTGTGTGGGGGGGGGCGAACAGCACACAGTGGGCAGAAAGCATATGGGGTGAGACATAGGGGGCAGAGGGCATATGGGATGAGACAGGGGAGCATAGAGCATGTAGGGTAAGACACAAGGGGCAGAGGGCATATGGGATGAGACAGGGGAGCAGAGAGCATATAGGGTGAGACACAAGGGGCAGAAGGCATAGGGTGAGACACAAAGGGCAGAGACCATGGGGTGAGACAAAGGGGGCAGAGAGCATATGAGGTGAGACATGAGGGCAGAGAGCATATGGGATGAAACACAAAGGGGTAGAGAGCATATGAGGTGAGACATGGGGGCAGAGAGCATATGGGATGAGACACAGAGGGGCAGAGAGCATATGGGGTGAGACACAGGGGGCAGAGAGCATGGGGTGATACACGGGGCAAAGAGCATATGGGGTGAGACACACTCTAATATCAGACCTCAGTGTCTGCTCTGTACTGTATTACCAGGCCTGGGCTTGCAGAGCTGACACTCTAATATCAGACTTTGCTGCATAAGAATCTGCATGTAGTTGTGTGTTGGTATCACTTTGTGTCTACAACAAAATGGCTCCAATCTGTGAGTGACCCTAAACTTCATCGTCTCTTATCCATTTGTAAACACCCAGAAGGGCAGGAGTGAGGAGACATCATACACGGAGCAGATCCAGCCCAGATTTTCAGCAGTCGTACTGCCTGCCAGCTGTACACTAGGTTTTCATGCCAAATTTCAGCAGCTGCTCCCCCTAGTGTTTCAAAGTGCAACATATCAAATCTTTTAAATTATTTTTCATATTTTACTCTATTAAAAAAATATGATAGTATTGGAAAAAACAAATCAAAACATTAATACTTAACATTTTTGCAATAGTTGAAACATTTTCTTTTGATGGCACCTTCACTTTAAGTTCTTCTCATAGCTATACAGCAAACAGTGCCTGAGCTGGATGTGCATGAGCAGGGTGCTCCGTGCTGTTTCGGAGGTTGGTTTGGTCTTCTGTTTTGTGAATTTGTGAGAGAAGTTCATTAAACTTCCTCTCCCTCTTTTTTGACCCTGTGGCCAATTTGATCAGATCCCAGGAATATTGGCTTAATAGGAATTCCATACTGAAAACGCATGGTCTACTGAGCCCACGTTCATATCAAAGAACTCCTACAAGCAAGACTTTAGGTGATCAACGTGAGCTGGATTTGCTAAAATGTAGGGACCTTCCTGGAAAAGACATCTCAAAAGAATTCCCATTGAAAAATCTCATTCTAGCACACCTAACAGACAACAACTTGACCCTTTTAAACCTTCCATCCATGACTGCTACTACATAGCCATGGAAAGCACTACAAAAAGCAATGAAATGAGCCTCCTTTAGCTAAGATACAGAAAACCCGATAGAAATCTTAGAAATAATCTTACCTCTCCTATAATTAAAAGACTGGAAACTAAAAGGAATTAAATATATCTTGAATATTTTTTTGGAGTACAGCAAAGAATTAAGCCCCTTTTACCTATACATAAAAAAGTTAGGGTGGATGATATGGACTTTGTTCCTTACCTAGATATAAAGGGATACCTGTCCAACATTAATAAGTAAAAGAACTTTCAAAAACCTCCCTTGCCAAAACATATATATGCTCTTCTTAAGGATCCTCACAACTTATCTATGTGGAAAAAAGAGAATTTTGTTTACGTACCGTAAATTCTTTTTTCTTTAATCATCAATGGGAGACCCAGACAATGGGGTTTAGGGCACTGCCCTCCGGAGGTCACACTAGGTACTACAAGTTTGTAGACACCGCCTCCTCCGCTTATAAACCCCTACCGCAGGGAACATCCTCAGTTTGGTCTACAAGCTGCGAGGAGGAAATAAACCACACCCGAAACATCGGGAAGAATGCCGTGCACAAACGGTTCAACAACCCGGCAAACACTGTCTCAACAGAGAACAGAGCCAATGCAAAACATGCAAAGGAACAACTGGGTGGGTGCTGGGTCTCCCATTGATGATTAAAGAAAAAAGAATTTACGGTACGTAAACAAAATTCTCTTTTTTCTGGTCATCATAATGGGAGACCCAGACAATGGGGATGTCCTAAAGCAATACCCCAGGGCGGGAAAAGTTCCTCAACAAGACGGATAACACATGGTTCCCTTTTAAAGGTGGGCAACCGCCGCCTGGAGAACCCGCCTGCCCAAACTTGCATCCGCAGAGGCATGGGCATGCACCATATAGTGCTTAGAGAAAGTGTGCAGGCTGGACCAAGTGGCCGCCTGACACACCTGTAGAGCAGACGCTCTATGTCGCAAAGCCCAAGAGGCACCTACGGCTCTGGTAGAGTGAGCCTTCAATCCCACCGGGAGAGGCAAACCAGAAGTCCGGTAAGCCTCCTGGATGGAAGCCTTAATCCATCTGGCCAATGTCGATTTCGACGCCGCGGACCCCTTACAGCGACCTGTCGTAAGAACAAATAAGGAATCCGAACTCCTAAAGGAGGCGGTCCTAGACACATAAATGCGTATAGCTCTCACGAGATCCAGAGTATGGAGGTCGCGTTCAACCTGATGAACGGGAGCGGGGCAAAATGATGGGAGAACAATCTCCTGGTTCAGGTGGAAAGTTGAAACCACCTTCGGCAAGAATTCTGGCCGTGGACGCAACACCACCTTGTCTTGGTGAACCACCAGAAAGGGTGACTTGCACGATAGTGCAGCCAATTCTGAGACCCTCCTCAGAGATGTAATTGCCACCAGAAAGGTCACTTTCTGGGATAGACGAGATAGAGAAACCTCCCTCAGAGGCTCAAACGGCGGTTTCTGCAATGCCGCCAGGACCATGTTAAGGTCCCAAGGGTCTAGAGGTCTCTTGTAGGGCGGAACCATCCGTGACACCCCCTGCAGAAATTGACGGACCTTCGGGAGTAGCGCCAATCGCCTGTCAAACAGCACTGAAAGTGCTGATACTTGGCCTTTCAAAGAGCCAAGGGATAACCCCAATTCCAAACCCGACTGTAGGAAAGCCAACAACGTCGGGATGGACAAGGGCCACGGAGACCGTCCGCCAGAGTCACACCAAGTAAAAAAGATTTTCCACGTTCTGTGGTACATCTTCCTGGAAACTGGCTTTCTAGCCCGATTCATAGTGGCAACCACCGTAGGGGAGAACCCCCTGGATGTCAGCAGCCAGGCCTCAAGAGCCATGCAGTCAATCTGAGGGCCCTGGAATTGAGGTGGAAGAATGGGCCTTGCGCGAGTAAATCTGCGCGTTCTGGAAGAGCCCACCTGTGTCCGCCTGACAGTTGCCACAGGTCCGGATACCAGGACCTCCTGGGCCAGTCTGGAGCCACTAGAATGGCTACCCTGCATTCCGACCTGATTTTCCACAGCACCCTGGGAATCAGAGCCAGAGGCGGGAACACATATGGTAGATGGAATCTGGACCAAGTCAAGATCAGGGCGTCCGCTCCCAGAGACTGGGGGTCCCATGACCTCGCCATGTATTGCGGAACCTGATGATTCAGCCGCGAGGCCATCAGATCCACGTCCGGAGTGCCCCATCTGCTGCAGATGTCCTGGAAGACGTCTGGATGAAGAGACCACTTCAGATATAGACACAGACCCGAAAGTTGAACCCCCATCATCGTCCTCACCATCAGAGGAACGCTCCTCCTCAGAGAGAGCCTGGAGCTCGGGTGACTCCTCACGACGAGCCCGCTTAAGGGGTCTCACAGCAGAAGAGGGAGACACCCGGGGGTAACTGGACGGAGTAGCTGGGCTATCCAGCCTCCTATTAAGTGCCTCCAGGGATTGCGACATGGAGGACAGCTGGGACAACAGAGATTCATTGATCTTGTTCTGAGTCTCCCATGGCCCTGAGATCACCTGAACCTCAGGGTATAGCACCGGAGCTGCTGACTCAGCAGTGCCAGCCCGGGCCTCTGGGCGTCCGCAGTTATTGCAGGACCCCTCCACCAGTGTTCCATTGCATGTAGCACAGGTAATGGTGGTCTCTGCCGCCCTAGCAGCACGCTTCCCAGCTGAGGACATCGCCACAGTAGGGGAAGATAAGCCAAATTGCAGACAACAAAGCCGGGAATCCCGGTGGCTTACCGACCGCAGTAAAGCGGTATGAGGAAGCGGTGTGTGTGTGTGACCTCCGCGACGGTTTCCGGTCTCCCCTTTGGAGTGCAGACGCACGCTGCATACGAATCCCAACCGGGAAGTGAGGGTAAAGATGGCCGCCGACAGTGAAACTGTGGGCGGCGCCGAAGACACGCGGGAAACACACACACACGCCCATCGATGACGTCACCGCACGGGCTGCTTCCCATCCTCCAAGCATCCTCAGCATGAGGGAGCCGGAGCCCGCAGCGCGGGAAAAAGTGTAAAAAGTTATACACAGACTGCATGCACAAAACAAACATCCGCAGCCCACGGCCTCAGCCCCTGTGACACACAGGGCGGTCAGCCAGGGTGACCCCAGCACAGGGTACACCCGCAGAACCGCGGACCCGAGGGTAACGCGCGGTCTGAGTGTCATGAAACACATAAAGTGCCAGACACTACCCCCAGGCACACAGGAGACACAGAGTGCCTCAGTGCCGGTCCGGTCTGTAAGCACCATTTAGGGAGGCCTCGGACGGGGGTGCAGCACCAGTCCGGAGTGTAAACACCATTTAGGGAGGCCTCGGACTGGGCTGGCTCCAGTCCGGTCTGTAAGCACCATTTAGGGAGGCCTCGGACGGAGCGGAGCTGTGCAAGGCTCCCATCTCCCACTCTCCAGAGCCCCCCAGAGAGGGATGGAAAGGAGCGTGACAGCGTACCGGGGGAACACGAAGTGTCCAGGCTCTAGGCCCTCCGGTACCTCCACCAGCGTGTGCCACTAAGGGTGAGCGGGGAGGCTGTCACAGGTCCCGATAGGACCATATTACCTTGTCTTCAGACGCCATCACGTAAGTAGTGAGAATGCAGTGAAGTGCAAGCAAAGCGTGATCTCTCCGAGCACACTAAGTTTAAAACTGAGGATGTTCCCTGCGGTAGGGGTTTATAAGCGGAGGAGGCGGTGTCTACAAACTTGTAGTACCTAGTGTGACCTCCGGAGGGCAGTGCCCTAAACCCCATTGTCTGGGTCTCCCATTATGATGACCAGAAAACTAGGAATACATAACTTTCTCAGCAAGGAAGTTGATTTACTGTACTATATTTTTCAGACTATGAAATAATTTTGCGGGGACAGTGGGGGCTGCGTCTTATAGTCCGGATGTATGGTAGGATGTCTGGCTGTGGCTGTGGAAGAAGTGGTGGGATAAGCGGCAACAGTGAAGCAGGTCACTGGAGGCAGTGGTAGGCTGTAGGTGATCACTAGAGCCCGCTGTTTAAGTTAATTTAATATTCACCTCTCCCCTGCCCATCACCTCTCAGCACTGAAGCCAGGCTGAGAGGTGGGCGGGATGATGGAGAGGTGAATATTAAATGAAGTTAAATAGCAGCTGCGGGCAATTGTGTGTGGATATTCACTGCTTCCCACACATCATCATTGACGTGAGAGCAGTGAATATACTGGCACAGACTATACTCTGCACCGCATCCTCCTGTCTTCTTTTCCTGGGAGACAACAGAGTGTGTGGAGTGTAGTGCACGACAGTGACGTAATTGCTGTACACCCAGACACTGATCATCTGTTGGCAAAAGAAGACAGGAGGATGACGCAATCCTACGAGGGAGTGATGGGTGAGTATAATCGTTTAATTTTGTTTAGTGTTCAGAATGGGTCACAGTTAACAGTGGGGTACCACAGGGGTCAGTGTTGGGCCCACTTCTATTTAATATATTTATTAATGACCTTGTAGGGGGCATACGGAGTAGAATCTCAATATTTGCAGATGACACTAAACTCTGCAGGGTAATCAATACAGAGGAGGACAATTTTATATTACAGGAGGATTTATGTAAACTAGAAGCTTGGGCTGCTAAATGGCAAATGCGCTTTAATGGGGATAAATGTAAAGTCATGCACTTGGGCAGAGGAAACAAAAGGTATAATTATGTGCTTAATTGTAAAACACTGGGCAAAACTGTCACTGAAAAAGACCTGGGTGTATGGGTAGATGACAAACTCACATTTAGTGGCCAGTGTCAGGCAGCTGCTGCAAAGGCAAATAAAATAATGGGATGCATTAAAAGAGGCATAGATGCTCATGAGGAGAACATAATTTTACCTCTATACAAGTCACTAGTGCGACCACACTTAGAATACTGTGTACAATTCTGGTCTCTGGTGTATAAGAAAGACATAGCTGAACTAGAGCGGGTCCAGAGAAGAGCGACAAAAGTCATTAGAGGACTAAGGGGTCTGCAATACCAAGACAGGTTATTAAACTTGGGGTTATTTAGCTTGGAAAAACGAAGGCTTAGGGGTGATCTTATAATAATGTATAAATATATGAGGGGACAGTACAGAGACCTTTCTAATGATCTCTTTACTCTTAGGCCTGAGACTGGGACAAGGGGGCATCCTCTACATCTGGAGGAAAAAAGGTTTAATCATAATCACAGACGCGAATTCTTTACTGTAAGAGCAGTGAGACTATGGAACTCTCTACCACATGATGTTGTAATGAGTGAGTCACTACTAACATTTAAGAAGGGACTAGATTAGGGATGGGCGAATCTACTCGCTAGGACTCGTTACTCGGCGAGTAGTAAGGGACTCGCAGGACTCGGTACTCTGCGAGTTTCCCAGTGATTACTCGCACGAGTCCAATGCAAATCAATATCAATCCTAGTTTTGTCAGAAACGCTGACAAAACTAGGATTGCCATTGTTTGTATTAGACTCGGCTACTGTGCCAGTGATAGCAGGGAAACTCGCAAAGTAACTGCTGTTTCTTTGCGAGCCGAGTCCAGCTGTCTTCTCTGTGCAGCTCCAGGGTCCTAGAGCCCGCCTGCTCACAGAGATGATGTAGCAGTGCTGAGATTGTTCTCAGTCTGCTCATTCCCTGTGCATAGACATCTATATTTATGCACAGGGGATGTAGCAGAGAGGACATCGCGTTTTGGACTGCGTCGGACGGAAGAGGATTTTTTTAATTAAAGATGGAGTCCCTAATGGCTTTTTTTTTTATTTCAAATAAAAATTTTTCTCTGTGTTGTGTTTTTTTAACCCTTTATTGGAGATTCTTAGTGGCTGGGTCAAACGTGGCCTGACATTAAGAATCTCGGGCTTAATACCAGCTTGTATAACAAAGCTGGTATTAACCCCTTTATTACCCAGCGTGCCACCGCCACCAGGGCCGCTGGAAGAGCGGGGTTCAGCGCCAGAGGATGGCGCTTCAATGAACGCGCCATCTTCTGGGGCGGCTGCGGGCTGCAATTTGCAGCGGGGGGTGCCCAGAAAGCTTGGGCATCCCTGCGCTGCGGATTCCAGCCCCCAGCTGCTTAGCTGTACCTGGCTAGACATAGAAATTGCGGAGCCCCACGCATTTTTTTTTTTATTATTTAATGAATTTCAGAGTCAGAGGCTCAGAGTCAGAGTCTCGGAGTCGGAGTCTCCTCAGAGTCGGAGTCTCGGAGTCGCCTCGGAGTCGAGTCGGAGTCGGAGTCGTCTCGGAGTCGAGTCGGAGTCGGAGTCGTCTCGGAGTCGGAGTCGTCTCGGAGTCGGAGGTCGTCTCGGAGTCGGAGTCGTCTCGGAGTCGGAGTCGTCTCGGAGTCGGAGTCGTCTCGGAGAGTCGAGTCGGAGTCGTCTCGGAGTCGAGTCGGAGTCGTCTCGGAGTCGTCTGAGTCGTCTCGGAGTCGGAGTCGTCTCGGAGTCGGAGTCGTCTCGGAGTTGGAGTCGTCTCGGAGTCGTCTCGGAGTCGAGTCGGAGTCGTCTCGGAGTCGTCTCGGAGTCGGAGTCAAAAAAATGCGTGGGGCTCCGCGCAATTTCTATGTCTAGCCAGGTACAGCTAAGCAGCTGGGGGCTGGAATCCGCAGCGCAGGGATGCCCAAGCTTTCTGGGCACCCCCCGCTGCAAATTGCAGCCCGCAGCCGCCCCAGAAGATGGCGCGTTCATTGAAGCGCCATCCTCTGGCGCTGAACCCCGCTCTTCCAGCGGCCCTGGTGGCGGTGGCACGCTGGGTAATAAAGAGGTTAGGGCCAGCTTTGTATTATCAGCTGGCCCTAAGCCCGAAATTTATGGCGGTCACGCCAATATTAGACATCACCGCCATGAATTTCTATTAAATTGTTTTAAAAAAAACACAACACAGAGAAATTTTTTTATTAGAAATAAAAAAAAAAGCCATTAGGGACTCCATCTTTAATTAAAAAAATCCTCTTCCGTCCGACGCAGTCCAAAACGAGATGTCCTCTCTGCTACATCCCCTGTGTATAGATATAGATGTCTATGCACAGGGAATGAGCAGACTGAGAACAATCTCAGCACTGCTACATCATCTCTGTGCACAGACATTCATGTCTGTACACAGGGAATGAGCAGACTGAGAACAATCTCAGCACTGCTACATCAGGCAGCAGGCAGGCTCTAGGACCCTGGAGCTGCACAGAGCAGACAGGACTCTTCTCTTATCTGTGCGAGTTTCTATTACTTACAAAGTAAACGAGTCCAATGCAAATAAATGACAAAACTAGGATAGCTTCAGGCTGAAGCATCCGAGATACATCTGCGATTTGTAAATCTCACACTACTCGCTATTACTCGCTTCCCCATTCATTAACATTGGACTCGCTAGACTCGCAACGAGTAGCAAGTCCTGGGCTCGGACTCGCTAGAGTCAAGCGATTCCGAGTAATTTAGGATTCGCCCATCACTAGACTAGATGCCTTTCTTGAAAACTATAATATTATCAGTTATACATACTAGATTCTTTGATAGGGCGTTGATCCAGGGAACTTGTCTGATTGCCGTATCTGGAGTCAGGAAGGAATTTTTTCCCCCAATGTGGAGCTTTGTTTTGCCACATGTTTTTTTTTTTGCCTTCCTCTGGATCAACATGTTAGGCTATGGGTTGAACTAGATGGACTTAAAGTCTTCCTTCAACCTTAAAAACTATGTTACTATGTTACTATGTTATGGGGCCCTATATACCAGGTTGAGGGACATACCATATGGGGAACATACCAGAATATGGGCACATATACCAGGATGGAGGATCATATACCATTATGGGGCACATATACCAGGATGGGAGATCATGTACCAGGTTGAGGGCCATATACCAGGATGAGGGATCATTTGCTGGTATATGGCCCTCATCCTGGTATGATTCCCCATACTGGTATGAGGGCCATATATACCAGGATGGGGGACATATGTACCTGGAAGGGGCCCAGGATGGGGACATTAGTAAAGAATTTGGGGACATTACCCCTTCACAGTGTCAGCAGATCCTTCGCCCATAAGAGTGTGCTATAACCAAATTTTTTGTTTGAAATTTTTCCCCCTATTTTCCTCCTCTAAAACCTGGGTGCGTTTTATAAAGTGAAAAATATGGTAATTAAATCCCCTTATAGTAACAATTGGGAGTAAACTCTCAGGTTGAATTTAGAACCAGATGAATGGTTAAAAGCATTAAAAAAAATCACCTACAAATCTAATGTGTGTTTCACTTCATGGGCTCTAAGGGTTAACATTTCTCCTTACGGAGTGACATGTCAGGTCTGGCATGACAATATTATTATTTATTTATAGAGCACCATTGATTCCATGGTGCTGTACATGAGAAAGAAATACATACAAACAAGTTAAAATTACGAGCAAAATAACAGTGACGGACTGATACAGAGGGGAGAGAGGACCCTCCCTTGCAGGCTTACATTCTACAGGGCAGTGAGGAGAGAGACAGTAGGTTGGGTCTCCTGTGGTGGTGGTGTAGCACCGGGTCCAATGGTGGTGGAGCACCGGGTCCAATCCTGGTGGTGAGGTGGCACCATGGTCATTGCAGGCTGTAGGCTATTCTGAAGAGTTTTCAGGTTCCGCTTGAAGGTTCCGAGTGTAGGGGACAGTCGGATGTTTTATGGTGCAGAGTTCCAGAGGATGGGGGATGCTCAGGTGAAGTCTTGCAGGCGGTTAGATGAGGAACGTACAAATGTGGAGGAAAGGAGGAGGTTTCAGAAGATCAGAGGTTACGAGTTGGATGCTATCGGGAGATTAGTTCAGAAATATATGGGGGGACAGATTGTGGACGACTTTGTAAGTCAATGTTAGGAGTTTGAATTGGATACGCTGGGGAATTGAGAGCCAGTGGAGGGATTTGCAGAGAGGAAAAGTGGAGGAATAAGGAGAGGTGGATTAGTCGGGCCACGGCGTTAAGGACAGATATGAGAGGTGCAAGAGTGTTGGCAGGGAGGCCACAGCATAGGAGGTTGCAGTAGTCGAGACGGGAGATGATGAGGGCATGCACTAGTAGTTTAGTAGATTGAGGGTTGAGGAAGGAACGGATTCTGGAAATATTTTTCAGTTGGAGGTGGCAAGGGTTTGGATGTGCGGTTTGAAGAACAGGGCAGAGTCAATGGTTACTCCGAGGCAGCGGACTTCAGGTACAGGGCAAAGTGTGATGTCATTTATTGTGATAGATAGATCAGGTAAGGAAAGTGTGTGAGATGGAGGAAAGATGATTTTGGTTTTGTCTACAATGAGTTTTAGGAAGCAACAGGAGGAGGATATGGCTGATAGAGACTCTGGGATTCTGGACAGCAGAGAGGCGACGTCACGTCAGAGAGGTAGATCTGAGTGTCGTCAACATACAGGTGGTACTGGAAGCCATAGGACTTTATGAGTTGTCCCAGACCAAGGGAATAGATGGAAAAAAGGAGGCGCCCCAGGACAGAGCCTTGAGGGACCCCAACAAAGAGGGGATGGGGCAAGGAGGTTGTGTGGGAGTGGTAGACACTAAATATATGGTTGGAAAGGTAGGAGGAGATCCAGGAGAGGACAAGGTCAGTGATACCAATGGAAGAGAGGATTTGTAATAGGAGGCAGTTGTCAACTGTGTCAAATGCAGAAGACAGGTCAAGAAGGAGGAGGATGGAGAACTGTCTGTTAGCTTTGGCCGTGAGTAAGTCATTAGTAATTTTGGTCAGGGCAGTTTCAGTGGAGTGGTTGGGGCGGAAGCCAGTTTGAAGGTTGTCAAAGAGGGAGTTAGATGACATGTGGGATGAAATTACAGTGTGGACATGCTTTTTGAGAAGTTTGGAGGCGAACGGGAGCAGGGATATGGGTCGGCAGCTGGATGTAGAGGTGGGGGTCGATGGATGGTTTCTTTAAGATAGGTGTAATTGTTGTGTGTTTAAAAGCAGAAGGAAAGGTACTAGAAGTTAGTGATAGGTTGCGAGTTCTCCTTCAGTGATGGAGGGGAGGAGGCTTAGAGGGGGAGGGGAGTGGTCTGGTATACATAGGGGTTGTGGTGGTTGGGTAGCAAAGACTTGTTTGATCTGCTCAATTTTGCTGGTGAAGTATGTTGCAAAGTCTTCTGCAGAAATATGAGAAGTAGGAGGGGGCAGTGGGGGGCAAAGGAGGGAGTTAAACGTGTTGAATAGCTGCCTAGGGTTGTGAGACAAAGAGGATATGAGGGTAAAAAAGTAATTCTGTTTAGTGGTGGTGAGTGCTGACTTGAATGTTAGAAGTGCTTGTTTGAATGCTGTGTAGTCTTCTTGTGAATGAGTTTTCTTCCAGCGCCGCTCAGCAACCCTAGACGCCCGCCACAGCTTTTTAGTGGAGTCTGTGTGCCAGGGTTGTCTGTTGATTTGTCATGTTCGGCCATGAATGAGTGGGGCAACTGCATCAATTGCTGATATGAGTGTAGAGTTGTAGAAAGCTGTGGCATTATCTGTGTCGTGGAGTGAGGATATGGCGTTGGAGAGTGTGTGTGAAGATGTGTGAGGTTTCTGCGAGGGTGTGTGTTAGTGGACATGGGTGGCAGGTGAGGAGGACAAGGATGATAACGTAAGTAGATGGTGGTCAGAGAGGGGGAGAAGGGAGGTTGTGGGGTTTATTATGGAGCAGAGGCAGGTGAAGATGAGGTCTAGTGTATGTCCGTCTGTGAGGGTCGTTGTGGAGGACAATTGAGTGAGGCCAAAGGATGAAGCAAGTGACAGGAGTTTGGAGGCTGCTGGCAGGTAGGTGTCAATGGGGATGTTGAAGCCCATTATGATGGTGGGAATGTCAGCAGAGAGTAAGTGATGAAGCCAGATGGAGAATTGGTCTATGAAGGCGGTGGTGGGAGACGAATGCTCCTAAGGGAAAGGAAATATGCAAATTGCCTCTTTAAAGAGGACTTGAACTCTAGTGCTACCAATTGGAAGTACCAATCCTAAAAATAAGTATCGACCCTTTAACGATCTTTATCATATGACCAAGGATATGAGCCAAACCAAAATCTTAACTTGCAGAAATGTTGTTTCGCCCCTCGTCAGTGCAAAATATGAGATCTGACTACATGAGACACTACAAATTACATACTCGTTTCTAACTTACACCTTCAATATTGCACAAAATATTTCCTTCCCAATCCACCCTATGTTGGACAGAATGTGAGTGCAACACGATCAACAATCTCTTGAAACAGGTTGAAATGCTCATTTGAGAGATTATTGGAGTTAACATATCACTCACTCCACAAATGGCAATACTATCACTGGATACCACAATACTATCACTAGAAAACACATTTATTATCTCACACATTTTAATTACTTCAAACCATTTAATTAATAGCAATATTTTGGAAGAACAAGGAGATCCCAACAATAGGAAGAAAGTATGAGCATATCATAACTACAAATATATACATATTTCAAAAACAGGTGATATTGCCAACTACAAAAAGAATTGCCATGGTATCTCTCAGGTGACTGGCAGGACAACTAGCAGTTTGATGACTTTTAGTATAAATAAACCTAGTGAACTCTATCTTTAACTGAATCAAATTATTATCATACGTACTATTAAACTCCTTTTTCTTACTTTATTCCATTACATTTCTTGCCTTCCCTGACTGATCCTTTATTTTATTTTTATTTTATTTTAGTAAATGTCTCATTTTATAATGTTCAAAATGTTTGTTAAAAGAGAAAATGAATAATATAAATTATTTGCTTCCAAAACTAAAAATCGAAGGATCAACTCTCTAGAGATGTTTGAGGGCTGGAATATTTTTCGTCTACGTATAGGCTCATGGGCACATGATCCAACAGTGTAATTTATTTAATTGATGAGGAAAGTACAACATCCAATATGGACCTACTTATAAAAAAATTATGGGTTGCAGAAATAAAGGTGTTATTGCTCTCATTACCATGTTGGACGCGCCATGTATCATATAGGTCCTCTCTGGTCAGTTGTACGGGTTGTTCACGAGCAGTGAGGTCGTACCTAACACCCCATCATGTACTGAATTAAAATCTCCACAATACACAATATACCACATGACCTTGCTTTGATTTTTTCAGGAGTTTTCTCATAAAGCCGGTCTGGCTGTTAGTCGGCATAGACCGCAATTATGGTGTAAATATAACTATTAATAGAGGCGACTTGAATAATATATATGCCATTGAGTCTTTTTCTGCTTTGATAGGAGAAAAGGCCACTGAATTGCAAACTGCCAACAAGACCCCCCCCCCTTTGTTTTTTTCTGAAATTTGCTTGGATCACATGTAGGAAGCGCGGGGAGGGGTGGGCGGGGGGTTAATCCTGTGCACATCGCTAGGAATAATGTGCATTTCTCTGTGTGCAAAAAATGTGACATTTCTTAAAATTGTTATAATTTACAGCTTTAGAATATTTCATTATATATATCTGGACTGATATGAAATATAATTTACTAGATTGTAATATTATTTAATCCATTAAAAATAATTTGAACGAAAAGTGTTACATTTGAGAGATGCAGCCTCCCTCCACATGACACCTCGCTTTGTGAACTATTAAGCCCGTTTACATTTTAAGAGCAAAATTTAGTAACCATTATTAAAAATAATTATTTGCATTGACCTTTATGATCTCAAAGACCCAGCATATCCCCTTTAAAAATTTATGAGGGTGATTTAGCAGTTTTGAGGGCCCGAGCAAATTTCCTTTTCCCGAAACAAAGAACACAGAAACCAAAAAAAAATTGTATAAGTCAACAGATCAAACCCTTTTCCAAACCAGAAATCTACCG
>JARQOC010000001.1:505412891-505545696 GCA_033576535.1 Allobates femoralis | reverse complement strand
GCTCTTGTCAAAGTAAAACTCCAGTTTGCACTGCGGCTTCTGGTGTAATTTGCCCATCAACACGAACAGTGTGAAACCTATGGGTGTCTTTTTTTTTTCCATGTAAGTCACTCTTTTAGGATGCCAGGACTGGAGCTCACTTAGATAGCGGCCATTTTCGACTGTCAAGCCCATGCCCCTACAGTGATGTTTTTTTTTAATGCTAATGAATTCTTTCACTGTTAAATGTTTTTTGTTAAGGAGCGTTTCTTAAAATTATTCTAAATCCACATTATGAGTATTTCATGGCCTGTGTTGCAACTTTTTTTAAATTGTATTTATTAAACTTTATTTGCACTTACTATATAAATATTCCAATCCCCTATAGTGTATGCATACAGCCATTTGTTCCATTATACCAATGTCAGTAAGATCAGCCCTCCTAATCTTTCTATATGGCATGTAGGTCATAAAAGGTTGACTTAAATGATACCTTGATATCTGTGAGCTGATATCTTATTCCAACAAACCCACGTTTCCTCTTAAAATGTAAATGAGATATCAAGATCTATGGGCAAAACATAAATCTCCCAGAGAATCTGCTTCAGAGATATTTTTAAACAAAATGTGTTGTTAGCAGTAGGAGTCATGTAATGACTGACTGTTCTCCTAATGTATATGTCTCACACTGTTAACGCCCCCTTTCTTTTAAAATAAGATTCTCAGGGAGATCTATGTCCGGCCCAATAATTTTAATTGTTCATTTAGATATAAAAATGTGGATTTCTCGAGATAAAAACCATCATGTTACCGATATCAATGTGTCATATTATTCAGTTTTTTATGATCAACATGCCAATATAGACAACTTAGGAGGGCTGATCCTACTGACAGGTTCCCTTTAACCTGAGGTTTTATCAATCGTTATCAATGGTAGATGGGAAGAGGTTCTTATTTGTTGAACACTTCTAAAAGGTAAAAAGGTGTTTCCGAAACCAAAAATCCATTAAATTATAAAATTCTTGCTGCCTTCAGCCACCATTAAGAAAGGCTTAAGGCAGGTTTCACATTTGTGTTTGTCAACGCAGCGTACCGAATGCAGCCAAACGCATGCGCACTGCGTTCCTATGTTTAACATGGGAACGCATGGTGCCTGCGTTCGGATGCTATTAGTGCGCCCTCTGAATGCAGCCTGTTGCATATTTTGTGCGTTCACGGGTGCTTGTTTTATCAGCAAGCACACAAACAATGCATGGTTCTCAATGGATCCGGAGTCTCCTCCGCATAGCAGTGCAGGAGAACGCTGCGGATCACATTGAAATCTCTCCCGGTGGCCAGTGATCAGCGATCTCTGCAGTGGCCGGGAGGAGGAGATCTCTGCTGCTGATCTCCACTTCCCGGCCACCGTCGAGATCGCTGATTGGCTGGCTGGGCACCATACTGATGCGAACGCATGTGGAGATTCTCCGCTGCGTTCACATCAGCATGGCAGCGTTTGCACTGCATTTGCATCTGCATGCCCTCCGCATGCAGACACAAACACAAATGTGAAGGCAGCCTAAGACACGACATCAAGAGAGCGGCATGAATCAGGTGCCACATGTCACTAACAAAGATTCAATCTGAACTTTAGTGAATAGTTGGGGTCCGTAGCTGGAAACCTTGTGATAGCTACAAGGTCACTTGCAGCTTAATTCTTCAGAGGCAGTTGTACAGCAACTGGGATTCCACACAAACCTGGTTATGATTAAGAGGCCTTGATGCTTCAAAACGTGTAAACCGGTGTCCAGGATATACCACGTTATATTTTACCTGTAATTCCTCTACTACCCATGATTTTATTGAAGATGGAATAAAAATTTGGAGTTTAATCTAACTGTGCTGCACGCTTATTTGTACCCTTGGAATTTTACACAACTTGCACGTGTCTCCATCTTGTGGAAGGATGACGGTGTTTTTTTTTTTTCTTCTATTCTGACTTTTTTAGCCATTTTTTTTGCTTCTTCCTGAAACAACTGAACCTTCCATTATTAACAGTTGGGCTGGGACTAAATGGCGACTTTGGCAGCGACATCTGTCATGGAGCTAGGTGTTGCTGCAACGTGGCAGCGTAGTACATGTCAATAGGTTCACATTGAAAGCAAATCACATAAAAACCCAATGGATTTCTTACAAATTGCTCATCGCGGTTGTAACGTGACCTCAATTAATTGGGCTGCGATGTAGTAGCTACAACTAGCCCACTTAAGCCATGGGACAGATGTTGCGGTCAGAGAAGCTGTAGCCCCCAGCCTTATAGTGTGGCCTGATGTTGTAGTGTAAGAGCCATAGACATAATAAATTAAACTCAATCAACTGAAATTCAGAACTAGGTTTATTGAAGGACGAGTCCAACAAGCATGAAGGTGAAGTTAACGTGCAAATCTTTAGAAATACAGTACTTTGAAATCACACACAAAAATGCTAAAACAACAGCGTTTTTACAAAGACAAACACATGGAATATAATAATGCTTCACACAAAGCTTGCTCATCCTCCTCCACGTAATGTGAGGATGTGTGGAGAGCGAGGATATGACTTTTACTTACAGATGCATTATTGTGGCATTGAGACGTGTTTATTCCGTGTGGTCTGACACCTAGAACTACGCTTGGGTGTGGGGTAGCCCCTTCTATTACAGTACTGACAACTTTGCCAGGGCTTCTCCCATTGGCGTATATGTCACAACAACAGTAGTCTATAGCCCCTCCACCATTGAGGATGTTTCACCCCATAACATATAGGCTCTTTTCTGCTATTATCTTTTCTAGAAGCCCCAATTCTAAAATTTAAACCTCGATCTGCAATTCGTAAGGTGTCTATACACTAATATTAGAAGAAAAATAAAACAGTTGTGATAAAAACAATAAAACAATGAGAAACTTGTAAATGTGAAATGCAGGTTACGTCTGTGCTTCCATTTTGATCTTAAAGGTCAAATAAACTATGTAACACAATCCTATGTATATGGCTACTGATACCTTTCATTAATATTTGTGGTTTGTTCATAGATGACTTTGCTGCCGTGCTCCATGTTGAGCCCAAAACACGGAGACAGTGACTGTGTTATCTACGCACGTTGGGATCCGCTCCTGCTCTATAATATCCTATTATATGAAGGCAAGGCCTGTGACTTCCAATCAGAATAAATACCAGGTTATAATATTGAGAGTTGGAATAGGACAACACAATCAGTTTGGTTTCCCCCAAAGACAAGACCATGCTCTGATGGGAAAGCGATCACAACTGGTGAACAAACACTAATCCTGAGCCAACCAAACTACCAGCAGAAATGGCGGCACATGCATCTCGGAGGAGCTACTCCCTGGTATGTTGGGTGGAGGGATCTTCACAGCGGAGGGTTCCACCCCCCAGATTTCAGTGGCGTATTCACTAATTGTCCGGTCGCTAGAGAACTTGCCGGAGCAAGCAATGTTTTTAATGACTTTTTTGGTCCATTCCCTGAGGTTCTAGAAAAAGAAAAATGATCGTCAATGTACAGTAAATTAATGAGCAGAATTCGGCAGGTGGCTATAGTCTGTATATGTCTTACCATGTACAATTGGTCCACTTTCTCCTGGCTTTTAATATAGGCCTCATAGTCTGCAAATACCTTGAACCTATCACAAGAAAAATGTATTTAGGCATAGGCAACAGGTTTTAAACTGATAAAGGATCTTACAAAGGACCATGGACATTCATAATTAGTGAAAGAAAAGCGATTATGGCAACAAAATAGAAAGGGTTCTTTACAGTTAGAGCAGTCAGACTGTGGAATGCTCTACCACAAGAGGGAGTACTGGCAGATACTTTAACAGCTTTTGAAATAAAGCTGGATGCTTTTCTCACAACAAATGGGATTGTGGGTATAAATATATTGATACAAAATGTAGAACTGGTGAACTTGATAGACCGAAGTCTTTTCTTCAACCTATGTAACTATGTAATGGTCAGAGCCATAGACTGATGTACATAGATGTAGTCGTTATTAACAGTAAAACCTCTGCTAAGGCTGGTTTCACATAACGATTTTGTGCCTGTCCGTGGGATCCGACTTTGAAGGGGGATCCCACGGACATGCACGGATCCATACGGATCCCTGCAATCGGATGGCAAATAGCCATCCGATCTGCAGGATCCGTGTGGATCCTGCGGTCCCCTGCCTCTCCCTACTCCTGCCTCCTCCATCTTCTTCCCTCTCCTACTCTATATGATGTTCCCCCGCTATTCTATCTGTGTCCCCCGCTCTTCTATCCTCATCTATCCCTATCCTGTCCCCTGTCCTCTCCCTGGGTGTAAAAAAATAAAAAAAACTCCTCCGGGAGTATACATT
This sequence comes from Allobates femoralis, assembly GCA_033576535.1. Taxonomy (NCBI): domain Eukaryota; kingdom Metazoa; phylum Chordata; class Amphibia; order Anura; family Aromobatidae; genus Allobates; species Allobates femoralis. The sequence continues at coordinate 505,541,345 of JARQOC010000001.1, read as the reverse complement.
ACCTGTCACCGCTCCCACGCTGCCGCACGATCAGGACTAAAGGACCTGTGATGATGTCAAAGTCATATGACCCGGTCAGCTGACCGGGTCATGTGACCGGGCTCTTACATCATCACAGGTCCTTTAGCCCTGATCGTGCGGCAGCGTGGGAGCGGTGACAGGTAATGTATACTCCCGGAGGAGTTTTTTTTATTTTTTTACACCCAGGGAGAGGACAGGGGACAGGATAGGGATAGATGAGGATAGAAGAGCGGGGGACACAGATAGAATAGCGGGGGCACATCATATAGAGTAGGAGAGGGAAGAAGATGGAGGAGGCAGGAGTAGGGAAAGACAGGGAGATACGGAGCCGACATCGGATCCGAGGTGAGCTCGGATCCGATGTCCATAGGCTCCTATGCTGTGGGCACATCGGACAGCCTCGGATCAGCAGTGATCCGAGGCTGTCCGATGTGAGTCACGGACACAAAATCGTAGCAGGCTACGATTTTGTGCCCGTGATTACATCGGATGGGATCTGATGGTGCCAAAATCGGATGCCAATAGTGGCACATCCGTTCCCATCCGATTCCCATAGGGGAACATGGGTCCGATTTCGGATCCGATTGTATCCGTTTTGAAACGGACACAATCGGATGACCGAAAATCGTTATGTGAAAGCAGCCTAAGTGTATGATGGCATATCAGCTCCAACTGATAAGGGCACATAGAAGGCCCCGTTTACACAGGTCAGCAATTGTCTGAGCAAGTGTTTGTAGGATTGCTCATTTCCAATCAGTGGTCATAGTAAATGCAGCAGTGTTGGAAGACAAACCAGCAAAATTAGTTGATTTTTAATAGCTCGCTTATTTGAACCTAAAAATCCCTAAACAGGTGATGTGCTAACAACTAAATGCAAACTATGCAGATTAAGTGACCATATGAACAATTGCTCATTCACATATATTGCTGTATAAAAGCCTTGAACAGTCGCCAATTGATGAAGATTATATATTCCTTCATCCACCCATACTAAGATAATGATGACGATACAGAGCCAACCTTCAGCTCTCATCACTTCAATACCAAAGAGCAGTGACTGCACTGTGTATGGGGATGTGAAGTTCCAGCTCTGAACACTGTGTACTTTCGTCAGCCGGGGAACCAGGCAGCAGCTGAACGGTGGGTGATCCAAGTGTCAGACCCCCCACCAATCTATTACTACTGATTAATCCTTGGCTAGGTCATTAATATTATAGACCAGGAGAAACCCTTTCAATATGCTTTTAAGTACTGATCATTGAGCAGTCAGACACTGCGGAGCATGATTGCAGGTTACTACCCTCACTTCTGTAAACCACCAGTGCTGAGAGGACTTATATTAACTTTCTAATTCATTATTAATTAGAATTCTTCCTCCTTGTACAGTGTCGGAAAAAAAATCTTTACAAGTTTAACGAAAGGGGAAAGGACCCGTATAGAGAAGTTAGGGAGCGGAGGGTTCAGCCTCAGGTGAATGTTAGGAGGTGATCCATGACCTCCTTCAGTTTTACATCTCCTCTGGTGTTCCCATTGTGTAGTGTCACATGAGTCCTCCCACCACCCGGCACCACAGGCAACTAAGTCAGTTTTACTATTGACTTTTGTTTAATTATCTCCACGATTGTGTGCATTTTTGACAAGTGAAATCATGATGTGATTTAAATTTTTTTTTTCCCACACAAGTGTAAAGATTTTTTTGGCCAACATTGTACATGGTCTCCTCCTGTCTCTTCATACATGCTATTTTCATTTAGAAGATTTGGTGCTGCATTTCTACAGGGCCAGGTTTATTACTATTAGTAGCCACAATATAGGGCTGTTTTTTAGTTATACTATATGGAAAGACTGAGTAGCCATTGGGTTGGCTGATGAGTTAAAAGTGTAAATGTCATTTCATTGAAAAGAAAAAAAACCAAAACAATCCTGCACTGGTTGTTAATGACGGGTCACAAAGCAGCTAAGATAATGCTTTTTTGTGCCATGTGACTTTATTTTCTCACATTTCTTTGTGCTCTTTTAAAAACTGCATTTTATGGCTGTGTGGGCGCGGTCAACATCCCTCAGTGTCTGCCAGCACTGCGTGTGTATTTCCATAGTTTCTAAGAGCAGGCTGATAGGGAGCAGTGTTATGCGACAGCAGAGAAGGGGTCAACAGAAATCCTGACTGAGCTGTGTGGAGCCAGATGACAGATCAGAAGCTTGTGCCAAGGAAAGAGGCGTTTGCAATGATCCTAACACTATGACATTGCTTAGCAACTGTGCTGTAGCCTGAGATAATCTGATACATTGTTTCCTCACCAGCTGCAGTCAGCACTGTAGGCCACTCCCCCTCCCTGATATGGTTATGTGGCCGTATTCAGTTTGAAGACGGATCTGACTGAGAATTAATATATGTGTGCTTCTGACACAGTCTAGTGGGGATACCTTGTGGAAGGTTTATAAATGGTTTTCCACCAGATTACTCTGCTAAAATATATTTGAAAGTTTATTAAAATGAATTGCTCTACTTATTATTAAATACAAATTTAAACAGTGGTTAAACTAAGTTTTCATAATGAATTTTTGACACGAGAATTTTCATTGTGCAAAAAAATGCAGCATCTTGCGTTAACAGCAAACAAGGATGGGATTTGTAGAAATCTTGTGCCCACTGTGTTTTTTTTTTTTAATGCTGTACTATTTGATTTCCGATTCGTGTATGAAATCTGCAAAATGCCAATTTGTCCTTTGTGTGCTTATTTTCTCCATAGAATTGTATTAGATGTAGAATATTAACAGGTATAAAAACTCACATATTGTGGAAACGGACTAGAAAAGCATGTAATCAGCACGTCTGTATCACTTAAGTCAAAGCCAAATACCAGGAGGTTTAAAACAAAGCAAGTTTATTTAAAACATGACACACACGAAAAGAAACAAAAAATGTAGAATTAAAGGGGTTTTCCCCACGAACAAAGTTAATTTAAAATTGATTGTAATCAATAGATCTTGGAATAATAATAATTTCGACAATTGGATGTTAAAAAAAATGTTCCTGTGCTGAAGTAATCCATAAATATGCTCCTACTACCTACAGTTTCATTTTTGTTTCTGACTGTGCACGGAGCATTGGTTTGATCCTGGGCAGGGAAGGACGAAACAGAGTACATACACTGTGTTCCAAATTATTATGCAAATTGGTTTTAAGTGTCATAGGGTTGTTTTTTTTTTTTTTTTTTTTTTAATGAAACCCATTGATGGTATTGTGTCTCAGAGTTCTTTGGATCATTGAAATCAATCTCAGATATCTGTGATAATTAGTTTGGCAGGTGAGCCCAATAAAAGGAAAACTGGGTGTTCCACAATATTACGCAGGCCACAGTTTTCAAGTAACATGGGAAAGAAAAAGGATGTCTCTGCTGCCGAAAAGCAACAAATAGTGCACTGCCTTGACCAAGGGATGAAAACATTAGATATTTCACGAAAACTTAAGCGTGATCATCATACTGTGAAGAGATCTGTGGCTGATTCTGAGCACAGACGTGGTCGTGCAGATAAAGGCAGAATGAAGAAGGTTTCTGACAGGCAAGTTCATCGGATTAAGAGAGCAGCTGCTAAAAAGGACCTTACAAACCAGCAAACAGATATTTGAAGCTGCTGGTGCCTCTGGAGTTCCTCGAACCTCAAGGTGTAGGATCCTTCAATGGCTTGCTGTGGTGCATAAACCTACTATTCGGCCACCCCTGAACAATGCTCACAAGTAGAAACGGTTGCAGTGGGCCCAGACATACATGAAGACTATTGTCAACCAGTCTTGTTTGCTGATGAGTGCCGAGCAACCTGGGAAGGTCCAGATGGATGGAGTAGTGGATGGTTGGTGGATGGCCACCATGTCCCAACACGGCTGCAACGTCAGCAAGGAGTCATGTTTTGGGTTGGAATCATGGGGAAACAACTGGTAGGCCCCTGTAAGGTTCCTGAAGGTGTGAAAATGATCTCTGCAAAGTATATAGAGTTTCTGACTGAGAACTTTCTTCCATGGTACAAAAAGCAGAAACGTGCTTTTAGGAGCAAAATCATCTTCATGCATGACAATACACCATCTCATGCTACAAAGAATATCTCTGTGTCATTGGCTGTGATGGGCATAAAAGGAGATAAACTCATGGTGTGGCCACCATCTTCCCCTGACTTCAACCCTATAGAGAACCTTAGGAGTATAATCAAGCAAAAGATCTATGAGGGTGGGAGGCAGTTCACATCGAAACAGCAGCTCTGGGAGGATACTCTGACATCATGCAAAGAAATACAAGCAGAAACTCTCCAGAAACTCACAATATCAATGGATGCAAGAATTGTGAAGGTGAGATCAAAGAAGGGTTCCTATGTTAACATGTAACTTGGCCTGTTAGGATGTTTTGGAGTTAAATAGCTTTTTATTTCAGTGCATGTGACCTCCTAATGCTGCAAATTCAACAAATCAGCATTTTCAGTTCTTTAAAACATATCAAATGTTTAGAAACTCTACTGTGCCTAATAATTTGGAACAGTGCATTTAGAGTTTTTTTTAATTTTTAAGATTATACGGTTATCATTGGGAGGTTTCTTCAATAAAATTCGATGTACACTCTAACGGGTGATGAATTTTATTACACTGACTGTCATTTGCACCAACCATTTAGGAAAATCAGAGAAAAAGAACATTTGCATAATAATTTGGAACACAGTGTAGACATGACAGCATGGGATCACAAATAATTCTTTCTTTGAGGTAAAACATTTTTTATAAACAGGCAGAGAAATATTTTACCTCACGAGAAAAAAAATCAGCAGTGATCCTGTGCTGTAATGTCTGTATACTCCCTTTCCTTCCTCCCCTGCCCAGGAGATGTGGTATGATCAGACTGTGAAATAAAAATTACACTATCCATAGTAGAAGCACGTTTATAAGATTATCTCTGCACAGAAACATTTCCACATCCATCCAAATTATTATTATTCCAAGATCTATTGATTGAAATGAACTTTGTTAGTGGGAAAAACCCCTTTAAAAATGTTCCCGCAATGAGGAATCGGTGAGTGTTTGATGTTGCAGATTGCAGCATTTCTGCACCTTTTGGGTAACATTAGGTTATATTTGTTCTTTTCGTGCGTTTTTGATGCTGCGGTTTTGGTCTCTATTTGGTGTGTCACCTTTTCTACTTTGTTCTTTATATTTCCTTCTGTTTGGCAAACTGTTATTGATACAATCAGGTCCTTGGTAGGGGCATTTAAGGTGTTCCCGCGCAGAAATGCACTATGCACTAAGGCATATGTGTGTTATTTAACTGTGGGTTTTCTGCATCTAAGTCAATTCTATAATTTAAAGCTGTACATAACACATTACCAAAAATTGGCATGTTTAGAATCTCAATTGTGCACCGCAGGGCAGTTTACAAAGCGTAAAAAAAGCACCGAGGGCAGGAGATTTTCAGTATAAATCCCATTCACTTTGCCTGCAGAAATTGCATTTTTTTTTTGCAGAGTGAAAATACACAGCATCAAATACTCACCCAAAAAGTATTTTAGCCAATTTCAGTGTTGGTGAATGTACTTATTATCTCTTCTCTTTTTGCTGCTTACCTGTCATGGTGCATCAGCATATTCACCACGTCCTTAAACAAGTCTGGTTCTCTAGGGGAGAAGCGTCCATCTCTGATCTGATTGATCGCCTCTCGAAGCTCCGGAATTCTGTCATAGTATTCCTTAGCATTGTATCTACAAGAAAAAAGAAAAAACAAATGTTTCTTTAGTGGAATAACTCAAACTCAGAACTGTCACCATTTGACCACAATAATCATTACATACAACAATAAAGGGTGTATTCACACCTCCAGGCTTTGGGCCAGTTAGGTCCACTTGAGTGCTATCACTAGTTATTGGGGGTCTTAGCAACTTGTGAAGGTAAAAAACATTGAAGCAAACTGTATCTAGAAAGTGCTGCTCGGTGTGCTGCAACACACCCGTGTAGTTTGGGATCTGCACCCTAGTTGCCTGTGGGATCTAGGTCTAGTGCAGGTCTGCGTGCGTTTCATGTTTTACTTGAAGTGCCCCATAATTTTGATGTGTGCTCAGTATTATGATATAACTAGCTGTAGAGCCCGGCGTTACCCGGGTGTAATGCCCATATATGGTAATGTATGCGTGTTTGTATGTATCATAGCTCCACACCTCTCTTTAGCCTCACCCTCCATAGCTCCACCCCTCCACATAGTCCCAGGGGCAGGGCTCTGAGGAGGGGGCAGAGCTAGGAAGGAGAGGGCTATGGGAGGGGGCGGAGCTAAGATACACAAATACATACACATACACTCAGCTTTATATATTAGATTATTTTGTAATTCTGCTAGGTATCGGTTGTATAAAAATAATGTCAAATAATCATGAAATACACTTATTATAATTCTCCCACATTTAGTCACTCTTCCCACATCAGTATAAAGACAAGTATGTGTAGGAGGGTCTGTTTTCACCATACGTGTTTATTTTTATCACCCATCTGTGTGTATGCTTTTTTTTTTTTTTTAGATTTGTGTGCCATCTGTGTTTGTCTGGTATGGATGTGGAAAATGAAATTACCGTATATACTCGTGTATAAGCCGACCCGTGTATAAGCCGACCCCCCTACTTTTGCCCCCAAAATCTGGGAAAACCTATTGACTCGTGTATAAGCCGAGGGTGGACCCCAGCACAGGTATACAGCCCCCAGCAGTGTGGTATACAGCAGCCTCCCCAGTGGTATATACAGCAGCAGCCCCAGTGGTAGTATACAGCAGCCCCAGAGGTATATACAGCAGCCCAGTGGTAGTATACAGCAGCCCCAGTGGTAGTATACAGCAGCCCCAGAGGTATATACAGCCCCAGTGGTAGTATACAGCAGCTCCAGAGGTATATACAGCCGCCCGCCCGCCACCCCCATCAGTATACAGGCCCCCCCATCAGGATTCAGGTCCCCCCCTCCTTGCTCCGCAAAACCTGCAAAGGAAAATCATTATACTTATCACTGTCCTGTCGCCGCCGGACTGCCGCTGCCATCGCGATCCCCGTCTTCCTCCAGCGTCTTCCGGTTTCCTGTGGTCGGCGCAGTCAATGACGTCATTGCCTGCGACCACAGGAAGCCGGAAGAAGACGGGGATCGCGATGGCAGCGGCGGTCCGGCGGCGACAGGACAGTGATAAGTATAATGATTTTCCTTTGCAGGTTTTGCGGAGCAAGGAGGGGAAGCCCTGGATCCTGATGGGGGGGGCCTGTATACTGATGGGGGTGGCGGGCGGGCGGCTGTATATTACCACTGGGTATATACTCGTGTATAAGCCGAGGGGGGACTTTTCAGCCCAATTTTTGGGCTGAAAAACTCGGCTTAAACGCGAGTATATACGGTACAAAGCTATTGCCAATACTTTCAATATTAAACACGTACTGCAATGAATGGCACAGGAATGCTATCCGTGTGCTGTACATGTTTACACAAACTCATGGACTTGTATTGTCCTTCGTCCATATAAGCAGCGGAGATGTCTCTGTGAAAACATGGACATGTGACCAGCACCAGAGGTTATAATGGATACGTGAGGGAAAAAAAACAAAAGATTTGTGTGTACTCACCGTAAAATCCTTTACTCTCAGCCTCTAATTGGGGGATACAGGACCATGTGCTGTGTCCCCCAATGAGGCGAAAAAGAAAAAACAGTTGCCATCCGTACATGTGAAGGGGTCTTAGACATATTTACGCTTCAAGTAAACCATAGTGGAGCCGTTTTGGCCAAATCTCTGTGTGGACATCACTGGTTCAAGAATATCAGATGAACTCACTTTCCATTATCGTAGATCATAACTATGTTTGCACAGCTCGCCTCTCCTACTGATCAGCACAATTTTTTCTGTATATAGCTAAACTGGAGTCTCACTTCTTCATTCATTTTATTACTTACCCAAACACTGAATTATGACAATCCAAGATGGCAAAATGGCTACATACAAGCTGAGTGCAGCTTCAGTGGTGTCTCATGTAATCAAGATACAGTAATCATGCCGGAATACAAACCCTTTCTTGTCCATGGCTTCCACATCCTCCACTCTCATGCCAAAAATGAACAGGTTGTCTTCGCCTGCCTCCTCTGCCATCTCCACGTTGGCACCGTCCATTGTACCAATGGTAAGTGCTCCGTTCAGCATGAACTTCATATTTCCGGTACCAGAAGCCTCGGTGCCTGCTGTCGAGATCTGCTGAGATAGGTCGGCGGCAGGAATCACTAGAAATAAACACATTCTATCATTAGTCAATGGATACTGCTTTATGTAGAGCACTGCAATCCACAAAATATTAATTTTGAAAAAGAAAATCTTTATAACCTTCTCAAACACAGAAGCCTCTTTACATGACACCAGCCCCTTATATTTCCCAGTTATTAAATTACTTTAGTTAAATTGAAAATAAGCAAGTTTGCAATTGATTTGCTTTTTCTAGTTTCTGTCATTCACCTGCTGTGAGCTTTAATCTTACATAGTTTACAGCTTGTTTCCATGGAGCTCAGCTACAAGTGCTTGCCCAGACCCTGGCACAGTGTGTGCAGTTTTTAAATTCCATGAGATGAGTTAACTCCTAACATACCAGTCAGCTCTCCACCCCATTGATTTCTATACAGTTGTTCTTATCAGTCTGTTAGAATCACAATCCCATAGGACACAGTATATGACCCTCATTCTGGGGGGAATGTGCCTGTTCAAATGCTCCATTATATCTGTGTAAATATAGTGATAACAGTGCAGACTCAGAACAAACTACAGTTGGTTGAATTTGTTACAGTAGAACTTATGCTGAGCATTATAGTTCTCTAACATCTCTGCTCCCCATGCCATAAACTATGGAGTAAGGAAACTGCAGAGCTGTGAGCTGCTCAAGAGACAACACGAGAATACCCCTTTAAATATTTTGGACATCTGATATTGCCCTTTTTTTCTTTTCTGCATCTCCTTCCTATTTTCCTTTTATCTCTTTCCTGTACCATTTTCTGTTTCCCTAGATATTCTAGAGGTCTTGTTTTGCTTTGCTTTACTACACCTGATGCGGCAAGTGTATCAGCTAATATCGCCTTCTGTGCCCGAAACAGATATTAGTTCTCATTTTTCGGCAGACTAAATTTTAATTTACAGCATGAAATGTTTTCTACGAAATCTATTCTAGTTACTTTCTTACTATTCTCAATGTATGGTGCTCATATAGTTTCATACTCACACGGGAAGAGTGAACTTTTGCCATATGTTTGATTGAGAAACAATGGCATGAAATAGCCCAAACTGTATGCTAAAGTCTAGTTGGCTACATTGCAACATATTGTTGCAATATTTTTTTGCGTGAATGGCTTTCCAATAAATTGGATTAAAACATTTGTTTCACTAAAGACTCTGTGCAGTGATGAAGCTTTGTCTTCTGTGAATGGTGAAGATAAGAGACAGAATGTTCGGTTTCCGGTTCCGGGTCTGATGTAGCCACACGAGGGAGAGAGAGCTCCAGACACCCACGGCCGTTAAATCCGCAGTATAAAGCCAACAAAGGTCAGGAACGGTACCTTGCAGCTTCGGAAGGTGCAGGGGACTGTCCAGCAGCTGATGTACCGGTGGCTGCGCAGTGGGGGAGGCAAGGAGAGAGACGCCGACACTGTGCACGGAGGCAGGCCCCCAGCTAAGATGGCAGGCAGCACGAGTAGTGCAAGGAGGAGAGATAAGCTGCAGGCACCTGCACAACATTGCACCCCACAGCAGCTGCACCAGGAGAAGGCATCTGAGTGTGCACATGAAGAGCGGAGGAGAGATAAGCTGCAGACATCTGCACAACATTGCACCTCACAGCAGCTGCACCAGGAGGAGGTAACTGAACGGGGACATGGAGAGCAGAGCAGAGAGATCAGTACGCAGGAGAGGGGCCCCAGAGGAGGAGAAAGACAATAGAGCACCCGGAGGGATGGAAAAGAGGAGGGGGGCTCCCAGAGCTTCACTGACATGGCCAGGGAGCTGAGGCTGCACCTCACAGAGAGTCTGCAAAGCACAGTGAGACAGGCTATACAGGAGTCAGTGGCAGAGCTCCAGGAAGTGGTGGCACAGCATGACACCCGGCTCCAGGAGGCTGAACAGCGCCTCTCTGACGCTGAGGATAAGATTATGTATCTGGAGCAAGAACTGTCAACAGTGTTAAAGCAGTCCCACTGGATGGGAGAGAAACTAGATGACCTTGAAAATAGGTCCCGCAGAAACAACTTGCGGATAGTGGGGCTGCCTGAGACCATAACGACACAAAGCTTAGATGACATCTACGAACAAGAATTACCAAAAGCTCTGGGGCTCCCGACGCCGTAAAGAGTGGAAAGAGCACATAGAGTGGGGGCGCCACCACCTAGAGGAGACTCAACAAAAAACTCATGTCAGGCCATAGCCCGCTACATAGACTATAAAGAGAAAGAGAGGATACTTCAATCCTTTAAGAGACGCAGACAACCGCTTATAATAAGAGGTTCCAAAGTAGTTCTGTTTAACAACTATTCGGCAATTGTCTCAAAGAAAAGAAAACAATTCAATGAAGTCTGCAATCTGCTATTCAAGCGGAGAATCCCATTCCAACTTCTTTATCTGGCAATACTAAAAGTGACGGATGGACATGATAAGCCAACGTATTATAAAGACGCCTCTGAAGCTTTGAGACATTTTACTACGAGCTCAAGGAAATCCACCCCCCCGCGGCAAGAGAAGGATGGCAGGGGGGGGGGGGGGAGATCGCCGAGAGATAGAGGAACGTCGCCCGTCGCCCACAAGACTCTTCGCGGGGAACCACCGACATTAGTACGTGAAAGAGTCGAAACATCACCCAGCCAGGAGTCGCGGAGAAAGGAACAGAGATCATCTATGACGGAAGAGCAAGATTCAATGGACTGAGCGGACTGCTGAGGACATGGCTGTTGAAGTCAGACATATGTGCGTCAATTGGTATGGCACTTTTGGCCTACAGGGCGAACGGAGAGGTAGGGGAGGAGGGCCTAACTTTAAACATCTGATATTCTGGCTGCTATTAGTCGAGTAGGCCGTGGGTTGAGGGTGTGGGAACGACACAGTGGAGTACATCGGAGATTATGGAGATCATGGACTTGTGGTTGGGGAAGGGGGGAGGGGGTGAAGGGGAAATGTTGGTAGTTGCATTTATGTTTGAATTGTTGGAGATGTTTTTCCTTTTCTGGTGCATATGGGAGGGATTACGACTGATGCTAAAGGTGGGAGAGATGACTAGGGATTGTGAGCCTCTAGGGGGGGGGAGAGTGGAGACCTAGGACCACAAATCTGATGAGCGACGACCATGGTTAGAGTATTATCGTGGAATGTCAAGGGACTAAGATCCCCAGGAAAGAGATCATTAATTTTACGACATTTAAAAAAGCTAAAAGGGGACATAGTCCTTTTGCAGGAAACACACTTGTTGGCGGAAGATTTGTTTAGGATGCGGAAATCATGGGTGGGAGCTGTGTACGGAGCAGGGGCAGTGGGACGGAAAGTGGGAGCTCTAATACTGATCAACAAAAATCTGCCACACAAGGTGATCAGCAGCGAACATGACGAATTGGGAAGATATGTACATGTCATCATAGAATGCCATGGGGAGTGTCTAAATATTCACAACATCTATGCTCCTAATACGGAACAATCGACATTCTATGATACTCTCCACAACAAATTGTTACAGACGGACAGAAGGAACCTAATCATAGGGGGAAACTTCAATTCGGTAATGCACGCGGGGAGGATAGATTGCCGGGGGAAAATACCAGACGGACATCCACAGTAACAAAAACGGCACTGTTATCCTTTACGGAGGGGCTGGGGGTCCACGACATTTGGAGGCGGCATAACCCAGAGGGAAGAGAGTTTACTCATTTCTCTCATCCCCACAATACGTGGTCTAGGATAGACTTGTTTCTGGTAGGTGACATAGTGACCCAGAGGGTAAAAGAGGTGGACATATTGCCCATGGTGATATCGGACCACAGCCCAGTATTGTTACATATAGTAGATACGCATCCTAGAGGGACGGACTTCATATGGCGCTTTCCCTCGTATCTAAATGAGGATCCTAACTTTAAGCTGCTTCTGGGAGAGTGGTGGTCTGACTATCAACATGACAATGCTGCTCACACAGACAATCCAGGCCTGTTCTGGGAAACGGCTAAAGTGGTAATGCGAGGGAAAATACTTGCCTACACAACCAATAAGAAAAAACAGATCAATGAGAAATTCCAAGAACACAGTGAGGAGGTTAGACGGACGTATACGGCGTTTAAGGAGAATCCCTCAGTACAGAACAAGAGTATCTGGATGACCCAGAAGCAGTCCTTTGAGGAATGGGCCAAAGTAAGAGAGAATATGTCGCAAGCTGATTGGGAAGCTAGGATGCATAGATTTGGCGACAAGGCGGGAAAAATCTTGGCGAATCTGGCAAAGGGAAGAATGCCTTCCACATTGATAACGTCAATAAAGGGGGGGAATGGTCTGTCCACGTCTGACCCCTCGGAAATAGTAATGGTTCTGGGGGATTATTATGCCTCACTGTATGGCCCCCCTGCGGATTCACCTTCAGAAGGAAGGGACTGGCTTAAAGGCGTAGAGCTGCCATCATCGGAGGATAGCTTACACTCGCTTAATGCGAAGATCACCCAGGCTGAGGTCAAAGACGCCATCGGAAACCTTAATTCGAGCAAGGCTCCGGGTCCGGACGGCTTTGGCGGAGGCTTCTACAAGGCCCTGAAAGAACAGGTGACACCGCCTTTGACGGCTCTCTTTAATGATTTCATGAGGGGTGGCAAAATCCCGGAACAAATGAACACGGCGCATATAAAGTTAATTCCAAAAGGGAATAAAAATTTGGATGACCTGGGGAGCTACCGTCCAATTTCCTTGATTAATCTAGACCTAAAGCTGATCTCAAAGATTCTGGCAAACAGACTGGCGGTGGTGCTGCCTTCTTTAATAGATACGCAGCAGGCGGGATTTGTAAAGGGGCGTTCGGCAGGGGGGAACATCCGAAAGGCGGTGTTGGTGGTAGATGTGGTTAGACAGGATAGGGGAGGAGGTTGTGGGGATCCAGCCGTGGTCACGCTCGATGCTGAAAAAGCTTTTGATAATGTGAGGTGGCCATGGCTGGATCTTGTACTTGACGCGATTGGTCTAATGGGACCGTTCAGAACATATCTCCGTAGCTTATATCATGGCCCCAAGGCTAGAGTTAGTATTCCGGGGTTCTTGTCATCAGTTTTTTGTCTGGGAAGGGGAACGAGACAGGGTTGCCCATTATCACCGCTCCTTTTTGACTCGGCCATTGAGCCCCTGTCCAGATTTTTGAATAAAGGGGGAGGGTACTCAGGAATAAAAGTGGGAGATGTCAAACAGAGAATTAATCTGTTTGCGGATGATGTAATACTTTACATGGACAACCCACGAAGAGACCTACCTACGGTCTTACAACATATAGAACGGTTTGGGAGGTTTTCGGGGTTCAAATTAAATAGGGGAAAATGCGAGATTCTCTTTTTAAAACAACCCTCACAGGGGGAGGCGAGAAGGGGCGAGACGTCGAGCCTCTGTGGGATTCCGACTGCTTCAAAATCCTTAAAATACTTAGGCATCCAGATAGCAAGAACGGTGGACCAGATATACCACTTAAATTATGATCATCTGCTAGAAAAGATAAAGGGGGAGTTGGAAAGATGGAAAGACCTGCCTTTGTCGCTGCTGGGGCGTTGCCATTTGGTGAAGATGGTCAGCTTTCCGAAGCTGCTATACCCACTGCAAACCTTGCCGTTGTTGCTAAGGCGGGAAGACGTGGACAGAATCAATGCAATCTTCTCTAAATTTATTTGGCGGAATTCACGACCCAGAATTAGGCTCTGCACATTGATGTCTGCCAGGGAGGTGGGAGGTCTGGGCTTCCCTAATGTCAAGGGATATAATGTTGCCTGTCTGACTAGGCACGTGGCAGATTGGATGAGAGGCTCCAGCAAGTTTTCCGATTGGAATGTAGAGACTTCTCTATGTAGGCCATGGAGCCTGGCGTCCCTACTACACACGCCGGGAGCACGGCTACCACAACATATCAAAAAGATGGCCATTTTCCGTGACACCATAGTCTCATGGAAAGCGGTTCGGAAAAAACTAGGATTGCCATGGAGAGTCTCTAAATACCTCGAGTTAACTATAATATTACCAGTTATATATACTAGATTCTTTGATAGGGCGTTGATCCAGGGAATTGGTCTGATTGCCGTATCTGGAGTCAGGAAGGAATTTTTTCCCCCAATGTGGAGATTAGTGTTGCCACATGGGTTTTTTTTTGCCTTCCTCTGGATCAACATGTTAGGCTATGGGTTGAACTAGATGGACTTAAAGTCTTCCTTCAACCTTAAAAACTATGTTACTATGTTAGTTGTGGACCCATCCTGATTTTCCCCAGGGGAGGGATAATAAATTATTTGAGATCTGGAGGGATAGAGGAATCCGCACGGTGAAGGATCTGTTGCATACATCAGAATCTAGATGGTTGCGGGGAGAAGAACTTCTGGATAGATACGATTTACCTCGTACACAGATCTTTCAATATTACCAAATAAAACATCATATAATGCACTCCTTGGTAAGGGTGGAAGCAGAATACGTCCTAAATACTTGGGACGAAGTGTTGAAGATGGATGTGGCGGAGACTACTGTCTCTTCCGTGTATTCGATACTGAGAGAACACCTGCTCCCGCCTGGCCCCAAGGAGATGTATGGGGGTTGGAGGAGACAACTGGGGGATGACGACATTGCTACCAGGATACAGCAGGGGTGGAAGGCAATAAGGAAACATATCATAAATGAGCGATGGAGAGATTCCTACTTTAGAATTATACATAGGACCATTTATGGATTTAATTTGGCGCCATCAGCTTCACACCCGGACAGGATCTATCATTGCCCAAAATGCAAAATCAAAGGAACGGACATGTATCACGGTCTATGGGATTGTATAGCTGTTAGGAAACTGTGGACGGAGGTACAGGAGTTACTGTATCGGGTGACGGGTGCGGCTGTTCCTTTGACTCCTATTATTTGGGTTTTGCACGACCTGGGTACGACGGCACTGACCAGGGGTGGCTTGTCTATCTTTCATACACTGGCTATACTCACGAAGAGACTTATTCTCACACACTGGCTGAACCCGAGACCCCCGAGTCTGGGGGAAGTAGTGGTGGAGGTGAAGCGGGCAATGACTT
Source organism: Allobates femoralis (assembly GCA_033576535.1). NCBI lineage: Eukaryota > Metazoa > Chordata > Amphibia > Anura > Aromobatidae > Allobates > Allobates femoralis. The sequence continues at coordinate 505,526,025 of JARQOC010000001.1, read as the reverse complement.
CAGAACAGGTGTTAGCGGAAAAAGACAAAGAGAAGGAATCGGAGAAATTTTTCACGAAATGGAGGTCATTTATCTGCACTCAGCTCTACGGGGAAGACATTAGACGGGTAGTCCTGCCTTTTCGTCATTCTAGCTGGTATTGCATGGAAAACCTTCAGGGTACCCTGGGGCCGTTGAAAATAAACCAGGGATAGAATTCACGGGATGGAGCGGTAACCTTTGGGTGGGAGTGATGTGTACAGTACGATACAATACGGAAACGATATTACGCTCGGATGTTCTAGGGGACTAAACTTGGAGAGGCAATAGAAATTAAATTGGATAGCGAGAGGCGAATTTGAGGATATTTATTGCATCAGAAAAGGAGGGAGGGGGAGGGAGATCGGGATTGTATGATGCTGTTGTTAGCAGCAATGTTAAAGAATGTGTTGTTTTCTATTTTATGTTATACCTTGAAAATAAAATAAAAACAGCAACAGCAAGGAGCGCCAAAGATGATGTTGTGGAAATGATGTTGAGACCATACTTGTTCAATGAACTTGTAACTGGTGAGGATTATCTCTATGCTAAGGGATCAGTTAATGCCCCAACTTGAAAGTTTAGGTGAAGGACTATTTGAATGGTTCCATCAGGATGTTGCCCTTACCCATGTCACCACAGTGGTAAGAGATTGGCAATTTCCATAACTGAATTGGAAGACATGGTCATGTGGAGTGGTCTCCTCATTCACCTGACCTTGGCCCCCTCGACTTTTTTTTTACTGGGTATTCAAAAAGAGAAGGTGTACTCAAAGAAAATCACAAATGTAACACGAGTGATTAAACGCATAAAGTGAATAATAATCTTTATTTATATAGCGCCAACATATTCCGCAGCGCTGCACAATTCAGAGTGAATGTGCTAAACTTGATGACAATGTGGATTTATTATATTGAGTTCTTGTAAATTTTGCAAATTTTGCATCACAAATAATGGAAATCATATTGAAGATTGTATTAATATTCCAATTGAATAAAATGTTTTTAATACGTTTCATTTCTTGAAAATATGTATTTCTGCCAATGTGTCCAGACTTTAGGGGCCCTCTGAACATTGATATTCCCCACCCATCAGTAAATCCTCTGTATGTATATCTCTGGCCAAGGTGTAAATGGAGAATTAGTAATATTTCTTCAGCCACCATAAGACCTACCCTTCTCTGCCAGAGATACTCTGTAGTTCTCCAGGTATATAACCTTCAGTCTGTCTCCCACCACTGGATCATTGTTCACAATGTTTGCAACAGATGTAATTAATTTGATGATCATTTTTGCCATATGGTATCCAGGAGCTGCCTGTAAATCATAGAGAAGTTTAATGGCACATATATAAAACATCCAAACAGGAGTCTCTAATAGTCATTAACATATATGATAATTTATTAATTAGGCTATATATATAGTGGCGGGAAAGTTGGGGTTCATAGGGCCAATTCAGTCCTAATACCCTGTGTCCCCGAAAAGAAGACGGTGTGTTATATTAATTTTTGCTCCCAAAGATGCACTGGGTCTTATTTTTCCATGATCCCCGTCATCCCCTTGCAGCCCTCAATATCCCCTTGCAGCCCCCAAGCATCCCCCAATATCCCCATCATCTCCTTGCAGCCTCCAATATCACCTTGCAGCCTCCGTCATCCTTATGCAGCCCCCAATACCATATCCCCCATCATCATCCCCATGCAGCACCATCAAAACATACAGACACACCCTTTGCTCACCGGTCCGCCGCTGCAGTATTAAAGGGAACCAACCACCCCAAATGACCCCCCCGGACTGTTAATATGTGTCCCTACACCCAGCACACACATTTGGGGCAATCGTTTTTGCTAAAAAAACTGTTTAGTAGAAGCTAAGATACATGTTTATAAAGTTTAATAACTTCAGCCGGATGGGTGTTACCTAGCTTTGTCCTCCATGCCTGTCAGCGTCCTCTCCCCTCCTCCCTTCAGTGAAGCCGTTCTGTGTAAGGCGAAAATGGCCTGCCTGTCTACTGCTGCCTGATAAATTATGCACGCCCATCTCTGCACCTAAGAGCCTGGCCGCGTCATGAAGGGGGCGGGGCTAAATCGCGGCATGCCGGAGCCCCGCCCCCTTCATGACGCGGCCAGGCTCTTAGGTGCAGAGATGGGCGTGCATAATTTATCAGGCAGCAGTAGACAGGCAGGCCATTTTCGCCTTACACAGAACGGCTTCACTGAAGGGAGGAAGGGAGAGCAGGCTGACAGGCATGGAGGACAAAGCTAGGTAACACCCATCCGGCTGAAGTTATTAAACTTTATAAACATGTATCTTAGCTTCTACTAAACAGTTTTTTTAGCAAAAACGATTGCCCCAAATGTGTGTGCTGGGTGTAGGGACACATATTAACAGTCCGGGGGGTCATTTGGGGTGGTTGGTTCCCTTTAAGGTACTGCTCTGCTTCAGCTGCATAGATGTACGGGCAGAGCTGTTGGCCAATCACAGCGCAGTAGCCGCTGGCCAATCACAGCGCAGCAGCCATTGGCCAATCAGAGCCCGGCTGCTGCGCTGAGATTGGCCGGCGACTGATGCACTGTGATTGGCTAACGGCTTCGCCAGTACATCTATGCAGCTGAGGCAGAGAGCAGAGCAGCGCCGTAATACTGCAGTGGTGTTCACCAGGACAAGTGTGGTAGGTGCGACACAGTAAAATACACACACACCACTGCAAAATTTGCTAGGGCGTATTTTCGGGGGAGGGCTTATTTTTTGCAGCCTGACAAAAAAAACCCACAAGGTCTTATTTTCAGGGAAATATAGTAAGAGAATGTGAACAAAATGGATCTTTTATCTTTACTTGGATTTTCAAACGTAGTCTACAATGTCTATGAATGACTAAACAAGGAATGACAGAATCATTAAACCAGATTATTTATTAACAGATTTATAAAGGTTTTATTTTATACTATACCTTTCCTCCGATCATAACTGTCCTTGGCACAAAGGTTTTGGATGGATCTTTCTTGATTCCTGGAAAATAATCAGTGTGTTATGAAAAGCGCCTGGTATAAAGTCTACACACTATCTGCCAGCACACAATTCTAATATCAGCCTTCCCTGGGAAGGATCCTGGGCAGAATACATCTGTGCCATTATAGGAAATATTTGGGAATCATCACTACAATCTCTATAAGGATGTGGTTGTCAATTCAAGGGAGACCCGTAGTTTACTTTGACCACAAGGGATGAAATTGCCGATTATATAAAACCAACAGATTTGCTAAAATATTAATAGAGGTTACCTAAATCAATGAAACAAATCTAATTTCTAGATTAAACATCATTTATTTTATTGGAGTTTTCAGGTTCTGGTTACCTCTTTTCTTTTGTCTATTTTTTATTTTTGCTAATCTGAAATATGAAAGGTGAGCAAGAAGGATCAGAGAGATGGAAGTGAAGGCTGAGTACACTGGCAGATCTCAGCCCATGACAAGTTAGACTATGTTCACACTGGACGTTTCTGATCTGATTTTGCTGAAATCTGCACCAAAAACAAATCAGTCACTGCGTCTGCCAGTAAAGTGAATGGGATTTTCAAGTTGCTGTTCAGACATCACTGCTGCGTTAGTAATGCCGAAAACGCATTCATTAAATAATGAGTGTCAATTATTGCTCTGTTTTTCTGGTGCGCTTTCTGCACCACTAACATTCAATTACTTACCCTCCCCGTGATCCCACAGTGAGCTCTGGTGAGGTCTTCCTCCCAAGCACCGGCAGAACCTGTGGGTACTTGGTACGGTACTTCCAGGACCTAGGTCATGTGACTCAGCTCAAGAGTCACATGATGCAAGGTCCTGCAAGTACTCATACTACTCCTAATCGCAGGTCCTGCCGATGCCTGGAAGGAAGACATCACTGAGGCTCACCGTGGGATCATGGGGAAGGTAAAAAATTGTGTGTGTGTGTGTCTGTGTGCCTGTCTGTGTTCCCCGGAAGCAGAGCAAAAAATCAGTACAAACTTGTGATGCTTTTTTGCAAAAAGAAGATCCTTTTTGGTGCATAAATTGAACCAAAAACGGATCAATAAAAAACGGAGCACAAATGCTCTGTTTAAATTCGGCCTTAAGCTATGTTCAAACAGGGCGTGTTTAAGGCTTTTTTCTGCAACAAAACCACAGCAAAAACTGAGGTGAAATGATTGTAAATAGACGTATTCCTGCACTTTTTACCACGTTTTTCTTGAAATTATAGTGATTTTCAAGCTGTGACATTCTATAACCGAGGCAAAAATGCTGCAAAGAATTGACATGCTCATTCTTTGAAAAAGTCTAGTAAATTATACTTCAGGCTCACTCCCTGAAGAACAAGGCCAGAGCCTGAAGTATAACTTGCAGAACTCTCTGAAAACAATCTCTCTCTCCTGAAAATCGGTCAGGGAAGGATATATTGTGTTCTCGTACAGCCAGTTGTGAGCCACAGCCAGATACCCAAGCACTTCTTGAAGCTGATGCACCACCTGGTTACGCAAGGTAGAAACCTCCTGAGAGGATTCCTCCAACAGGCGCGCAAGAGCTCGCGCTGAAGCCATAACAGCTTTGGGAAATATAGGGGGTCGCAGAAAATGTCACGAGGTGGTAGAGTGCAAGGGGAATCAGGAGGCAAGATGGTAAGATGGGCTAGGCAAATTGGGGGAACTAGTCTGACCCTTAGATTGAGGGTCCCTGGCTCACACTGATCCTGAAATTACCTCTGAAGGTGAGGACGTTCAGGCTGCCACCCATCCCTTTGCTCCTGATTAGCCCTAGACTAAAAGTTCCTACCTCCACCCACGGACTAGGAAAAGACTACAACTCCAATAGAAGGGAACAGAAGCAGCTCAGCTAACACAACTGCACCACACGGGTCCTAGAAGAAGAATTAACTCTTTCTGCGACCTCTGGTGGAAGGGAGCAGAACTACTTAAGGCAAAGGGGGTGGAGAGCAGAAAGTTCAGACACACCCCTCACCTCCACTTGAGCTATGACCTAGAGAGCCGCACAGCACATTAAGCAACTGCAGCTTCAATTTCACCCTGTCTCGAGTCAATAGGAAAAAAAACCCTCTGATTTGAACAGCAGCAGAAGTCCAGGACTGCAGTCAATACGTGACAAGTGTGACCCGAGTGTCATTCATTGTGATCAGATTCTCTAGCATGTGAGAATTGGATCACAAATGAGCAGAAGATGGAGAACTTAATTTCCGCATCGTACCATCGTCTCTATCGGCATATATCACTCTGTACTCACCTGACATCAGTGTAGTTCAATGTTTCACATACATCCATAGACTTGAATGGGTGCACATGATCTGAATATTGGTGCCACTCGCAGCATGCCAAATCAACACGAGAAAAATATCACAAATCTGCACTGCCCTATAGTAGAACATCGGAGCGAGTGCCATCCGATAAAATCAGATAGCCCTCGGCCATGTATATGGTGTAAGCGAGCCCGGACACTGTAACATTGATAGTACCTTGTTTATGTTCCTGTATCATGTGTTTTAAGCCATGGTTGTACTTCGAATGGGATCATAAATTCCAGAAACAATGTCCCCTAAATCTACTCTTACGCCAACTGGAAAATTACTATAAGGCCTTTCTTGAGGATTATAGGGCATGAAGTCACTATTAATCTGAGGATACTTACTGTTGTATAGGGTAATTATGTGTAAACAATTCAGTAGCTGTCTTTTGTATTCATGGATTCTCTTGACTTGTACATCAAACAAGGATGAAGGGTTAATTTTCACTTTGTATTCATTTTCCAGGTAGGCCGCAAATTTAAGCTTATTTTCCTGGCAATTAGAAAAATACCGCAATCATTAGTGGAGACGAACTGTGTAAAAGATTACTGAAAAGAAAAGTGATCAGGCTGCACTGTGAAAATGTAATCAGCCTGATGGATGCCATCTACTGACAGCATGGCGGCTCCTGGATTGCTACTAACTGGGGATGAGAGTTTTCAATGATGTTTACAGACATAAAAGGCCACAGCCAGATGTAATTAGACTGGTGTTTTATTTCACAGTTACAAAAAAAAAAGACTATAGGAACAAACTGCAATAAATATATGAAACACCCCATAAATAAACCTAATGAATAAATATACCGCTAAGTAAATTTGGATTGTCTTAAAAGTAAGTAAATTAATTCCAATCTTGCCATGAGCACAGTAGCATTTTGCTCCAGAAAGTGTGCTACTATCTTGGTTTAGAGCAAGAAAGGAGAGTGGCAAACTGCATGTGTAAGTACATCAAGTGGCTCCAGCCGATGACAGCGGAGTGCCCCGACTATGTCTGCCCAGAAGGCATCAGTAGAAATACGAAGAAGGAGGAAGTCAGCACCTCCATATTGTTGGACAATTAAAACATTCTTTCTTTTATTGAAACATAGCTTAAAAAAACAGACAGAAACTAGGACGTTTCCTGCTCTCCTATTGTGAACCTCAACATCCTTGCCAAGCTAATCTGGTGAGAGCTATATTCCTGTCTGTACACTGTGTGCAGAATTATTAGGCAAGTTGTATTGTAGAGGATTATTTTTATTATTTATCTACAGCTATGTTCTCAATCATCCCAAAAAACTCAAATATCAAAGCTTAATATTTTTGGAAGTTGGAGTGTTTTTTTTAGATTTGGCTATCTTAGGCTGCTTTCACATCAGCGGTTTTTGCCGTTCGCGGCAGATGCGGTGAAAAAAACGCATCTGCCGCGATTACCGCATAACCGCTGCACTTGCGGCACAGTTGCGGCAAGCCCCATGCAATGTCTATGGGGCTTGTGGCAAGTGTGCGGCAGGTGTGGTATTGGCACTTGCGGCAAGTGCGGCTGCAAAAAAACCGCACTTGCCGCACACTTACCGCAAGCCCCATAGACATTGCATGAGGCTTGCCGGAAGTGCAGCGGTTATGCAGTAATCGCGGCAGATGCGTTTTTTTCACCGCATCTGCCGCGAACGGCAAAAACAGCTGATGTGAAAGTACCCTTAGGAGGATATCTGTTTGTGCAGGTAACTATGACTGTACAGAATTATTAGGGAACTTAATAAAACCAAATATATTCCCATCTCACTTGTTTATTTTCACCAGGTAAACCAATATAACTGCACAAAATTTAGAAATAAACATTTCTGACATGAAAAATAACACACCAAAAAATGAGTGACCAATATAGTCACCTTTCTTTATGATGACACTCAACAAGCCTTCCATCCATAGATTCTGTCAGTTGCTTGATCTATTTACGATCAGCATTGCGTGCAGCAGCCACCACAGCCTCCCAGACACTGTTCCGAGAGGTGTACTGTTTTCCCTCCATGTAGATCTCTCATTTTAGGAGGGACCAAAGGTTCTCCATGGGGTTCAGATCAGGTGAACAATGGGGCCATATTATTATTTTTTCTTCTTGTAGACCTTTACTGGCCAGCCACGCTGTGGAGTAGTTGGATGCATGTGATGGAGCATTGTCCTGCATGAAAATCATGTTTTTCTTGAACGATACCGGCTTCTTCCTGTACCACTGCTTGAAGAAGTTGTCTTCCAGAAACTGACAGTAGGTCTGGAAGTTGAGCTTCACTCCATCCTCAACCCCAAAAGGTCCCACAAGTTCATCTTTGAACTTGAGCCCATACCAGTACCCCACCTCCACCTTGCCGGAATCGAAGTGGAGCTCTCTGCCCTTTACTGATCCAGCCTCTCGCCCATCCATCTGGCCTATCAAGAGTCATTCTCATTTCATCAGTCCAGAAAACCTTTGAAAAATCATTCTTAAGATATTTCTTGGCCCAGTCTTGACATTTTATCTTATGTTTCTTGTTGAAAGGTGGTTGTTTTTCAGCCTTCCTTACCTTGGCCATGTCCCTGACTATGGCACACCTTGTGCTTTTTGATACTCCAGTAACGTTGCAGCTCTGAAATATGGTAAAACTGGTGGCAAATGGCATCTTCACACTTGATTTTACTCAATTCATGGGCAGTTATTTTGCACCTTTTTTTGCCCAACACGCTTCTTGCGACCCTGTTGGCTATTTGCCATGAAACGCTTGATTGTTCGGTGATCACGCTTCAAAAGTTTGGCAGTTTCAAGACTGCTGCATCCCTCTGCAAGACATCTCACAATTTTGGACTTTTCAGAGCCCGTCAAATCTCTCTTCTGACCCAAGTTGCCTAAGGAAAGGCATTTGCCTAATAATTAAGCACACCTTATATAGGGTGCTGATGTCATTACACCACACCGCTCCTCATTACAGAGATGCACATCACCTGATTTACTTAATTGGTAGTTGGCTCTCAAGCCTATTCAGCTTGGAGTAGGATAACATGTATAAAAAGTATCATGTGATCAAAATACTAATTTGCCTAATAATTAAGCACACCTTATATAGGGTCTTGATGTTATTAGACCACACCCCTCCTCATTACAGAGATGCACATCACCTGATTTACTTAATTGGTACTTAGCTCTCAAGCCTATACAGCTTGAAGTAGGACAACATGTATAAAAGTATCATGTGATCAAAATACTCATTTGCCTAATAATTCTGCACACAGTGTATGTGTGTTGCATTAGAGCCTGTTAGGACAGTCCAGCAATCATTTTTCACATAGGGATTATGTCTATGGGGATGTACGTATGTTTTATGATCCTCCATCTTAGTGTAATAATCCTCTATATTGAACACTGTCATGGTTGTTTAGGATCTCTGAATCCATTGCTCATGTATGCTCTCTGCTGTGTATTATCACTATTGTTGTTTTCTGTGAAATGCTTAGCACTGATTTGTATTGTTAGGGTGCTTTCACATCTGTGTTTTTGGAAATCCGGTGGAATTCCATCTTTTTTGCACAAACCAGATGTGGCAACATTGCCACACCCTTGCAGCAAGGTTGCTTTGGAGCTAATGCATTGTTAATGGACCTCCAGACGTGTGCGGAGACTCACGTTTGCACTGGCTATCCGTCACTTCCGGATCATCTTAAAACCGCAGGTGACAGAGGTTTTCATCTGGCGCTGGAAGTGCTGGAATGTGGGATCGCGGTGAAAAAGTGAGTCTCCGCACATGTCCGGAGGTCCATTAATAATACATTGACGCCAACGCAACCTTGAGGCACATGTTCTGCCAGTTTTGCAAAACGGCAGATCAGGGAAACCTGAAGTTCAAATATTTAGGTTTGCCTGATCTGCTGTATCTGAAAACACCGCAGGTAAGAAAGCAACCTTAGTTTTACCGCACACTTTATTGATGAACCACATACAATGAATCGAATCATTATTCTCCATTGAACAATAAACAATACACTACACACCCAACAGTCTGTTTACTTCGGATACAGAGAAGGTTAATCTGTATGCTGAAATCCACACAGCATAAAAGGTAGAGGAAGGCAGAACAATTATAATATGTTAAAGAGGTACTGAATGATACAGGGAGTGGTACATGAGAATATGATTGTCTATGCTAATGATTGCCTATGTGCATGGAGAAGCAGGTTCAGTTAATATAGGAAAAAAATAGCTAAAAAACCCGGATAAAATGTGCTTTATTTCTCCAGGTAATGGAAAGAATGCATGTTGTTGTCCACTTGTGGCCCACAGGACTCTCACATTACTCACTTACTTACCTATGGTGTTGCCTATGTATCGTAATACAGTAATTTAAATGGCTCCTTATTACAGTAACCAGGGTGTACACATAATGAGTGCACTCAATTCGCTTTTTACCATCATGGACTGGGAAGCATCTATGAGGCTAAACGTCTGCTCCAAACTGGGTGATAAGTACGTACAGCAGGGCCCTGGAATCCTAATATATCTGATATGTTGTGATTTAAAGATTCAAATCAGCGAATAAACCCCACGACCCCAGAACACGTACCTGCTTCACTTTGGCTATGTCATGAACAAAACTCTCATCACCAACAAAATCCAACAATTTCCTCAGTTGACTCAAGTCAGTCACAAAGTCTTCCCCAATTTTCTGCAGAGACAGAAAAAAATCATGTTAGCTTTGCACCAATACTTTAGAGTGATATCCACCCTTAATTAAGCACAATTATATGTAGAACTAAGCCACGAAAAAAAATAATTAAAAGGGTTTTCACATCTTAAAGAACAGATGTCCCCCAATGCTTGGTGCTCTGAAATTCCCATAGACATAAATGAAGAGACTCACTAGTCACATTCTTTTTCAAAAGTCCCCCAACTCAACACCAGCAGTCACTTCACAAAACTGGACCAAATGACCCCAGACAATAAGGTATACCATGCTACAAACGCAAATTAAATAAATGCGTTAAAAAAAAAGCTAACACACATCTGGCATTTTAGGGAATTGGGTTTGTTTTAGGTTGCCCTCATTCTGCCACCACTAGGGGGCTGTAGCGTGACACTTTACCTCCGCAATGATGTCAGCTAGGCCGGGGTTGCACAACATTAGCCATCTCCTTGGAGTGATGCCATTAGTTTTGTTCTGAAATTTGTCTGGTTCAATGTCATAGAAATCCTTAAATCTAAAGCAAAAAAAAAACAGACCAGGATGTATTAGTTGCTATTTGCTATTTCATCACTGATGATGTGCGGAAGAGTGACATGTTCTACCAAATTAATGTAGGTTTAAATTGGAAACGTAAAGTACAGATTAATTAAAGGGAAACTGTCACCAGGTTTTTGTTACCCCACCTGACAGCAGCATAATGTAGAGATAGAGATCCTGATTCCAGCGATGTGTCACTTACTGAGCTGCTTGATGTCATTTTGAAAAAATAACTGTTTTCTCTGCTTCAGATTTAGCAGTAAATCAATATGCTGGACTACTTGAATAGTCCTATAATCATAATCTCCAGCTGATTAAACAGTGATTGTATCAAAACTACACTTAGCAGCCCAGTAAGTGACACATCGCTGAATCAGGGTCTCGGTCTCTGCATTATGCTGCCGTCAGATGAACTAGCAAAAACCTGGTGACAGTGTCCCTTTAAATGCAATTTACACATCTCTGGGATTAGATACATCATGTAGGGAATGTTTACTCCTACATACAGAGCACCTTTGTGATCAATGTTAATATTTTGTAGTTAATTACTATGTGATAAACTTTAAAGCCAATAATTATTGACTGTATAAGTTAGTGTTCATTTGCTTATTTTATATAGAGACCTTCAATAAAAAAAACATATATAATAAGGTAAAGTATGCCATTCATAACCCCTCCCCCAACCTCAATACATTCGAGGTGTCCTTTGGAGGTATATTTTCAAAAATGACTCTTAAAAGGTCAATGTACTTTAAAGTAATTTTTCAGAATCAGCAGTCCAGAGAGTACATAAAGAACAACACTAGTGTGGCCATGATATGGCTATCCTGCATTTCCACATGCCCGAGCATGGTGTGAGGAGACTAGCTGCTATGGGCTCTCCCATACAAAGAACAGCACAGAGGGAGTCCTGCTCGCCATTCTTTTCTTATCACATAAAGAGGCAGTAGCACAGCAGAAATTATAGAGCTGTACTGAGCAGTGCAGATGTGAATCCTGTTTTGGGGTGAGGTAAGATTTATAGGGCAGCACGATCTTTCAGTGTCTCCCTCTGCTGGTTTTCTCATACTGCTCCTCTATATTGTATAATAAACGGTGCAACCTGGCACCTCCCCATACTGGCAGTGCCTCTTCTCTTAAAGGCTCTTAAAGGATACATGTAACATCTTATACTGTGTAATTGAGACGTCATTAAAAATGATCTATCTACTGAGGTCCCTGTCTAAGTGCCAATTTTGGTGGTCTCGGTTATGGATTTTTATTGCTAACATTTAATGTCTAAAAGTCTAAATCTCAACCGCACAAGATAGATAACAATGGTTTTGCTAATTGTTGGCCTGATACCTATCTCAACAGACTCCCTTACGCAGAGGCATTTCTGTGTCCTCTATGAGAGCCATTGCCGGCTTATCTCTTACAGAATCAGTCTGAAATCAGACAAGCCAGATCCTTATCTTCCCAGTAGATGATGGTCATCAGCCAATGTTTCCCTACTGTATATGGATAACTATTGGCTGAATGCCTGTTCATCTGACATCAATCTTTTGATTCCGTTATACACAGAATTACGCTGGCTTCACATTTGCGTTTGTGTCTGCATGTATACGGCATGCAGACGCAAACGCAGGGCAAAGCAGCCCATACTGATGTGAACGCAGTGAGAATCTCCGCATGCGTTCACATTAGTATGCACCCTGGTCAGCCAATCAGCTGTCTCGGGGCGGCCGGGAGGAGGAGATCAGCGGTGGAGATCTCCTCCTCCCTGTCATAGCTGATCTCCCGCCAGTGTCAGCGTGGGAATTTGAAGAAACAGCTGATCTGACAGCTGTTTAAATCTCCCGCACTGACACCGAATAGGAGATATCGGTGCAGGAGATAAGAAACAACTGATCGCTGTTCAAATCTCCCACCCGACATCACCTATTCGGTATCAGCGCGGGAGATTTGAAGAAACAGCTGATCTGACAGCGTTAAATCTCCCGCACCGACACCGAATAGGAGATATCGGTGCAGGAGATAAGAATCAGCTGATCGCTGCTTCAAATCTCCCGCGCCGACCTCACCTATTCGGTGTGATCAGCGGCGGCCACCGGAGAGATTTCAATGTGATCCGCAGCGTTCTCCTGCGCTGTCATGCGGAGATACTGCGGATTCATTGACTTCAATGCATGGTTTGTGCGCTTGCAGGCGCTTGCAGATAAAACAAGCGCCCGCGACCGCACAAAAAATGCAACAAGCTGCGTTCGGAGGGTGCACAAATTGTGCGCATCCGAACACAAACACAACCGAACGCAGCAACGCAGGCACATGCGTTCCCATGTTAAACATAGGAACGCATGTGCGCAAGCCTTTGGCTGCGTTCGGTGCGCGGCGTTTGTATATGCCAGTGTGAACCCAGCCTTAATATGTTTTCAATGCTGGCAAAATGGGCAGAAATTTATCTGCAGGGACAAAAGGATGTGGTGTTTGTATATAATCCTCCCTAGTTTTCTCTTTCCCGATATGATCTGTCAGTGAGGACTTGGAGGTCCCAATACACATCAGGTGATCTTCCCAAAATTCACAGGCTTTAATAGAGAACTGTACTGTCAACAATCTTTGTATAGTACATGTGATTATAAGAAACTTTGCATTGTGTCTTATTTGAGATATCTACACCTTTCTCTACTTATCAGTCACTTCTTCCCCTACTCTTCTCCACCTCAACTGAAATCCATCATGCTTAAATAATGGAGTGAGGGAGCCAAGTACTTACACTGAGTTCCTTACGATCTCAGAGTGGATCCTTGCCACTCCATTGACAGCATGGGATCCGATCACACACAGATGAGCCATGTTTATCCTCTTACAGTCGCCTTCTTCGATGATGGACATCCTACGCATACGATCCATATCTCCAGGATACAAGGCTAGCACTTCCTACAAATGTATAGGCAGAATATTTTTTCTTAGACACCCCTGGTGTAATACAGCCATGAATAGTGGTCAATATTAAACACAAAGAAACACAAGGTCCTGTGCCCATCCTAGTAATATTGACATTTGCCTGTGGTTTTCAATTTTATCAATTACAATCTTCTTACTAGATTTTATAATAGATCCAACTATTGAACACAGTAATGTCTTGTTCATCTTATAGTATCACAATAGGGATCCTAACCGCAAAGTAATATTACCAATTGCCCAGAATATCCTATTAACAATATTCCAGGGTGACTTGACCAAATTGTGACAGAATAGCCTGAACTACTGATGTGTGACCCACGGTGAAGACAGGAGCCCTTACATCGAGGTGCTTCTGATTGATTGCATAGATAATCTCCAGGTGTCGGGCAGCAGCTTCTCAAACAAGTGCACCGGCCAACGCTCCAGAGCCTCGGGCAGCACCGTGTGGTTGGTATACGCACAAGTCCTCTTTGTTACGTCCCAGGCCTGGAGGAGGAACACATCATTACCATAGTAAATACGCAGGAGAGTACACAGTCAACAATGAGAATGGATTCTATTTTTTTAATGACTCAATATCGAAGGAGTTAAGCATGCTCTATTCTATTTACAATAAATCAACCATAGGTGCATATTTTTTTCAGGTTTATACTACCAATTACATGGACATCCAGGGTGTAAAAAGTCTAAAAGGTGACAGGTCCATAAGGAAATATACAATAATTATTGATAATATGTTGTTACACAATCATACCTAGATGTTGTACCATTTTTACCAAAAGATTATAAAGTCATGTTGGCTTAACGATTAGAAAGTTGTAATTCTCTTTCAAAAAGCAGAAAATCCTCTGCCAGGCGCAGAGGTAAATGATTAATGTGTGCTGCCTGTAGTTGCCACTCGATGGCGCTTATGAATTTTCGCCATATTACTTATATCTATATAAATAGGTGCCGCAGCCTTTTATGCTCCCTCTAGAGGTATCTGTGTATAAATCCACAGGAGTTTTATCATGACCTGGATACAGAGGGGCAATATAGAGTTGTCTGTCTCTCCCCACAAAGATGAGTTTGTTTGCCAGGGTTTCTGAAATGTCAAAAGGCAGTTACCCTGAAACGCAGCATCTGCAGTTTGGCGTTCTGATCTGGCACAAATCCTTGGTTATATTAAAAGGCTTGTTAAAGAGTCAATTATAACTTTGAGGATTGCTACCTAAAGGTGGCGCTAGAGTTCATCCACTTCTTCATTGAAGTGACAATTTGCATATTTTCCAGAGGAGCATTGCGACTATAAGTCTCCTTATCAGCTTATCTGTCTCCTTATGGCGGCAGGCAGATTCCTCTCCATAAGGTAGATAGCTACTTCCCCAGACCTCGTCTCAGCCTTTCACACAGCCAGATCAGAATATCCCACACACTGCACTGATGAGGGGCAGTTACCCCAAATGCAGCGTCTGCAGTTTGGGGTTCTGATCTGGCACAAATCCTTGGTCATATTAAAAGGCTTGTTAAAGAGTTGACTATGACTTTGAGGAGCTACCTAGAGGTGGCGCTAGAGTTCATCCACTTTTTCATTGAAGTGACAATCTGAAATGTCACCTGTAATTTTTAATTGATTGTCAGGTCCATTACAAATTACATAGGGGCTGCCTTCTTGAATATGCTCTTCCATTTCTGAAATGTTAAGTAAAGAGAATGGTGAGAGCGAGATAACTCCTGACAGCAAGGGATGGAGTAAGGTTTTTACATCAATAAATATATCGGTATTTATGGCACATCCCGCAGATAATAAGGTATAAATGCCCCTAAAATGTGGACAGAAAGTCCCACCCTAAACTATGTTCACGTTTAATTTTTCTTGGAATCGCATAAATTGACATATCTAAAAATGATCGTGTTTTCAGTCTTATTCAATGGATAGGACTGGTACTGCAGAATACCACGAGGATAATAAATAATATACTAATTAATATAGTTATTGAGTGTGATTGAGATGAACTGGAACCTGATCCAGAAGTTGAAGGGGGTTGTCCACCTCTTTGCAAATTTGGTTGTATTGAAAAACTTGCATTTTTTGACATTTACAGGCTTTTTGCTTCTCTACACATTCAACTTTGATATGGTCTATGGTCATAAAACCAGCTAAGAGCCCAAACGGACACATAAAGAGTCACAAACCTCCCATTAGATCATCAGAATGATCTCACTGACTGATTCACAGTTAACTCATTCTGCAGCCAGCAACAGCAGGTGCAATACAGTAGGCGAACAGTGTAACATCTTACCATGAAAACCAATCACACAAATGATTTTTAGCCAAGAGTAGAAGCATTTAGGTGTTCATGTGGATATCTACTACACCGCCTTTATACAAGCTATATTTATGGTAGGATTCTGAAGTGTTGCCTCACCCTATCCCACTCCATGCCCTCCACATCCACAAGGATCCTCATGAGCTCAGGAATAGCGAGTGCAGGGTGGGTGTCATTCAGCTGTATAGCGACCTGCGGAACAAAGGTGAGGTCAGACAGGGTAAGCTGGGAAACCTAGTAATAGATTGTATGTACAGGTTCAGACTGATCCTTATACAGGATAATTATATGGAATCACTACCGAGATCACAGATTCAGATTAATACTTTCTACGTCACTTTTTTGCTTATTGTTATTCTCACTATACTATATACTATATTACGTAAACCAAATTCCTGAGCCCAAACCATGGGCAGGAAAAAGAGCTCAAAGTTTACTAAAATAACACATGTATTGAGAATACTCCATTATAAATGTGATATTAGTATAGCAACAGATCCAAATGGACGGTGATTTTTCAACTGGCACAAAACGTACATTGAAAAGGACCACAAGGGATCAAGGGAAATGGTGCTTTATTCAACGCGTTTCAGAGCGTATCCTCACTCCTTCTTCAGGAATGCAACCATGTTCGTATAGCAAAGTTGTTCTAAATATGGGACTTCTAGTAAGCCAGAAAAGGTATAGAGGCAGTAGTAATAAAATGATTAAGTAGCATATACTGACAATGAAGCGAGCTGTAAGTCCCAAGTGTATATAGATACATCATAGGTATATTAAACCCACAGTGTTAGTGGGACAGCCATGAGTACAATAGTGATATATACTCTATTAGCTTGTCCCCTACTGGACAATCAGTTTCTAGATGTAGTCATTTACCTTATCAGGGAAGGTATCAAAGCAGGTTCTCACTGGATCCCGACATCCAAACTTGGAAGACTTGAATCGCCTGATAATATCCTGCAGGGTGGCAGCGACCACAAAGTACTCCTGCTTCAGCCGCAGCTCCTTACCTTCAAAGAACTGCCGAGAGAGATGCACACATTAGGCTCTTATTTTAGGCACATTAAACTGAGAAATCACAATAAAGGTCCATGACATTAAAAAAATGCACACAGGTAAAGGTATTCTCAAGTTTGGAGGTTGACCCCTATGCATGGGATGGAAATAACTTCCTGCTGGCGGTCCGACTTCTGGAATCCCAGCCGATCCTGAGAACCAGGCGAAGAGCCCTGTGAGGATGTCGATCTTGCATTCCTCCACTCCATTCATTCTTAATAGGACCATCGAGATAGCCGCTCTCGAGTGATCTTCGCACTCCCATAAGAATGAATTGAGTGGCAGTAACATTATTGACCTCCGCAGTCACATGGTGCTCTTCAGAGATCAGTGGGGGTCCAGCCTGTCAGTCCCTCAGCGATTGGGTTGTTATTCCCTAACCCATAAGTTGCTTTAAAAATTGAGAATACCCCTTTAATGTGGTAGTAAGACCCCGCACATGTCTGTTCTATGGTATTGTAGACACTTCACATGGTGCCGTATAGTTCTTCTATAAGACACTACATTCTGCTTCTAGCTACATTTTCTTTGCAATACCAAAGTAGCTGATACTAGAGAGGCGACATGTGTCAAGCTGGAGGAGCTTTCATGCAAACCCTTTTCCCAGATAGCACTACTTGGCCTATATATTGCCTTTTGCAAACTGGTGGTCTCCACAGGCCTGCAATACCATATCTTCTAGATCTCCCACAGTGACTATTCCACCAGTCACCCAATACCCGGCTCAGCACTGAAGGGATTGGACTTAGACCTATGGGGTGGCTACTTCTAACAGGTGGCATTGGAGAGGCAGGTTTCTGTTTGGTCTAGAGATATATTGTAATATAACATACATTGCAGTGAAAATTCACTTTTTCGCCTGTGTAACCCAACAGGAGCTCAGAGTAACCCAACAGGAGTACAGTATGAGGAACAACACAGGCTACAGGCATCATATTTTGGAAAGGTACAACACAGATGGGTAATATAATCACGTGTATGACCCCAATAAAGACCATGACTTTGGGTTCAAAGAAAAAATGTACCGTAACTTACATTGTCGTTGGGGTACAAAACTCGAGAGATATTTTCAGCCAGATTTCTATCCAAAACAGCTTGAATGTAGTCACCAACATTAACTGTAACAGAAAGATACCTAAGTGTTACTAAAGAGCCTGGACTCATAATCGCAAGACGCGTGTTAGCTAAACTCAACAACCAAAATAGGATTTGTATGACCAAATTCTGTCTATATATATAATTAAAGGGGAGCTCCAGTGAGAGGAAACTTTTTAGTAGAGTTCCTACTCTGCTACATGATGAAGCAGAGCTGTATACTAAAGTTCTAGGATATATAGATCACTTATAATTCAATAAAATCATACCTGCTCCTGTGTTCTGGCCCCCACCTCAGGGAACCTAAACCTCTGCATGCCTCCTGCCATGCCCCTCACTAAACAGAGTTGTGAGGGGGCATGAATGTAGGCTGATCCTGCAGCTCACAGCATCCACGCCAGGCCGAAGATTCTAGGTTCCATGAGGTGGGGGCCAGAGCAGAGGAACAGGTATTATTTTATTGATTTATAAAAGATCTATGGATGCTAGAACTGCAGTGTACAGCTCTGCTTCATCATGTAGGAGGGCAGGAACTGTAATAAAAAGTTCTCTCTCGCTGGAGTTCCCCTCTACTGTGTCCTATAAAGGAGGAAAGCCATGGCACCTCATCCAATACTTTTAAAAAAAATCACAGATTAGCTGATGTAATGTGCTCCACAGAGCAGGCGCAATGCATAGCCTGAAGTCGGGCTGCGGAGTACCGGAAATGATGCGTTCGGCGTCATACCCTGAACTCTACAGAGTGCTCCGAGGCGGCTGGGGGGAGCGCATTTTAATTTCAATATTATACCCATCAGGGCGACATAAACACTGCTGGAAGCGGCGAAAGGGAGCGAGAGAGAACGCCCAGTGGGGTAGTAACAGTAGCCTCCCTTCATTATAATATTAAGCAGTAAGTTATAAAAAGGTTTTATAACAACAGTCACACCACACATTTGAGGAGAGAGGGATAGTTAAAGTAGTAATAGGAAGGTGCAGGGACAGATAGTGATAGCCTGGGGTGGTTTATCTAGGTGACAGGTTCACTTTAATTTCCCAGAGTATTGAGGCATCCTTAGGTCTTTCTATACTGGTGTGCCAGACCTGACAGGTCACTCTCCTCAAGGAGAAAACATACCTGTTAGATCTACAATAAATGACAATTTGATGGCATTTGGAGAATAAACTGTAATCCAGTCCAACGGCTGAAAAAACATTGACATGTGCAAAAAATGTTTTCAAGAAAAATGTTTTGCACTGCATACTAAAAGAAATTGTATAACTAGGAGCTGTGTCCCAGACGACACTTAAGTATTTGTCACCAAGACGTACAGTGTCATGCAGAGTGACAAGTGTATGGTATCTGGCCGACACTTTAACCTACAGCATCTGTGTATTAGCAAGAATGTGGCCACCCACATAGTAGAATGACGCGCAGAGGTCATGGCTACTATCACCAGTACATTGTACCATATATATCTGTCACGGGTGGCACGGATGACAGGGTAGAGGCCACGCGCAGACGGTCCCAGCGTTTGGCCAATCAGCCATAAGGTTTGAGGACGGTCCGTCTTTCAGGGGCATTTACCTTCTGTGTAGATAAAGAGAAGGTATGATAAGATCTCCCTATCATGGGAGGACGGCTGGGAAGGTCTTGTGCTCGGTCTGGTTTCTACACCAGGATTCTGGGTCTCTAGGACCCAGCAGGTTCTTCCCACCTTTATAAGGAGTTTCATTGCCCTCCCTCAGTGCAGGTGATATTTCCTTGTGGACTCATTATCCTTGCTCCAGCAGAAGCAGAGGTTGTGGAGGTTGCTGTGCTCTGCTGCAAGATAAGTGTTTTCTTTCCCCATTGTCTGTTTTCCTTGTGTTGTCTTTAGTTGTTAGTGGAGGGGTCTAGTGAACCTCCCCATCTGATCCTTAGATAAGGTAGTGCTAGGATCAGAGAGGGACGAGGTTCGTGGTCGGCGACAGTTGAGGAAACTGTATAGGGACGTCAGGGCAGATAGGGTCAGCTCCAGGAAGACTAGGGGTCACCCTCTCCCTCTTGTGCCCATAGCTTTAGGGACTCCTTATCCCCCCCCGTCGTTGTCCTACGCTGGGTGTCTCTCCCGCTCCCAGCGTGACAATATCAAGACCTACAGAAATTACATTTTGTACATGTCCAAAGCTCCATACTTACATCGGGCTACCGGCTTTTCATAAACTGGATTTTCAATGACAATCAGATTGGGGAAAGTCCAATTGGGACTGAAATGTTACAATTGTATTTTTGGTGATGCTGTCAATAAATCACAAGTTGAAGAATCAGTATGGGTGTGGGGGGGGGGTCTGTTCTATAATTGTCTATATGGGGTAGGACACTATCTGGGAGGGCGGATCATAGGAGAGCCGTGTTCAATTATGTACACCTACTGGTGCGGAGACTTGACATATCAAGGGATAGACCATCGTTATACAACCAGCTGTTCCAATCTTTTACACCCATGTTCGATGCTTTATTTAGTGCCTCCATTGTAAGGGTCTCGTCACACTTGGCAACGGTCCAGCGATCCTGACAACAATACGATCTGGTAAGGATTGCTGGAACGTCCCCAAGTGGTCGCTGGTGCGATGTCAAGCAGTCAGATCTACTCAACGATGCAGCAACGATACGGCAACCCGTATAACGACCTCGGCGGTCGCTAGGACCCTGTCACACAGCAGCTAGTCTGACGACTCAGACCTGCGTGGCTGTGTTCTGAGTCGCCAACGAGGTCATTGTTAAGGCGTCAAACACACCGATGCATGCTGGCAAGCGGGAGCCCGATGATCAAAAAATGGTCCAGGCCATTCCGACACAATAGGCGATCTCACAGCGGGGGCCCGGTCGCTGCTACGTGTCAAACATAGTGAGATCGCTGGCAACTTCGCTGTTGCGTCACAAAACCTGTGACGAAACAACGATCTCGCTAGCAATCTCGCCATGTGTGATGGGGGCTTAAGTCCCAAGAGACTGTTAGGCATCACTGGGCTCCATTGTGACACATTTTGCCTTGTGCTGTACTCTCTATTATAAAGTCTAACGGCCCCTTTCACGCAGATACTTTCCAGCGATCCGACCTGGCTCGCTGGAAAGTCTCTATGCAGTCGCTGGTGAGCTGCCAAACAGGCAGACTCACCAGCGACCAGTCAGCAGCGGCATCGCTGGTAACCAGGGTAAAACACCAGGTAACTAAGCAGTGCGCACTGCTTAGTTACCCGGTGTTTACCCTGGTTACCAGTGCCCAGCATCTAATGTGCGGCGCTGGGCATTGGTTGGGAGGTCGCTGATCGTTGGTCTCTCGCTGTCACACACGCCGATGCGTGCTGACCAGCGGGAGACAAATGACCAAAAAATGGCCCTGAACAATGTGCAGCGATCAGCGACCTCACAGCAGGGGCCAGGGCGCTGATGCGTGTCACACACTGCAACATCACTGGAGAGGTCGCTGTTATGTCTCAAAACCTGTGACGTTTCAGCGATATCGCTAGTCATGTTGCAGTGTTTGATGTACCCTTAAGTCGTCATGTAGATGTGAAAGGAGCACATCAAGTCCCATGCTGTGCCTGTATTAACCCCTTCATGACTCGGCGATTTTTTGTTTTTCATTTTCCTTTTTTGCTCCCCTGCTTCCAAGAGCCACAACCTTTTTATTTTTCTGTCAATATAGACATATGACAGCTTGTTTTTTGTTGGACAAGTTGTACTTTCAGGTGCAATCATTTATTTTTACATATAGTGTACAGGGAAATGAAAAAAAAAATTCCAAGTGCATTGAAATTGCAAAAGAAAAGTGCAATTACACATTTGTTTTTTTAGGTTTTTTTAGTCGCCATGACCACTATATGGTAAAACTGATGGACGGTGTGATGCCTCGGGTCAGTACGAGTTCGTAGATACCAAACATGTATACTTTTACTGTTATCTAAGTTGTGAAAAAAAATTCGGAAGTTTGAAAAAGAAAAGAATCACACTTTTTGCGCCATGTTCTGTGACTCGTATTGTCCTCATTTTTCGGGATCTGGGGCTGTGTGATGGCTTATTTTTTGCGACTTTAGCTGACGTTTCTAATGATACCATTTCTGGGTGGATGAGCTGTTTTGATCGCACGTTATTGCATTTTATAGCAATGTTGTGGCGACCAAAAAAAAAACATAATTTTGAGGTTTGGACCTTTTTTCCTTTACGCAGTTTTCGGCTCTCATTAATTGATTTTATATATTGATAGATCAGGCAATTCTGAATGCATCAATACTAAATATGTGTATTTCTTATAATACTTTTATTTTGATTGGGGGTAAAGGGGGGTGATTTGAACTTTTATGTTTTTTTTTTACATGTTTGTAAAAACTTTATTTATTAATTCTTACTTTTACACTGCCCCATAGAGAGGCACAGGGCTGCAGCATCCGATCGCTTGTGACAGATCCCGATGAGCTGCAGCACATCTGGATCTGCCACAATTGTGCACTGTGAGTGGTTGGCAGCGCTTGTCAACCACTCACAGGAAGTGCTCAGTGACAGCTTCTGGGGTCACGGCAGGACCGCAGGCTTTCACGTGAGCACCGGCGATCTCGCAATGTTATCGCGGGATATCCAATGCAGGTGGGGAACAGCGCGTTCTGTCAGTAATTGACAGTGGGATCCAAAGGGTTTCCAGCACCGATTGGATCCCGGATCCGATCGGATGCTAGAAGCCCGACATCTCAGCTGATGAGATCAGCTGAGATGTCGATGAAATGATGTGAGCTCTTAACGGAGCTCACATCAAACCCCGGTAACCGGCCCATGAGGTTGTACAACGTCATGGGTTGGGTTAAAGAATTCCCCTTCTGGAGGCTAGATTAGAAGTATCTATGGGATATCCTTATGGTATGTTCACACGGATTGTGTGAAGTCTGCAGGTATCCCATACCAAAAGCCATGTGTAAAAACACTTCCAAAAACACCTTGTTGGGGAAAAAAAATATATTTTTTTATGGCTGCATTTTTTACTCACCTGCTTTAATAAGTGACTACACTCATGTGGTATCTGGGCACTAAATGGGGTAGATCTGTGACAGATGAAACCAATACATAAATCTGAGTTCTGCCTCTGATCTGTCCAAGTTTTAAGAGCAAATTCATCTCAGATTTATCCATGTTACCATCCCTCTATTGTATAGCAGGTTAAACGCCGGATCGTCTTACAAACGTAAGAAAAAGCTACTGTAAATCACCGTCCCCAGGCGATGTCTGCTCCTAAGCAACCGCCTGACTCATATATACAGAACATTTTTCTATATGAAGGTGCCATATATAATGTGCATGGAAATGGAGCACATACAAAGAGTATGAAGCAGGGAACCTTTTCCTTAAAGGGTTTATCCACCTCTAGGAACATATATATTTCTTAATTAAACACAAATGTTTGGGGCTAAATTCATTTTTGCTGTTTGGTTTCAATAAAAATGTTGCACCATTTGCCTTTACAGGTTGTTTTGTGTCTCTGCACATTCACGTTCGATGTGGTTTGTGGTCATAAATCAGCTGAGAGGAGCTCAGAAAAAGACAGAAAATAGTGACAAAACATTCCCATTGAACCGTCAGGACAAGCTCACTGACAGAGTCTCAGTTAACTCATTCTGCAGCCAGCAATAAGTAGTGCAACACAAGAGACTACAGAAGGTAAGTGGCGCAAAATACCTCATGTAATCCAATATTACACAATTTTCATTTTTCCCAAAATACAAAAACATTTAAAAAAGAAAAAAAAAAAATTCTGCACAGGTGGACAACCCCATTAAGTATTTTAACCCCAAATCATTATTGGTTTACTAACATAGGGCTATGTTATTGACAAAAGAAAGCAGCAAAGGTTGATGCCCAAAGTCTCCATTTAAAGTCCCAAATGAGAGGAAAACATTATTTATTTATAAATAGTGAATTCTTCACTGAACGGTCCCCTGATGGTAACAGGTCACATTTAGGTGCTATCCAGCGACTAATATCACTTAGGTGGGTTTACACGTTCAATATCTGCGATATCGCAATTCAATGGCGCGGGAACGCCATTTAGTGCACGTTTCTCCCGCATCGCATCAGAGGTTAGACGTTGCGATTTCCTGGATTGCAACGTCCGTACGATGTCTACGCCCCCAACCAGGAACGACATTAACAGGGATGAAGGGGGACGTTGACATCGCATGTAGTTGGGCTGTCACACAGCACGATCGGCTCCCAATCTCCATTCAATATCGGAGCATTGAATAGCACGCTCATTCAATCTCCGATATCGCATTGACATCGTTCCTGCATCGTATTGGACGTTCACACCATACAACGCAGGAACGATATTGGCTCCAACGATCGAACCACGTGGCTTTTCATTGAAATTGGACGCCGATATCGCAACGTGTAAACCCCCTTTACAGTCCTTCCCTATAGACTACAATAGAGAAGGTCACCACTCCTGCCACATCAATATGGAAAGTGTATAAATGGAGATCCATACTGAGCCGCCACTTATGGAGAATCCTATGGTAGTCTTCACTGAAAACCTTCCTTATAATAACCAACAGTAATCAAATAGTATTCTACAAACAGAAGGACACAGGGTGTGATAGGTGGCTCAATGCTACAACCAATAATAAAAGGAAGAGTAGCACTGTGGCTCAGTGGTTAGCGCTGTTGATTTGCAGCCCTGGGGTCCTAGGTACAAGTTCCTCCAAGGAACACATTTGCAAGGATCGAATTAAGTTTGCATGTTCTCCGGGTTCTTTCCTCCCGCACCCCAAAGACTCAATGATAGAGAATAGTGAGCCCCAATGGGGACAGTGATGATGATGTCTGTGAAGCACTATGTATTTATTGGCACTACATAAGTGAGTAAATAAAGATTCATTGCTATATTTAATCTGTCAGTTTTCTATGGTAAAAAAATACTTTTCTTTTTACTAAATTAGCATCATCTGAACAATCAGCTTTTGATTGCAAGTGATACAATAACCTGATGACCTTGGCAGGGTTCACCCTCACATAGTGACGGCCTCCGGCGGACACATTTGCCTTTTATAGCAGGCCTGTACAGATAATTATAAGAGCTCAGAGCTGTCACAGCCCTTGTAGTGTTCTCTAATAGGGAAACCTGTTGATGGAGACCTCTATCTCCTATCTGTGCCAAGCCAGCGGCAGTAAATGGGCAGAACCAACATCAGAGAGAAGTGTGACCAAAATAGAAGGGCGCTGATAGAAGTGATCACCGGAGGGGCAGGAATGCAGAGACGGCATATTATTAATACAATCAATTGCTTCATGTGACTTCAATACTGGAGGCCCAGAACCAGGAAAAAATGTGGCACTTACATGTTTATATGACATGTCTGACTTCATCATTAGTTCAGTGTTTGGAACATATATTACACATTATCTGCTGCCTAATCATCTGTATGGCGTCTTTATAACTGTAATGTGAGGCTCATCTATTATTTGCGGGCTGGGACTCACTTATAGACATTTACTTCTCTGTAACCTGCTTTAAAATTCCATTAAAAGTAAAGAAAATGAAGAGTGATGTCACTTTCCGGGACTTAATCCAGTAAAAATGTCACTTGGAAACTGAACAATGCGATTGTGCCACTGCACAGCCTCAATAGTAGGAACTTACAGGGCTATGATATCTGGACGTATCCTGGGAAACACATTTAGATAGACTGCAGAACGTTTCTCCACTACATATAATACATAAAGTCCATTTACAAGCAGTGTGACATTTCAGAAGGCCCCTTAGCTAGATTGTACATCAAAACCATTATCCAGCAAGTGAAGGAACTTGTTGATTGCTCTCAGTGGGAGAAAACATAACAATCTTGTAGTTGTGATACCTTTTAATGGCTAAGGCCCCTTTCACATCAGCGGTAATCGGTGATCGCGGCAGTTGTGGTGAAAAAAACGCATCTGTCGCGGTTACCGCATAACAGCTGCACTTGCGGCAAGCCCCATGCAATGTCTATGGTGCTTGCGGTAAGTGTGCGGCAGGTGCGGTTTCGGCACCTGCGGCGGATGTGACCGCGAAAAAAACACGGCTGACAGCGTTTTTTTCACGTCCTCATCTGCCGCAAGCGCCGAAACCGCAACTATGCCGCAAGCCCCATAGACATTGCATGGGGCTTGTCGCAGGTGAACCGCAGGTGCGGCCTCTATGCGGTAACTGCGGCAGGTGCGTTTTTTTTCACCGCAACTGCCGTGATCAGCGCTTTACCGCTGATGTGAAAGGGGCCTATCAAAAGTAAAATAAGTGATGTTACAGGGCGAGCTTTCGAGACTTCTCAGGTCCCTTCATCAGGCATGGTATGACAAAATATTAAAAGAAACTCAAATATATACATGAACAACTAAAGCAGAAGCAAGGTATAATGAATGGACATTTAACAAATTAAACAAAATAAAGCCTCGAGAGGATCCAGATGTAGTGATGTCAAAGTTTTCATGGCCCTAATTTATATGTAAACCTGGTGTCTTAAGACTGCAGTGTCTTTGAAAAACATTCTTCATATGTGATAATGAACCATAAATCCATCAGATAGGTTTAGCCCTTTTTTGGATGCAGTCTAAAGTTCTAATGAATTTGGATTCACAGACCCTTCAATGTTTCTGTGATTTGAAATTACCTCTCAAAATTGAAACTTTCACATTGGCACCGAGTTCTTTATAAAATCTTCATTTACTAGAAAATGGTTAAGAACAATTTTTTCAGCACGTAAAATCCTCAAAAGGTCAGTGCATCATGGTTTGTATTGTGATGTTAGCTAGATAGACTGTACCTCCCTACCTTCGGCCAGACGACCCCTGCTCTCCTACTTCTCTTACGTTTCTTACTTATTTTCTTTGTAGCCTTTAACATAAATCATACTAGTAAAATAGGTCAAAAATTTGGGGGCCGCATGTAGGGTAGACCTTTCCCCTATAAAAGAGCTCAAAGAAATTCTTCCAGGGGTCCAATATATGCAGAATGTGCAGCATTGTGATTGGTGGCTATGGCTCCAGAATATTGCTATGATCCAAGTGTACAATATATTGTTTTTTGATGCCACCTGTGTTTAATTTGGTGCCTTTTAAACAGCAGCAGTCAGGTGCAATGGGCAGTGGGGAGGGACATGGCAAATCTAATACTAGAAGTTAACCAATTAAATTGCATTCGTTATGAATTCCCAGAAAATATTGGATTTTGACGAGGGCTGGGAAGGATTTAAAATAAAAAATCACGACAGATACTAATGGCTTATCTGCCATAAATGTCTAATTAAAAAAAGGCCCCACTGTATGGAGAGAGTGGCACAATCTCTCGGACACCTACTGGAATAGGGGACTGGAGGGCCACGCTCTGGAGACCTTAATCAAACCCCTTTAATTGTCTGCTGAACACCTTGTGTCACACAGAACACAATCCATAAGCATCTTACACTCTTTCAGGTCAAACTCGTTTGGCGCCTTTGCTGACCAGAGCCTCATGGTGTTCACAGTGTTGTTCTTGTAGCCAGGAACTGGGTGTCGTATGGCATCGCAAGAACCATCTGCAGAGAGAGAAGAGGGACAGTTTGTCACAGAGTGGGGGCTAGTCGGCTATACAGACATGATGGAGATATAAACAATAATTTGCACAATTGTGTCACTGTTCTGTGCTGTTATTTGCTTAGTTCCCGTCAATTCTGCTGATGGTCTCAAGATGATCTGTCACCCACAGAGGCAATAGGTCATGTTTGCCAATAAGCCTTCCACAGTGACATAACAGTGACGTAAATGCAATTTCGGACGGCAGAGCACATTGTTCAGGTGATATGTTATCACTAAAAGCAGCACTTATCCCATGATTGTCACCAGAGAGAGCGTCAGCGACCAGAGGTGCAGGACAGGAGGGAAACCGATAAGGGGAGTGCAAGAAAATGTCTGTTGTTCACTATGAGCCCACACTGAAGCCCCCATACATATCTGATAGCTATCGGCAGAATGAGGTTTTACCTGACCTTGCCCCATCGGCCTAACACTTCTCTGTTTATCCATGAGAGCCGATGCCAACCATGTCTAGAGGAGGCTCACTTCAGGGAAAACAGAAGAGTCAGCAGTCCGACATGGTGGATCATAAATGGACATTGTGGATTCAGACATGTTGGATCCTAATCTCCCCCGATAATCATGTGCCCGGGGCACCCACACATTAAACTGTTGGATGAACCCATCAATAGTGGCGGGTTCGGATGATGTTAGTCTATTGTGTATGTGGGGGTTCAAGTCTGGTGGCAACAATTATTTTTGAGCATCAATAATACATTTTCAGGGTGTGTATATAAAATCGACCAGATTCTCAGCCATAAACGTTGGTGGGTGTCAGGAGCGTGTCATACAGTTTTTTCCTCACCTAGCATCCATATATCATGCAAGGCTATGCAAGTGGGCTATTTTTTTGTACTGTGAGAAAAAAATTGCACAATCACATAGCACTCACATGACATACAGATACCAACTGAGGTAAACAAGCACGACACTCTCCTGATACCCTCCTGACACTATCCTACTTTTGCGGCTGAGAATCTGGCTGATTTTATATACACAGATGTAAATGCACCTTTATTGTACAAATATAAGCCTTCACAACAAGTGTGCTTCTACATATTAAATAACTTTCTTCACTAAATGTAGTGAGAAAAGTCATTATCAAGCATAAATAGAAGCAGATGGATATACTGGGAGTAGCTAGTCTATAGAGAGCCCTGGTTGGAGACCAATACTGTACACTATGAATTAGAATATCATCAAAAATCAATATAGTATTGCCGTATTACAGGGCGTTTCTGGGAGTCCTGAAACACATTGACTAATAAATCAATATTATATTCACCCTTTGATGTCTCGTGGAGTACGGCAGCACGGTTTTTAACCCTTCATCCGCCGTACTTTAATTTTCTGAGATAATGTGGGTTTTCATTAGCTCTTAGCCATAATCATCAACATTTACAGAGATTAACACTTGAAATAGATCACTCTGTTTGTAATGACTCTATATATTATAGAAAAATATATTGGAATCTGAGAGTCCTCAGTGGTTGATACCTTTTAATGACTAACTGAAAAGATGGTAAACATAGCAAGCTTTCAGGACACTGAGTTCCCTTCTCAGGCTGGTAATGACACAAATTCTGAAGACACATACATTTATACTATAATTAAACAGGATGAGATGGTGCAGTAAATACGACAAGTGACGTAAAGCAGAGTCAGGCTGGGGGGAGGAGCTGGGATAGTGAAACCAAAATTCAAAGGTAAGAGGAAGAAGTGTCAAAAGTTTATTGTCCTGTAACTGGAGTCTGTTGCAAGATGCGATATCCCCAAATGCCCTTTCATTTTACACAAAAACCCATGAATCCATGTGAAACATTTAATCCTGGACTATGAACTTTTGACACTTCTTCCTCTTACCTTAGAATTTTAGTTTCACTTTCCCAGCTCCTCCCCCCACCCCGACTCTGCACTATCTCATCCTGTTTAAGTATAGTATATATGCGTGTCTTCAGAGTTTGTGTCATTATCAGCCTGACGAAGGGGCCATAGTGTCCCGAAAGCTTGCTATGTTTACCATTTTTTCAGTTAGCCATTAAATATCAACCACTGAGGACTCTCAGATTGCAAAATATTTTTTTATCTACTGGCTAACACGGTATAAATATTCTTTACCTTATCTATAGAATATATGCATTTCACTTTTTGTATTGAATTACTGAAATAAATTAACTTTTTGATGATATTCTAATTCATTGAGATGCAGCTGTATATATATTGCAGATCACCCCTGGCACAAGAACTTACCTGACAACTTCAACCGACTGTAGAGTGAATAACAAATTTTCAACAGTTAATCGTTCCCATAAAAAAGTGCAAGTTTTCTATGACAGCTATAGAGATGTGTGAGCGTGGAGCCATCTTCTTCAGTGGAAGCCCTTGTGATCCCTCGCTACTCCTATTCCTCTGTCTCACAATCTGAATTTGTTGTTCAACAGAACGGCGATGATCCGCCACAGATCTGACCAGAAATCAACAGACTTCCAGGATTCTGTTGTCTGTGTCCGGATTGACCACTAGTGGCTGCTATTATTCACTCTGCTGAATTGTGCTGCAATTCCACTCCTTACCAATGGAGGCAGTTATTGTGTCTTGGCAAATTGCCCTTTAGTGAGATCGCCGATGTTGCGATTGTGAGAGCCCTCTTGTTTCCTGGTTGGGCCTACTTAACCACATGAAACCTTCACTCTTTTCTTGAGTATTGTGTCTACCAGTTGTCTAGTTCCAGTCTCTAGCTCAGAACTGTCTTACTCAGACTGTTCCCACCTTTATCTGGATTGTTTCCTCAACTTCTATTCCTGTGTCCAAGGACTTCTCCCATTTCCCGCTATCCCCTGCTCGAGCCTCTAGCCATCAAATTCCACCAGTATCGTAACACAGCCTCAGACATAGATGAGGCTGTCAAGTTCGGGGCAGGTGAACCTCAGGTTAGTCTGTACATCAGACTAATGCCAGATGGGGGGCGCCAGTCTAAGCGTAATTTAACACATTTGTTTTTAGCTCATTCTAAGGTCACTTTTATATGCTGCACTACTGCATACAATAGCATACGCATGTCTACCTCTAGGGGCTTATAAGGGCACAAGTGTGCTGGGAAAATCTCATGTGGAAAGACCCTTAACGAGTGTCCATATGCCAATGTTCAAGCATTATCACCTGTGCAATACTAAGAATATCCTGAACACATAATATGTGGTTACCCCTGAGGACTGCAGTTGGGGAACATGCTTTCATTGGCCAATACTGACTTTTTTTGCAACTTGTAGTAAGTGGCACTAGAGTTCCGGTCCTCTTTATATCTGAAGAAAGACATGGTTAAATGTCTCTTCACTCCGACTTGGCATTCACCACAAGGAGAAACTAATCCCTTAGACACTATAAGCTCATGCGTTCACGTGGTCACAGGTGGCCGAGGAGGTTGGCTCATGTGGCCCCATCAGATCTCAGCCGGTCGCACTATATACGCTCTCACTGCTCTTATGAATATGGTTTAGTTGAATACAAACCTGAGTTCCAACCCACTTAGCGCCTTCAGGTGTGTGCTCTACTCTGCCATAGAAGTGTACAGGCAGCATGAACTCAGGACGGGCCTTCTCCCAGGGATTACCATACCGGAGCCAGTCATCGGCTTCTTCAACCTGTAACAACACAAATAAATATATTTTTGCCTTATTTTTTATTGCCATCACATCATCTACTATTATGACATCCCAGTAAAACACGTTTATCCAACTGTGGAAGACTTCACTGTGCTCATTAAATAGGGAATTAGATTACTAATGCAGAACTGATTTTACTAGAAGAACAGATGTCACTTAATGGCTGGTTGTCCTGCGAGTCCTTTATCTCTATCTGATGATGGTCTGCAAGGAAGCAATAGTGATCGGGTTTCTGTGCTTTATTTTCAGGATATCTCCAGATTATTAACCTGTAACTTCATAAAATAATTAAGGTTCTGCACTATGAGTAAACAGACAGCTTTCATGATCTGCTGTTGGCTAAAGTGGTTGTCCATCTTTAGTGTATTATAAGAAGAGCCCTTACCTCTGCACCGCTGCCTGTGTTGACCCCAAGTCTCCTCTCTTCCAGACCAGACCTCTGCAGCCAATCAGTGGCCACAGCAGCGAGACTGATTGGCTGCAGCGGTGATGTGCCAACCACCCAAGAGAGGCCGGTGGGAGACCTAGGCGATGGTATGGAGGACTATCTCTAGATCGGTAGGTAAGTATGTGCTTTTTATTATTTTAGAACACACCCGAGTCCTTCGTTAGCTAAAAATAAAGGGGTGGGCAACTCAATTAAAAGAAATCAAGTTCACCCCACATACAGATACATATCATTAGTTTCCCTGTATCAACAAGACAAACTTCTTTTGGTGTCAAACTTTGACTGAAAGCGCCAATGTAATGAAACGTCTTGTGCTGGATCTTTATCAATCTGTAAGGAGATTATGGAGGAGCCTTAAGAGGACAGCCATGTCGGTCTGCATAGACGCAGTGTACTCATGAACTGTGGCTGGCTGACAGAGCTTTCCCCAAGACTCCTCCTTTATGTACTTTCTGGTCTTATGCAGGATCAGTAATTAGCGTTTTATTACAGTTATACTTTCAAGACTTATTAAACACAGAAAATGCACAAAAAATAAACAAAATCTCAGCATTTCCTCCTTAATTAAATTTTCTTTGATTCTATTTTGTCACATATTAGTTAAAACTGATAAATATATAAACACATTTCTGTGTCTCATGAGCTAGAGACGTCCTTCCACCCATTCATTGTCTTGTGTGTGGCTGTCAGACAACTGGCTGCAGCAGACGTTTCTGTACTGGGCCCTATTTGCAGTAGGACACATGGTCACCAAGCCCTGCCCTGGTAGCACCAGTAATAAAAAGCTGAATATTGGCCACTATGTTCTCTGCGGAATTTGTAAAAAACGTTTCAAAATCAAATCAGAAAATACTGCAAAGGAGGTAAATTTAAAGGGGTTGTCCAATATTTGCAAAACCCCCGCTACTCTCTTCAGGGCCTATAGAAAATAAAAACAAGATACTCACCTCCCACAATGCCGTTTGTTCCTACAATGTTGGTGCCGCTATTCCTGGTGTCATGTGACCGCTGCAGCTAATCAGTGGTTGTTGATCAGCTGCAGCTGTTTAATATTCCATCAGAGCAAACGTCCACTCTGACAAAATTTAGATGGCTTGATTCTTCGCTGCTTTTTCTACAGCTTCTCGGAGTAATTTCCTCATTTTTAGGGCTTTAGCCTTTGCACCTTCCTCTCTATTACATTTGTACCATTTTTTTAAGTTGTCTTTTTTGACAACCTCCTTACACATGTTTTTGAGAGATTCATAAAATCTGACTTTTACGAAATAACCCATTTTTTTGGATGTATCTCACTCCAGTGCTTGCCTGGAATTAGGTTTCTGGAGTTTTGAACTTGGTGCATTTTTAGACAAATATGTGACTTCTAAAGGATTTGTGACTTTAGGTGCTATAAGGTCGCAAACAAATGATTAAAGCGAAAATAAGACATTTTTTATTATTGTGCCAAATTTCGTGCACTTCTTGCACCATTTCTTACAATGTGGCACAAAGAAACACCAGCAAATACCACAGGACAAAAAAGGAAAGTGTCTTCAATACATCGCTAATGATGAATGTTTACTTCACAAGGGAAATGGCGTTTTAGGTTCTCTATATTTAAGGTCATTTTTATTGTATTGAAAATTGTTTCCTTGAACTACTTTTTTTGTATCGATTCCAGATATATTTTTGCATGTCCTATATTTCATCCAGAGATGATTAAATGATTATATTGTCAGGATCAACTTGCGTGTTCTGCACATGAACTATAGAATTGATGAAGTGACGTCCAGATTTACCTGCCAGCCATTTATGATCCTTTGGTTAAATATCCCAAACTCATATCGAATCCCGTATCCATATGCGGCCAGTCCCAGAGTGGCCATAGAGTCCAGGAAACAAGCTACATAGAAAAAGAGGAGACAAACCATTGAGAGACGTATATTGCAATACCATGCAGAAATTGTTCTACAAAGAGTCAATTCACAAAGTAGGAAAGTAATGTGAGTGTCAAAGTGCTGACGAGTGTCTCTATGGTACTAAAGCTGAAAGCCAAGAAATGCTTCAGGGACAATCTCTCCAAAAAGGAACCAGTCATTAGAGCACAACATGGATCCACGCCAAGCCGGGATCTGAAGGCCAACAAGCTGCACGTTAGCAAAAGACAACTTAAACTAAAACTGGGCAGAGACCAGAATGAATTGTGGCATTTTAGGTTTAAAGCTTTGTTCACGTGTGTCCTTCTTCATTTCTATTGTTCAGTACCCCCATAGGGGGGAAACAGCGAAAATGGATCTCCTTTCTCATGATGGGCAGAAATATAATGTGCACAGCTGGGTTTCTGTCACTCTGTCATGCTGCACTATTTTTGTTCTTTCTTACTGGATCAATGATGGAGGCTAAGAGCACAGCCTCTAACACAGACGTGAACACAGCCTCTAACACAGACGTGAACACAGCCTCTAACACAGACGTGAACACAGCCTCTAACACAGACGTGAACACAGCCTCTAACACAGACGTGAACACAGCCTCTAACACAGACGTGAACACAGCCTCTAACACAGACGTGAACACAGCCTCTAACACACGTGAACACAGCCTCTAACACAGACGTGAACACAGCCTCTAACACAGACGTGAACACAGCCTCTAACACAGACGTGAACAAAGCCTCTAACACACACGTGCACACAGCCTCTAACACACACGTGCACACAGCCTCTAACACACACGTGAACACAGCCTCTAACACACACTGAAACACAGCTCTAAGTAAACTTGATCACAGCTCTAACATACATGTAACAGACCTCTAACACACGTGAACAGCCTCTACACATCAGTGACACAGCCTCTAACACACGTGAACACAGCCTCTCACAACGTGAACACAGCCTCTAACACAGACGTGAACACAGCCTAACACAGACGTGAACACAGCCTCTAAAACGTGAACACAGCCTATAACACACACGTGAACAAAGCCTCTAACACACACGTGCACACAGCCTCTAACACACACGTGAACACAGCCTCTAACACACACTGAACAAGCCTTAACACACAGGCAACGCTCTAACACACACGTGACACAGCTCTAAACACAGTGCACACAGCTATACACGTGAACACAGCCTCTAACACACAGTGAACACAGCCTCTAATAACACGGAACACAGCTCTAACACAGAGGCCTCTAACACACACGCTTAATACACACTGAACACAGCCTCTAACACACACGTGAACACAGCCTCTAACAGACGTGGTTTAAAAATGAAAACCTAACATTACAGAGGACCTTTGTGATTGGCTTAAGAGGTCAGGTAATTGGAGCAGGGCAACATTTGAGCCTCATGATTTCCTAGTCTCAGGTTTCAGAGGCTAGATGATAGATGAATGGGACATCATCTGTATCCTTTCCTAGCATCGGGGTTATGATCAGTAAATATAATGGAGGAGAACAGATTTCCTGAGTAACAGATGGAGCACCAGCTTTCACCACCGCTTCCGGTGTTTTAAGGCTGCATACTGACAGTCAGAAGACGCAGCGTTTTGGACGCACCTTGCTCTCGCCAAACGCTGCTTCGTACAGTATCAGCATAGTAGATGGGATTTTAAGAAATTCCATCCTCACTATGCTTAACCCGCCTGCAGCGTTCTTTCAGCTGCTGTGCGGGTTACTCTAATTCCGCCCTCCTCCACATGTTAATTTCATGCTGCTGAGTTGGAAGCGGCTCCCATTGGCTGACTGCAGAGAGAAGCCACCCTGCACCGCCACATGGAGAGTACAGGGCGGCTGCAATCTCCCTGCGGGCACCCGCGGGTTCACTCAGGTCCGGAGGAGCAGCATCCAACACACAGCTCCTCCGGACGTGAGCACATAGCCTTACATGGTGTGTGGTCACAAAGCAGCTGCAACTAGAAGGCAAACGGCTAAAAATAAAAGGCTGAGGAAAAAATATTTATTCTAACCCATTGATATAAAAGAAATGAAAAAAAATCATGTTTCTATTATCTATTAGCCAGGGATGGGGTTTTTATGTACAAACTAAATATCTGACACTGGCATTGCACGTATTGTGATGGGAACCTGGGAGTCGACACAGACGTGGTATAGATGTATTCATATTTTAGGCTTTTATGTGCAAAGACATGCATATAGATTGTCTATGATTCAGTAGTGCAGATAGATGCACATGAGGTCATACAGACTGAATGTATCACAGTAATGCAGGATGTACCTTTATTCACATATGCACTATTTGAACATGTATTGCTTTAAAGAGGTTTACCAGTTTTCCCTTGAAATGATCAAACTCACGCAGTCACCCTCTACTGCTCCTCCAACGCCTCTATGCCACTGCTCCAGGTCTTGCTCCTAGGCTTCATCAGCAGTGCCGCTGATCCCAGTGATTGGCTGCAGTGGTCACATCTACTGTAGTCATGAAATCATCATTACAGCATGTCACAAAGGGCAGAGCAGCGGCAGAGAGGAAGAGGACGAGTAATGATGAATTTACTATAAAGGTGCCCAAGTGGATGGAGCCAAAGAAAAAAAATCCCTGAAAACCTCTTTAATGGAGAAATCATGAAATAGGAAACTTCTTTAAAAGAGAATAGCGCCCCACGTGTCCACAGACTGAGTCTGCTCCTGCAGCTAAGATTTATTAAAGTTAAAGGGACTGAGCTGCAATACAACACAACCTGTGCAAAGACATGGCACTGTTGGAATAAAGGAGTCATGTTTTTTCTAATACGAGAAAATCCCTTTAAGACAAACAAATTTATTGTGTCATTATTTACAAGAGATAAATTTTGATATGTAAAAATTACCTGCCAAACGTCCAAGACCACCATTACCAAGACCCGCATCTTCCTCGATTTCCTCCAGTTCCTCCAAATCAAGACCAAGCTGTGGGAAAATGAAAAAGGTAAGATTATAAATTATATATAATGCAGTTTACATCGAGAATCACTAACCTGTTGCTCTCCAGCTGTTACAAAACTACAACTCTCATCATGCATTGATAAGTCACAAACAGCTGGAGAGACACATCTTGGAGACCAATGGTGTACATGAGGGGTGATCCAAAAATCTCAGATTGCTCATGATGTAATGGAACAATGGACATGTTTGCACCTTATGGTACGTAAAGCAGAACGTAGACCGGCCCCACCCAAAGCTGCTCCCTCCCATTCACTTATATTCTGGGTAATACATAAAGGGCCATATCATGCCTTTACTTCTTTGATCTGCTACTTTAAAGTTGAATTGAATTTATTATTTCTGCTTTTTTGAGTTTCTATTCATTGGTGTATTTTTTACTATATACTTTTTGGCTATTCTTTAATGTATTGCCCATGTGTTCTATTGTAACTTTGAGGGAGATAGCTTATGGTATTGTATTCCACTGTGGAGATGGTGTATTTCTTGCATGAACCTTGGTTTTAGTTTTTGGCTTTTTAATTGGCTGTAAATTTTGTCTACTGTTTGTTCTCTAACAAAGCTTTATATTTTCCGCATTATTTTTGTTAACAGATAATGGTGCTGTTTTATTCCCAAGATTATTTCTTATTTGTCGCCCTATGGTTCTGATTTTTAATCCATCTCTAAAGGTACCTTTACACGCCGCTACAACAGGATGGATACAATCCGCTACAGGCTACAAATGTAGCTTGTAGCGCCAATATAGCCCGTAGTAGCGGCGTGTGAAGACGTGACGTGACAGCCGGCAACAGATAAATCTGTTTCCGAGCACTGCTCGAAAACAGATGGCTACAAAGCCGATTGTAGCGAGCTGTATCGGCGTGTAAAGAAGGAACAGAAGGGTTGTTCCTACACCATGCTATGTAGCTGGGGCGTGACACAGGCTCCGGGTTACCGCGCCCCCTTCAGCGATCATTGGAGGAAGCTCCTGCGTTGCGATTGGTTGTCGCCGCACAGGGCGGCATATTTAAGGAGCTGACCAGTCACACTACACAATTGCTCGAGCGTCAAGTATTAATCAGCCTCCTGCGATGCCTGGCCAATCATGATGTTCTTGCGTTGTCCTATCAGCGTACGGACGTCTCGTACTCCACAATTGTGGCACGCCTATGTGCTGTCCCTGCTGCACCAGGTCCGCCCATAGTAGCTTGTTGTAGCGGTGTGTAAATGAGGTACGATAAGCTACAGATGGCTACTTGAGACACCCGGCGATGTAGCTAGCTATAGATGTAACGTAGCGTAGCGCTCCTTGTGGCGGCGTGTAAAGGTGGTGCGTTTCCCATTTGTAACCGTTTGGCCGTGCTCGTGCACGTGAAGTAGCGGATTGTATCCATCCTGTTGTAGCGGCGTGTAAAGGTACCTTAAGTGACTGTAGAAATGTGTGCATGGTGTGTATGTACAAGGGACATTTTCTAACCCAAAGCAGTTCTGGCAGCAAGTGGAATCACAGTAATGTGTATGCTCCTTCTGTAAATGCATTGAAATAAAACAGACCAGGCATTAAAGGGAACCTGTCACCCCCCAGGGCCTATTAATGTAAAAAAGCCACCTTCAACAGCACTTATGCTGCATTCTGTGAAGGTGGCTCTTATGTCTATACCTTCAGGGACACCGAAAGTAAGACTTTTATAAATTTACCGCCATACCTCTATTGGGTACGGGAGGTACGCTCTCTCCCCAGGACCTAAACGCCTGCCTGCTGTCAATCATCCTCCTCTGGCCTCCGGGTGCCGCCTCCTCTCTTCCTCCTGACGTCATCGGAGCCTGCGCACATCAGTCAGGTCTCGCACAGCGCACACAAACTTAGATTACATGATTTAATCAGATCGCACCTGCGTACAGTGTAGACCCTGGATCCTGCCCTGCAGTCTGTTATGATGTATTCACACTGCAGGGTGGGGAGGAAAGAGGAGGAGGGAGATGGGGACAGGCGCAGTGATCCTCTCTGTGCAGGCGCCAGTTTACCAGCCCTGCAGTGTGAATACATCATAACAGACTGCAGAGCGGGATATGGGGCCTCCCCTATACGCAGGCACGATCTGATTAAATCATGTGATCTAAATTCTCGCACGGCGCATACCCAACAACTGACTGATGTGCGCAGGTGCTGATGACGTCAGGAGGAAGAGAGGAGGCGGCGCCCGGAGGCCAGAGGAGGATGATGGACAGTAGCGAGGCGTTTAGGTCCTGGGGAGAGAACGTACCTCCCGAACCTAATAGAGGTATTCGCATACATGGCGGTAAATTAATAAAAATCTTTCTTTCGGTGTCCCTGGGATGGGAGTATAGACATAAGAGTCACCTTAACAGAATGCAGCATAAGGGCTGCTGAAGGTGACTCTTTTACTTTAATAGGGGGGAATGACAGATTCCCTTTAACAAGAGAACTATACAAAATGATGAATTACACAGCGCCACAAGGAAGTATATAAAACTCACAAGTAAAAATAAAGAACTTCCAGAAACTGAGCTGCAAACAGAAAATAGTTTATTATCTGAATTTTCACCTAAGGAATCTCAGCTTATTATCTCTGGTTAGTTTCCGTTTACTGAATTTATGAGAGATCATGGTATTTTCTATTTCAGTGCCAAGAAATCTGGATTATCAGTATTTCTGGACTATTTCAGGTCAAGTTAATGAAATTTTAGTGTAGTTTTTTTGCTCTATGGATTTTAGCATTTGCCCCTTGGAGCTCTCAGTTAGGGCTATGTGCCCCCGATGAGTATTTGGTTGCAGAAATTTCTGCACCAAACTGCATTTCCTGGCTGATAAACGAACCTAAAATGCAATGTGTTTTTTTTTAGTTAAATCTATATTTATTAAAGAATATGCATACAAAACATCGTGTCCATCATGGACATTAACATGCATTAATGCCACATACATTATTTTCATCATCTTTTGGATCATGCAAGGTGGTTTTTTTCAAGACTTCTTTTCAAGCATTCTGGGGTGGAAAAACGCTGAAAGAATTCACATTGTACAGATTTATTTCTGCAACAAATCTCCAAGGTAAAAAAAAGCAAAGTGAACAAAACTTCAGGATTCTCATTGACTTTGCTGACAGACATCACAAAGCACCCACTGACCTTGTGGAGACCAGTGGAGGATAACACTGCGGGCACCAGTTAAAGCACTCAAACACAGTGAAACCCAAGGTGCATTGCTCCCTAGAATTGAATATGAAGTCCATGGAGCCTCGGTTAAGAGTCTACAACATGGACACCAGCCAGTTATTCCACCAGGGAAGGACCTAGCCCAGAGTATTAGTAGCCCTTAAGTCACTATCCAGCCCTTGCGAGCTTGAAGATATGGCCAGGGGTTTACCATGGACTAGGTATCCAACCACAGACAGCTGTTTCGGGGTTGTTGCCCCTCATCAGTGTGGTGCAGGATTCTGGCTGGGTGGGAGCAATGCTTGATAGACAGACATCACAAAGCACTTTGCTGACAGAAGGATTTTCTTACAGTTTTGTTACAAATAAGATCTTGTAATAAAATGACACAACAATACGGGTCTTAAAACTGTAAATAAACTAGAGCCATCGCCAATTCAACTAACATCAATCAGACTTCAAGACAGAAGATGGGATTCAGCTTTACTTTACTGCCAAAATAACTCTTCTTGATGAGATTCAAGAGAAGTGGAGGGGACGGTCACGTTGGACATCCCGGGGGGGTTGTGCAGCTGTATCCTTTGGAAAAACTGTTATCACTGTGATATCCCTCCCCCAAACATATAAACATACGTACATACATACGATTCCCAAACTTGCTAAAAAAAAACAAAAAACAGAACAAAACAAAAATAAGAAGACGAACTTGAAATCTGCTTTATTTTGCCATCTACAAAACTAGCTCTTCTCACAATACATATTATGGCAGACTCTATGTACATACAGCAAGTGTGGAAGTGTACAGCAAAGAATGGACTGGTTTAACCCATTACTTGCCAAATTAGCAATTTCCCTTTTTGAAATAGTGTCTTGAAAGCTCTCTGGGTGGAAGAATATTCAATTAAAAATGACAACAACGACATGATTTCCTATTTTGAAAACATTCATTTTACAAACTCAACACAAAAAATTGGACCTGATTATAAAATCTTAGTTGCTAGAAGCAAAAGATTAAGCGTCCCCAAAAAGGACATTGGTAGATAGTGGGTTAATTGGTTTAGTTTATATCTTTAAACATATCCATTCTTTCCTCTATTAGGAAAATGTTTCCAGTGCCAGGACCATTCACACACAACCCAACTTGCAAGGTTTTCTTTTTGTGAATTTCTTATGTTATTATAGCGAGTCCTTTCTTTTTTATTTTCCTCATTTTAAAAAAATATATAGATAGTGCAACTAAACTTTTAAAAACATTTTGATATGTTGTAACCACCATTAAGCAGTTTTGTTCAGAAACCCTATCACTCACTAAAGCAAGTGAGGTCCAGTCGCCACAGAGGTACTGCACCTCAGCCAGAGGTGTGGTACCCCACTCTCGGTTAAGGAGGGGGCACTACCCGATACCCGCACCCAACACCACACCACTCCAGGCCAAGGGATCTGGGCAGACCCTATTAAGGCTCCAGACTAGCGGAGAGACTGTAAGGGGTACGTTACACACAGCGATATCGCTAGCGATGTCGCTGAAATAAGCAACCTTGCCAGCGATATCGCTGTGTAAAAAGCGGCAGCGACAGGGCCCCTGCTGTGAGGTCGCTGATCGCTCGTTCAGGAGCATTTTTTGCTCCTTGGTCTCCCGCTGGTCAGCACGCATCGCTGCGTGTGACAGCGAGAGACCAGCAATCAGCGACCTCACAGGCTGGTAACCATGAGAAACACCAGGTAACTAAGCAGCACGCGCTGCCTAGATACCCGGTGTTTATCATGGTTACCAGTGCTAAGCGGGAGGACGCTGGTAACCATGCAGCGTGCGCTGCCTAGATACCCGGTGTTTATCATGGTTACCAGTGCTAAGCGGGAGGACGCTGGTAACCATGCAGTGTGCGCTGCCTAGATACCCGGTGTTTATCATGGTTACCTGCGCTAAGAGGGAGGACGCTGGTAATCATGATAAACACCAGGTAACTAAGCAGCGCGCGCTGCCTAGATACCCACTGTTTATCATGGTTACCAGCGTCCTACAGCTTACCCAGGGATGTGGAGGTCGGCTCCCTGGTCGCTGAGGAGATCTGCCTGTTTGATAGCTCCCCAGCGACCACACAGCAATGTTCCAGTGATCCTGGTCATTGTTGGGATCGCTGGAACATCACTGTGTGTAACGGCACCCTAAGACTCAACTAACAAACCGGGGGCTGCGGTATTTTCATGTGCAGCAGCCACATCCACATACATTTGCTAAAAATGCAGCCGCATAGTGTCAGGCGACAGAGAGGATGTCGCCCGACAGGACCCGAGGCTGCTGGCTTGGGACACGTGTGAGAGGGGCAGGGCAGAAGAGCAAGAGCCAGCGCAGTGAGATGACCCGGAAAGGTACATAAGAAGGGGGGCCTAGTAAAGTGTACCCAAGCTACCCAAGAGTTGGCTGGATCCCTGACCTGGAGGCCACAGCCCCCGGCTGGCTGTTGTAACCAGGAGACTGAGTAAAGTTTAAAATATGGCACCCTGCTGTGTCTTCAAGCTTATTTGCTGCGTCACCTGCCCTGTGCTTCAACGAATATCATCATCTAAGAGACTTCATAACTGGCCTGGGGCCCCGTTTTATCTTTGCTGCGTCACCAACCTCCCCAGTGGACTTGAACCGCAGCGTCGGCCATCCAATTGCCGAATACCACGGGTGGTGTCACAACTTAATCCCATGTAATTATCCCCAATTTTTATGACACGGCCACTCGGCCAGGGTCATAGAGATGGGTCAAGCCATCGTGACATCCCCAAAGAATTGTACGGCCCCACGTGAGTACCCGACGGCCCTGGTGCAGGCATGTCACAAGCACTCAGCTTATCCTACAGCGCCTGCACACCACAAATGGGATACGTTGTGTTATTCAGCTCGTTCGTTTAAGAAACTCTTGGGATCTCAGATCTCAAAAATCACCGATCAAAAGAAGTAAGTTGTGGTAACACAACATGGTTAGTTGTGATATATGAGTTAGGACCTGTCATCAGAATAGGACCTACTGTTTAATTCAGATGTTTATGTTAATTTTTATGCACTGAAAATACATTCTAAAATTTGGCACTTTTCATACTGACCCTTGGACTATTGTAGACGCTAACTTCCTTATCTTCCAGAGAAATTCACACTAGTAGGAATAGTCTGGCTCTGACCATATCTTTTGTCTTTAAGTATTTAATGATCATGTACAAAGATCATTGTGAAAGGAGGGAGAACAGGGTAATCAGCTGTGTATAAAGGTGTAATTGTTATTGTAATCCTGCCTGTGCTGATAATGAGTCTGCTGAAAACTCTTACTGAAAGGACAGGAAGGGGGTCTACAGTAGCTTCCAGTTGCCAGGGTGAAAAGATTTATTTTTTAAATACAGACTGCAATATAAAAGAAAAAGAAATAAAAATACTGTCATTTTAGGCAGCCAGAAAACATTTAAATTTCTGATTTAAAGGAAACGAATCATGTAAAAAAAACTTACAGATAAGGGATTCATCTGCAGATTAGTAGTAGTTTTCATTCTAAATGGTGCCCATGCCAAGAACTGTACTACCGGGAAGAAATGACCTTTATTCTTCCTGGCAGCGTTTGTCTTTCAGTCATAGGGCTGGCACCGATGCGGCTTCAGTTATCTATCAGTACATAGTGAGCGGTGGCAGTAACCGTGTGCTGGGCAACTGTGCCTAGTGCCCGAGAGCCACCTCCATGCCTGAAAGGTGAACACTGAAGGGAGGAATACAGTTCATCTCTTCCCAGTAGCAGGGCTCTCAGTGTAGCCAGGCAGCTTCAAAATGATATTAACCTGCAGATTAAAGAGGACCTGTCACCAAACCAGGCATGGTGATCTAAATTACAGCACTGGATGCAGCATGTCTGCTGCATCCAGGCAAGGGGTCCCCCAGCTCTTGAGCCCCCCTATACCTCAAGATAATACACTTTGAAAACTTACAATTTGGAGCCAAATAGGAGGTGGCTTGTGCCTAGAGAAAAAGGGCAGTTCACACCCCCTGCATGTTTAATCTGCCCATCGCTGCCTCCCTGATGCCAATCATTGTCTCCCTCACCTGCAGCATAACACAGAGCTTATTGCAGTGCTGGCCGCTTTGCCCCGCCCCCTGTGGTGATGTCACCGCTTATACCCTCCCTGCTCCATGGTTAAATGTATGTGCCTTCAGAATTTGTGTCATTACCAGCCTGAAGAAGGGACCTCAGTGTCCCGAAAGCTTGCTATGTTTACCATCTTTTCAGTTAGCCATTACAAGGTATCAACCACTGAGGACTCTCAGATTGCAATATATTTTTCTATCTACTGGCTAACATGGTATAAATATTCTTTACCTTATCTGAATGTTTTTAGGGATCTTTGCTTTAACTCCTGTGGGTTGAGTCTCCGGGGGTCTTATATGATCTTAGAAAAGTCAGAAATTCCCACAAAAAAAAATAATGATGAAACGAGCCCCAAATGTAGGTTAAATTATTCTAGAAGCGGCCTGTTATTCCTGGTTTTAGAAGACTATGTTGCTGAGAGGTTAAAGATAGCAAACTTGTATGTAATATGATCTGAACAATACACAATGGCAGGACCGTGAACGTGCAGCTCATCGCGACCTCGCACAGGAAACCGGAGAGCAGCAGATCCCTGACAGATCCCCTGCACACACATTATTGATAATG
Organism: Allobates femoralis; assembly: GCA_033576535.1. NCBI lineage: Eukaryota > Metazoa > Chordata > Amphibia > Anura > Aromobatidae > Allobates > Allobates femoralis. Next base: position 505,481,580 of record JARQOC010000001.1, on the reverse strand, counting down.
TAATCTATATGTAAACTTTCTGTCCTTAACCCTTCATTTGGGACACATGAGAAATCTTCAAAAATAGGAAAAACAGAAAACAAAATGCTGAAAATGCAGCTTAAACCCAATTCTCAATATGCCATTCCTGCTGCCAGCTGCGGGATTAGGAGTCTTTGCAAATATATTATGGCCCACTAAATATTTATATCTATTAAGACAACAGAGACAATAGCACGAGAGAAAGAAAGTCCTGACATCACACCCCTGGGAGGGTTAATATACTAATAGAACAGACTGAAGCATTATGTCACAGTGACTGATATTGTGCTGCAATAAATGGCAAAAAATATACAGAAATCAGTTTTAAATAGTTAAGTCTGTCAAGAGGTTGTAAACTGAGGACAGCATGCTGTAAGGGTTACAAACAAAAAGCACCTGTGCTTCTCTTATCAGTGTGTGTGCTATTGTTTACTTAAATTTAAAGGGAACTGGTCACCTTTAATTAAGCCCCTGACCTATCACTAGCTGTCCCTACACTTTCCTAGGTGCTCCCTAACCATCCCTCTCTGTTGAAAATCCGATCTGTTAAGAGTTAGAAAAATTACTTTGAACTTACTGCACGTCGCTCAGTCAGGTGATTGGAAAGGCGGCTCTAGTCTCCGTTCTCCCCTCCTCCGTGCTTCACTGCACGCCCTGCTGGGCAGCATATTTCTTTCTTCATCTCCTCCTGATTTTGGAATCTCCCGCCCTCTTTTCATGCTATGGTGTACGTCACATCCAGCCCGGTGCATTATGGGCCCGATCACGTGATCGGCCCGGCTTCAATATGTGCACTGCACATGCCTATCACGTGATGTTGACTACCTTCTATGGCTCAGAATGGTCATGGCACTGCTCCAGGCAGCAATTCTCCTACTTCATGTGACGTCACTTTGACCGAACAGTTTCTTCTCTTCCACTCTGCTTTGTTGATAGGGTCCCACTGCCATTGTCCTGTTGACTAATTGACTGCATTAGGCTGTGTAAGCTGTTAACTTGTCATGGGCAGTGACCCCCCCACAACCCCATCGACAGAGCAGAGTAGAAGAGAAGGAACTGCTATGTTGATGTAAAACGAAAGAGAATCGCCGCCAGTAGATGTCCATGATGGCTCTCATCTGAGAGAGATCATCACATGACAAAACAGGCGGATAGTTAGCATCTACCGGTGCTTAGACCCATAGAAAAATAAATTACGCTACAAATAACAGCAGCTTTAAATTGATGAAGAATTTTGGATTAGAAAAAATGTTAAAAATAACAAACTCCTTGTTTTCCTACATCAGCACAAAACAACTCTCGCTTGGTGCGGTTATATCTTATGTGAATGATAGCTTGCTATAATACTGCGGATGTTCACGATTTGTCTTTCCAAATATTTTAATGACAGGGTTAAAGCTGTCGGATGGTAAGTAAAGAGAACCAGTTAGGTGGAAATACTGGAGAACAATAACCAACTTCAGTCTGTGCTGTTTAGAAAGTCGAGTCACAGCCGCAGAGAAAGAAACTTGGCAGAAAAAAGTAATTTCCTTCCAGGCACTAAAATATCATAACAAAGAAGAGCGAAACCCCGAATCTGCGTCTAGACCCAGACAAGCATCTGAGCAAATGTATAGAAAAGTCCTATCTTTACCTAACATGTCAATATATTTTTTATTGTGCTACATAAAACAGTTACGCAGGCAGTACGGGATGGACGCAGCTGTATATGTCCATGAGCTCTCTGCTGTATAGTTTACCACTTCCACAATGTCTAATCTTCGGGGCAGGGGCGAACAACCATCAGGATAGTTGCTCAAGATGAGCAGCAAATATTTTTGTTTATTTTTTTGCACTTTCAAGTCAATTTTCCCCTAAATGGTAGATATTAAGGCGAAACAATGTCGACCTCAGAGAAAGAGAATTTTGGAAACGGTACATCATTACAGAATATCAATGTTGCATAGCTTGCTTCATTCATGTTTCAATATCTTCCATCAATGTCGGTACTTGTACTAAACACAATCTATACCTTGTGTTAGACATCGTCATGGTTGTTGTGTCAATTCTCATAATATCACAATACTTAAATCATTTTGTCCTTTGCATCTGTCCCAAAGAACCATGAGGGATTGGATAGAGTTCAAGCACTCTAGTGAATATAATCATAGAAAGGTGGAGATAGAAGGGACCTCCTGGGTCATCAGGTCCAACCTTCTGCAATCTGACTCTTGAACTTCTTTTGGGCCTTTTGGGCCTGGGCTGAGCGGTCACCCGATATGGTTTGGATTCTTTATTTATCCCATTATCCTTTTCCCTCCATGTCCACCCTTCTCTTTTTTCCTCATCCATTCTTATGAAGTTCTACTTTATGTTCTTTATTCTTCTTTTTCCTTATGTTATTGAAAACTGGATGAACCCAAAAACCCTAATGTTGATTCATGTTTACTTATTTTTTTTTACAGATATTTCCATCAGTTATTGAGGACTTTCATTGTTATACGATACTTTTCTTATCCACTCTTTTACTTTGCAAATGTCAAATATGTGGTTTTATCTATAGATTTTTTTTTTACAAAAGCAAAGCCAATGTAAAAAAAGAAAAATAAAGAACCACAATAAAACTCCTTGAAATGTTGCAAAACTTTTGGGACTTTTGACATTTTTACACCACTTCCAGCCAACTCTTTTCTAAACATGGAATGGGGGCGATGGAAAGCCCGCCTGATAAATTTAATATAATTTACAACAAAAACTAAGTAAATTACACCACACTCTGCCGAGGTAGTACACCAGGTTCAAGATGTGCCAAAGTCATTAAGGCTGGCTTCACACCACGGTTCTTACCATCCTGTTCTATTCATTTGCAAAAGAACAGAACAGGTTCATTTTTAGCCTACTATGTATCCCTATTTGCTGGATTGGTCATAACTGGCCATCCTGTTTTGTGAATTTAGTCCCGGATTCGTTTCTGTCCTGTTTTTTCCCGGCCCCAAAATCAGAGACTGCTTTGATTTTGGGATCCAGGGGGAAAAAAAAAAAAAAAAAAAAAATCGGACTAAACCAGACAGAAATTAATCCGGGGCGATCCGGCACACATAGTATGGGAGTCTATGGCGCTGGATCCAGGGGAAAAAAATTTGGATTGTTTCCCGGATCCAGTGTTAGTGTACTGAGCATACTCAGTTCACTAAAACTGCTCTCTTACCGTAATTTCACTTTAGCAGTGTATTTACATACACGGCTAAAATGAAATTAAAGGGAACCTGACCCATAAAAATCGTCCCCCCAGCCTATGAATACTTGTCCCTGCACCTTCCTATAAGGTTTCTAGCTATCCCTCTCTGTCCTATTTGAGTTTTTGCAAAGCTGAATAATACGATTTATTACCTTACAAATGTGATGCTTCTGCAGCCCTAAGCAGTTGCAGTGGGTGTCCCCTTTGCCTCCTTTTCGCCACCTCCCCAGTTGTTTTTCACGCCCCAATGGGCGAGAAAATGAATGTAGATGATCCTGTCTCGGATCGATGGGCTGGCTTGCCGGTATGACTCAAATTGCATCATTTCAGATGCTGCTGATATCGACCGACCTCAAGCATTGCGCATGCGTGAGTTATACTTTACCGCAGCTCAGCACATGAGCTGCCGTAAAGTATACCTCGCGCATGCACAACGTGCAGTTTGAGGTCCATCGACGTCAGCAGTATAAACTCAAATAGGACAGAGAAGGATAGCTAGAAACCTTATAGGAAGGTACAGGGACAAGTATTTATAGGGGTCAGGTTCCCTTTAAGTAAAGGAATGGGTAAAAATAAAAATTCTCACCTGTCCGCCGAGTGTTCCGCAATGCATTCACCTCCGATGGCTAAAGGACCTTAATCTGCTGACTGGGAAGGGGAGGGGCAACCCGATCAGCTAATGGGTCACATAATCACATCAGCGCGGTTTAAATCTTTAAACCGCGCTGATGCGGTCATGTGACCCATTAGCTGATCAGGTTGCCCCTTCCCGGTCAGCTGATTAAGGTCCTTTAGTCATCGGAGATGAATTCATCGCGGGACACATGGCGGACAGATGAGAATTCATTTTTTATATTTAACCATTACTTTACTTAATTTCACTTTAGCAGTGCATGTAAATACACTGCTAAAGTGAAAGTGAACAGCGCCGACACCATTTGCCTGCGCTTTGCAGGCTCGGCTCCCCTTTCTATGCCCAGATCCCTCAAAATCCCAGATCCAGACACAGAAATGGCACCCGGAGTTAACAATCCGGGCCTGTCCTGGGGGGTCCTGCAAAAACAGGATCCCACCGACAGGAACAAAACCGTAGTGTGAAACCAGCCTAAGAGGTTTAAGACTCTTACTGAATTTAGCAACATCTTACTTTAGTGCTGCCTTCATTAAAATGGATGTATAAAAAGCCAGTCTTAATATATCGAATCTTAGGATGTGATTCACCAAGCTTTTTACACCACAAACTAGTGTATGTAGTTGCGCAAAAATGTTGCATTGCTGCCAGTTTTTATGGTTAATATCTTTTTTTTTATTAATTTTTAAAAGAAACAAGAAAAAAGCATTACAAGTCATACATGAAAACATAAATCAGGGAATACAAGTTATAAATTCACATTTAGGTATCAATACCAAAATAGTGTTCAATGTATAATCACCAATTTGTAAACCAGCTTCAAAAATAGGGCGGTTCGCTTCCATGTTCAAATAATACAAACAGGGGAGTAACAGACCCCCATCGTTATCGAGGGTCTACCTCAATTGCTGCCAGTTTTTACAGCAGTTTCACCAACATTTTGGAAAAGTGAGCGAACTTTAGCATTAGAATTGTAATTGAGCTCAGCTTGAATGATTCAAGGCTAAAATATTTTTCCAAACAGAGAAACATCCCCAAAAAGACCATACGTTTTTTTTTTTTTTACTAGGGTAAATGTAGAACACCAATACAGTGGCATACAATACAATCTGTCTCGAGACTTGAACTGTTGGAAATCCTCCTAAAATATACCTGTGATGAGAGGCTACAATTAGTGAGAACAGAGCACAGCACGTAACATTTCTTTTAGTATAACCTCTAATACACATTACCAGCTTCACAAGGACTGATAATGATTATGTTTTCTGTAAAGATCGCTACACTAAAAATATACAAGCCAATCTTGCTGAATTTTTACAGCTTTCTACTAAATAATTCAGAGAGCTGGCAGGCCTTAAAACACCATTATACATTACATTATATGTGGCTGGGCTGGCAGAGGAGAAATGCATTATTTTTTTAGATACTGGCTAAGGTTGGAAGTAGCCTTATGCAAAAGATTGACAACTTGCTTTTATATTTGTAAGAAAATATTTGAATGAAACAATGTATAAGGGTTTTCTTAGGCCCCTTCCACATCACGATTTTTGTGCATCCATGGCTATCCGTTATAAAACAGATAGCCACGGATCCAGTTTGGCCCTGTGTGGCTTAATAGCCATCCGTGTCTGTAGGGATCCTATTGGGTCTGCTGTTTTCATGTCCCCAAAATTGGAGACTGCTGTGATTTTGGGCGCAGCGGACAGAATCAGAAAGCAATGGATCCGACTCTGTCCGATTCAAATAACATGGGGGTCTATAGAATTCACATCCAGGAAAAAACAGGATTATCTCCCGGATCCTATTGTAGTGTAATAAGCATGCTCAGTACACTAAAACTGCTCTGCTCAGTGTAATTTCACTTTAGCAGTGTATCTACATACATTATCTTTATACACTGCTAAAGTGAAATTAAATAAAGCAATGTGTTAAAAACGAAAAAAAAAAAAAGTCCTCACCTCTCCGACGGATGTCCGGGACCCGAGAAGACGTCCGATCACTGCCTGCCAGGACCTTAAAATGTCATTAGCCGGTAGTGATCAGGTGGTATGTGACGTCACATATCCCATGATCACTACCGACCAATCACATTTTAGGTCAAGGTCCTAGCAGCAACCAGATGTCTTCTCGGTTCCAAAACAGCTGGCAGAGAGGTAGTTAAAAAAAAAAAAAAAATTATTTTAAATATATGTTTTCTTTATATTTTGCTTTCCCAGTGTATGTAGATACACTGGGAAAGCAAATCTCAGGATTCTTCCTCCCGTGTGACATTACAGCTCCGACACCACTGGGCTCCCCCCCTCTTTCTGAAATGGCATTCGGAGGTACACATCACAAAAATTGTGATGTGAAAGGGGCCTTAACAAAATGTGACAAAGACTTTTGTTTAATTTAATAATAAAAGCAGTACTTACCTACCTTTTTCCTTGAGGCTGCACCACCACAGTTTCTGCTGCTCCCCAATGGTATGTGATGACAGGGATGCAGTGGTGACATCTCTGCCACAACAAGTCACCAGCACAACCACTGGGCTCAGGAGTCTAGTCCTGGCACCTTGACATCACTGTTGGCTGCTATGTGTACATGATGTAGATGGGATGGCAAAGATGCACCCACGTAAACAAGTTTTTGTTGGGAGTCATGGGGTCTAGTTCTGGCTATGTTGACATCATTCTTGGTCATTATGCGTAAAGGTTGTATATGGGATGTCAAAGCTGCATCAAGTAAACAAACTTTGTTGGGAGTCATGGAATAACGCCACTGGAGCCGTAAGGGCACTAGTAGTAATACTTATTGTATAGGTTTAAGTAAAAGTAGGCCTGACCACCTTATTTAATGAAAACTACAATAACCTCTGTGCCCCCCGATTGAGTAAGCCACAGTGCCTCCTCTTAGTTCAATGAGAGAATAAATGCCCTTAATGTCAGTAGTTGCCCTGATACTTCCTATAAACATTGTCAGCCTAGAGTGAGTGTGAATCGATTTGCATGCAAGGTCCAATCTGCTCCGACCGTTCTGTGGCCACTAGATTGGAATCGTCAGAACCACCTTCACACCAACTTGCTACAATCTTTAACATTACAAAGTGAAGATTTTACTATGAGAAGCTGTGTAGAAGTATGGAGATGTCAGAGTGTAGACTTGACAAGTCAGCTTCTGTGTGCTACAGCAACAAGCCACACTCACGTTCCCCACAGCCCTCCTGAGCCTCTGCCACCCCACATAAGCAATGGTGCCAAACTCCAGAAAAGACTGAGAATGATGCATCGTTACAGATCTATAAGTGGGATCCATCTGCTTTCAAGGTTTCTTCATATGGACTAATTGGATTTTGTATCCATCCTTCAGGCTTCATGGCCTTGGTGTGACCTGCATATACAAGCCCCAAACTGCAGCATCATTGTGTGAGAATGACTGGGCAAAGTCTGAAGAGTGGAAACATCAATGATAAACCGGTCATGTCAGGCTCAGGCTCTTCATGTACAAATATGGCAGAGTACACTCAGCTTGTTATGTGGTTATGTTTGTCCTTCACATGTTCCTAATGGAGCATATGAAAGGCAAAAACTCTACAGGGACCAGTCTATAAATACTACATCACTGACATAAAGGCAGAAACAATTAGCCATTCCATTTACCCTCATTGTGAATAGTGTGAGACTGTGTGCAAATGAAAAACAACATAAGCATTGTGTGACAGTCCAGGCACTAAAAAGGATTTCAAGGGCATGTTAAAGAGAACCTGTCAGATTTTGTAATGTAAAGACACAGCTGTCACACTGATTAGATTGACACCTTTGGTGAAGAAATCCGCTTTGTTCTTCTTCTTTAATCACCATTTGAAGTTTTCTGCTAATGAACTTTCGGTGCATAGATGCCGAACCGTACACTGGGTCTTCTCCTCCCTGTCTGTGATTCCCCGGCCCCTCCGCTTGTCTCTGGTCTGTGAATGATCTGCATCCCCTTATTTGATATCTCAACAGTGATCTGTCATTTACACATTGGAGGCAGGCAGGGAGACCAGTCAATCACAAACAGGGAGGAGAAACCCAGTGTCCAGTCCGGCCTCTGTGCACCGAAATCTAATTAGCAGAAAGCTTCAAATTGGGATTAAAGACAGACAACAAAATGGATTTCCTCAAAGGTATCAATTTAATCAGTATTACGGCTCCATTACAGCCATGTAATTGTTACATTACAAAATGGAGTTGACAAATTCTCTTTAAGGATTTGTATGCATGGGTAGTCTACTGTACATATAGTTCTTACTGAAGCAATTATCTATACTTCCATGTGAGAAGGGAAAGCTTCCGGGAGTCTTTGGGGAGATTGACAGAACACCCTCATGATCACTACTTTAAAGAGTTGAGCAAAAAAACTTTGTGGGCCCTTAGTCCAGTGGCTATGTCGATAGTCTATGGCCAGTGGACCAGAGCCCTGTGAACCTCGTCCTACCTGTCAGCAATCCCTGCAAATGTTTTAATCAGTAGGATCACGCGTGTCGTAGCAGTGGCCTACTAATCAGAAGAAGCACCAGGGATGCTGGCAGGTACTAAGAGGTCCGCGGGCCATAGACTACTGATAAAGCAGCTGGACAAGAGGCCTGTGAATCTTTATGCTTAACTCTAACTTTATCTCACTTGTAAAAACTTTCAGAAACATTTACATAATAATGTTAGGTTTCTGTATAAATTTTAGTCTTTACAGTATGACTCCTTACAAAGAATTGTAACTCTTTAACAAAATGGATATACCGTATATACTCGTGTATAAGCCGACCCGTGTATAAGCCGACCCCCCTACTTTTGCCCCAAAAATCTGGAAAAACCTATTGACTCGTGTATAAGCCGAGGGTGGACCCCAGCACAGGTATACAGCCCCCAGCAGTGTGGTATACAGGCCCCCCCCCCCAGTGGTATACAGGCCTCCCCAGTGGTAGTATACAGCAGCCCTAGTGGTAGTATACAGCAGCCCCAATGGTAGTATATATCATCCCCAGCAGCCCCAGTGGTAGTATACAGCAGCCGCAGTGGTAGTATATATCAGCCCCAGTGGTAGTATATAGCAGCCCCAGCAGTAGTATACAGCAGCCCCAGTGGTAGTATATAGCAGCCCCAGTGGTAGTATATAGCAGCCCCAGTGGTAGTATACAGCAGCCCCAGTGGTAGTATATAGCAGCCCCAGTGGTAGTATACAGCAGCCCCAGTGGTAGTATACAGCAGCCCCAGTGGTAGTATATAGCAGCCCCAGTGGTAGTATACAGCAGCCCCAGTGGTAGTATACAGCAGCCCCAGTGGTAGTATACAGCAGCCCCAGTGGTAGTATACAGCAGCCCCAGTGGTAGTATACAGCAGCCCCAGTGGTAGTATTTAGCAGCCCCAGTGGTAGTATACAGCAGCCCCAGTGGTAGTATACAGCAGCCCCAGTGGTAGTATACAGCAGCCCCAGTGGTAGTATACAGCAGCCCCAGTGGTAGTATACAGCAGCCCCAGTGGTAGTATATAGCAGCCCCAGTGGTAGTATACAGCAGCCCCAGTGGTAGTATACAGGAGCCCCAGCAGCCCCAGTGGTAGTATACAGGAGCCCCAGCAGCCCCAGTGGTATATACAGCAGCCCCAGTAGTATATACAGCAGCCCCAGTGGTATACAGGCCTCAGCAGTATATACAGCAGCCCCCAGGGGTTATACAGCACCCCCCAGGGGTTATACAGCACCCCCCAGGGGTTATACAGCACCCCCCAGGGGTTATACAGCGGCCCCCTGGGGGGTACCCAGCAGCCCCCAGGGGGTACCCAGCAGCCCCCTGGGGGTACCAACAGCCCCCTGGGGGTACCAACAGCCTCCAGGGGGTACCCAGCAGCCCCCTGGGGGTACCAACAGCCCCCTGGGGGTACCAACAGCCCCCTGGGGGTACCAACAGCCCCCTGGGGGTACCAACAGCCCCCTGGGGGTACCAACAGCCCCCTGGGGGTACCAACAGCCCCCAGGGGGTACCAACATCCCCCTGGGGGTACCAACAGCCCCCAGGGGGTACGCAGCAGCCCCCAGGGGGTACGCAGCAGCCCCCTAGGGGTACCAACAGCCCCCTGGGGTACCAACAGCCCCCAGGGGGTACCAACAGCCCCCAGGGGGTACCAACAGCCCCCAGGGGGTACCAACAGCCCCCAGGGGGTACCAACAGCCCCCTAGGGGTACCAACAGCCCCCTGGGGGTACCAACAGCCCCCAGGGGGTACCCAGCAGCCCCCTGGGGGTACCAACAGCCCCCAGGGGGTGCCCAGCAGCCCCCAGGGGGTACCCAGCAGCCCCCTGGGAGTACCAACAGCCCCCTGGGGGTAGCAACGGCCCCCAGAGGGTACCCAGCAGCCCCCTGGGGGTACCAACAGCCCCCAGGGGGTACCAACAGCCCCCACAAGCTGGCACTGTCCCCCCTTGTAAGGGCCCCCCCCCGCTACTTATACATTACCATTCCGGTTTTCTGATCAGCGCGGCTCCTCCGTGCTGCGTCTTCATCCTCCCGCGCTGGCTGCATCCGGGTTCTCCAGCGGTCGCGCGATGACGTCACATCGCTGCGACAGCCGGAGATCACGGATGGAGCCAGCGAGGACGGGAGGATGAAGAAGCACCGAGGAGCGGCGCCGATCAGAACACCGGGCTGGTAATGTATAAGCACCGGGGGGGGGGGCCCTTACAAGGGGGGACAGTGCCAGCTTTTGGGGGGCTATATGAACTGCATCCCCCTGCCGCTGATTGACAGGGGATGCAGTGCATATTTAATGAGCGGCCCCACGTGACGGGGCCGCTCATACAGCAGCCCCCCCCGCCTCCTCCAGCCTCCACAGCCCCCACCACACAGCCCCCACCACACGGGTCTACCGTATAGACCCGTGTATAAGCCGAGGGGGGGACTTTTCAGCCCAAATTTTGGGCTGAAAAACTCGGCTTATACACGAGTATATACGGTACTTTCATTTCTGCATTTACACAACCACGAGGGTGAAATTGGGTAAAAAAAAATACAATTCTGCAAATTGCTTTTTGGGGTTATGTTTTTTTTAGCATTTATTATGCAGAAAAAATGGTAAAACTATCTGCGTGGCCTAATAGAGTTTGTAATGGTAACAATCTGAAGTACATAAGATGCCTTAAAGACAAATAATCATTTACGTTTTAATAATAGTTCATATGAGGAGTTGCACTCATACCCTGGATAAGTCTGAAGGCACACTGTCGTGCATCAAACACAGAGCGTGTTTGATGCACGACAGTGATGCTACTGTAATGTGTTTTGTGGGTGTGTGTGGTGCATGTGGAGTGTGCCTGCATGTATTGATGTGAGGGTGCTGCGAGTGTGAGGTGTGAGTGCGTGTGTGTGTGATGATGTCCACGGTCCTGAAGGACAGCAGGCAGCATTTATCGGGGAATTCAAACTCGCCGGCTGTCAAAAGCCATTGAGTTTGAATTTCCCACCATGCACATACAGTAATAATCATCCTGCCTCGCTGTGACAGCGGTGCAAGATGATTATTATAATGTGCTTTAACACTCATGTCAGCATGTGTCCTGAGTCTGTCCAAGCTCCTGGACACATGCTAAGGTCATAAATGGCCAAATGTGTGTTTTATGCCTATAAATCTGTAAAGCCAGTAATTGTCGGCTTTACAATGTCATTTCTAAACTCCTGCCGCTCCTGTCAGTGACAGCGTTAATGTACGCTGTCCAGGGTCCTGAACAGCTAAGTAATCAGCACAGTAGTTTGCCTGTGCTGATTACTTAGCTGTTCAGGACGCTGGACAGCGTACATTAACGCTGTTGACTGACAGGAGAGCAGCAGGAGTTTAGAAATGACACTGTAAAGCCGACAATTACTGGCTTTACAGATTTATAGGCATAAAACACACATTTGGCCATTTATGACCTCAGCATGTGTCCAGGATCTTGGACAGTCTCAGGACACATGCAGACATGAGTGTTAAAGCACATTATAATAATCATCTTGCACCGCTGTCACAGTGGGGCAGGATGATTATTACTGTACGCTCATTGTGGGACATTGAAACTCGACGGCTTTTGACAGCCGGTGAGTTTGAAGCGATTTGCGCAGTACACTCGTGCGAATGTCGCACAGAGTGCTGTATGGGGGCGAGAATTTCTCGCCCCCATACACTTGCATTTCGCTCACGCGTGTCAGAATCACGTGCAGTCGCAGCATGCTGCGACTGCACTCGCTTCTGACTCGCAATGCAACTTAGGTGCGAGGGACTTGCACCAGTGTGCCCTGCCATTGCACTGGTCTGAGTGCAATGCGAGTTTCCCTCGCATTGCACTCGCGCGAGTCCCTCGTCCAGTGTGCCTTCAGCCTTAATAACATTATACTTTAAAAATTCTTAGTTTTATAGACGTGACAATGCATAATATGCTTTATTTCTTTAATGTTTATGCTGTTAACTAGATTAAGGGGGCGAGGGGTGATTTAAATGTTTATGCTCAGCTTAAATGCTGCTTAAGGGGACAACCACAGGAACTGGAGCTAGCATTAAAGCTGCAACACAGCCGGCACATACACTGTGTGGAGTAGGCTCAGCACCTAGGCCAGGGATCTCAAACTCCAGTCCTCGATGGCAGCAAACAGGTCATGTTTTCAGGATTTCTTTAGTATTAAACAGGTGATAATTGAATCACCTACACTGGTGATGATTCCAATACCTGTGCAATGCTAAGAAAATCCTGAAGACATGACCTGTTTGCTGCCCTCGAGGCCTGGAATTTGAGATCCCTGCCCTAGGCCCGCTCCCCTTACCATGAAATACACATTTGTCATGGAGAGTGTTGGTATTAAAAATCCAAGCTTTCTCCTATCTGATATTTATGTGCATATTGCTAATGGAATGAAGGGGGGGGATGTCCTCTCTGAATACTCCCATTGTTGCAAAATATTAAAATAGCTCACTGCTGGCTATGCAGCGGGCAGGGGCATAATGATCGCGGTTGCAGAGGTCACGCCTGAGACCAGGCCACGGGGCTATGAGGGCCTGTCGACCCCAGCACCTACTTCAGTGGCATGTTTGTCTGAGGAAGTACATCCAGCTGAAATGCATTGCAGCGCAGAGACACATCAGAATGAGTAATAGGATGAGGGACATATATACCAGGATGGGGGATATACAGCGGGGGAAATAAATAAGCATTGACCACATGACCAATTTTTTAAATAAATATATTTATGAAGGTGCTACTGACATACATTTTTCCCAAGATTTCGTTAACAAGCCATCCAATCCACACAGGTAAAGAATCATTGCTTACGGAAATGTAGTTGGTGATGACAGCTTCAAGACGCCTCCTGTATGGAGAAACTAGTCGCATACATTGCTCAGGTGTGACTTTGGCCCATTCTTCTACACTCCCTTACAGAAGTTATATCGCTTATCCATGTTATGTAAATAAAAGCTTATAACCTGTTAAATTCATCCATTGGTTATATAAATGACTCTTTTGAAAGCTAAAACCCTCCAAAATGTGGTTTAGGTTAAGAAAATAAATTGGCATCAATGCTGAAATATTGATCATTTAATGAACACAGAATGGTCAGATTTTGGCAAAACAAAAGTTTTGTCGCCCAAGGAATGTAATGTGATTTTCAAACAAATAATGAACTTAAAATACAAATATATGTTGCATAACATTGGTGAATGAAGTTGTGGTGCTATTAGAGTCATATTTAATATTCTGTGTGACTTCCATGAGCTTGAAGGATTGCATCCATGCAGTTCAACAATGATTCATGCCATTTATTAATGAAGTAATCAGGAATAGCAAAGAATGCAGTCTTACATGCCTCCCAGAGTTCATCTAGATTCTTTGGTTTTGTCTTCCAAGCTTCTGCTTTCATCCTTCCCCAAACATGCTCAATGATGTTCATGTCTGGTGACTGGGCTGGCCAGTCCTTGAGCACCTTGATCTTTTTTGCCTGAAGGAACTTTGTTGTAGAGATGGATGTATGAGATAGAGCACCATCCTGTTGCAGAATTTGACCCCTTTTATTATTTGGAATATAAGAGGTAATACTTCTTGATATTTTAGGCTATTGATATTGCCTTCCACCTTGCAAATGTTTCGCACACCCCCATACTGAATGTAACCCCAGACCATGATCTTTCCACCACCAAATTTAACTGTTTTCTGGGTGTATTTTTAATGCATACGGGCTCCAGTAGGTCTCCTGCAGTATTTGCGGCGGCTGTGGTGTAATTCTACTGAAGATTCATCAGAGAGATCCACCTTCTGCCACTTTTCCAATGTCCATCTGTTTAGCAGGCTGTGGGACTTTGCAAATGCCACACAGTTTTTTATTTGCCTTTTGTTTAGTGTTGGCTTCTGGGAACTGATTCGACCATGGAGGCAATTTCGAGACACAATCCTACAAACTGTTCTAGTTGACACAGGGACTTGAGGTGACCAGGCCTGTTGGAGCTCTGCTGCAGTGGAAGAGGGGCTTGCTTTGGATTTTCTAACCAACAAACGTTCCTCTTGAGAAGTTGTCTTGCGGGGTCTGCCAGTTCTGGTCTTGTCAAACACATCTCCAGTCTCTTCAAATCTTTTTTTAGTTCTTTGTACTTGACGCCGAGACACATTAAAGGTGCCAGCCAGCTCTGCAGTGGATCTGGTCTTCAGCCTCTTGATAATCAAGGCTTTGGTCGCAGGGTGGATTTTTGGTATGTTGTCAGAGCTCAAGTTGCAGTTCAAGTGAAGGTCTGTGGTGCTGGGTTTCTTTTTATAAACACCCACTAATTAACCAATCATTTACTGAGCACAGGTGAGGATATAAACTAGGATTGGGTGTATTATATGACCAGGGGACAAAACTTTTGTCTTGCCAAAATCTGACCATTCTGTGTTCATTAAATGATCAATATTTCAGCATTGATGCCAATTTATTTTCTTAACCTAAACCACATTTCGGAGGGTTTCAGCTTTCAAAAAAAAAAAAAATTATACACCCAATGGATGAATTTTACATCAGGTTTATAAGCTTTTATTTACATAACATGGATAAGTGACATAACTTCTTTCAGGGAGTGTACACAAACACTCTTCAAATCCTGAAGGTTCTGTGAGCTCCTTCTATAAACTCTGATCTTTAGTTCCTTCCATACATTTTCTATTGGATTCAGGACAGGTGATTGTCTGGGCCGTTCTAGCAGCTTTATTTTCTCTAAAACCATTTGACTGTTTAGGATCATTGTCTTGCTGAAATATCCACCCTCGTTTAAACTTCATCATCCTGGTAGATGGTATTTAATTTTTATCAAGAATGTCTCAGTATTTTTGTCCATTTATCCGTTCTTCACTTGCATGCAGTTTGCTAGTGCCGTATGCTGAAAAACAGTCCCACATCGAGATGTTCTCACCTCCAAACTTCACTGTTGGTATGTTTTTTTGGGTGTAGAAGTCCTTGGCATCCAAACAGTTCCATTTTGGTCTCATCTCCATATTTTTCCAGTATTTCACCAGCTTCTGTACATGTTGATTAGCAAACTTTATTTTAAAGACGCTTGAACATGCTTTTTGTTCAGAAGTGGAGTCTTGCGTGGTGTGCTTGCACACAGGCCATGGAGGGTGAGAACATTACTTATTATTTTCTTTGAAATAATTGTTCCTGCTTTCAGGTCTTTGTTGGTATCCCCAGGTGGTTCTTGGCTCTTTGACAGCTCTTTTAATAATTATCACTCCTGTGTTTGAAATCTAGTGGGAGCACCTGATCATGGTATATATTATGTTTTTCCACTCCTGAATTATGGCCCCAACAGTGCTAACTGGACCCTTCAGTAGTTTAAAAATTCTTCTGTAACCAAAACAATCAGTATGTTTTGCATCAAAAAGGTTGTGAAGGTCTTGATGCAGCTCATTGGTTTTACCCATCATGAGAGGTTTCTTATTTTGTGTTTTTATAGGACATTAGGTGAACCAGATGATATTTTTTGGTATGTGGCAGGATTGCTATCTATTTACTGATAGATTTCAGCTGTTGTTATAGCTTCAATGGATTTCTGCACCTTTGTTTGTGCAAGTGTTCAATACCTTTTCCCTGTCATTTCACATTATTATACATTAATTTATGGACATCTATGGTTTGATTTCTTTGGCAAGGACGTGTGTTTATTCACCAACAACTTTTACTGCCTTTGTCGTTGTTCCATAGAAGTTGTTCTTGATTATTCACTGCTAAACAACCGCAAACGAAGCAAAAGTTGTCGGGTGAATAACGACACTTACTTGCAGCCAATTTAATCAAATTGTTAGAAACAGAAGCTTAAAAAGAGGTTGTCCACTACTGTACTTTAAAGTGTGAATATCATTTCATTGAAAAGAAAAAAAGAAAAACCCAATACTGCACTGGTTGTTAATGATGGGTCAGATAGCAGCTAAGATAATGCTTTTTTTTTTGTGCCATACGACTTATTTTCTCACATTTTTTTGTGCTCTTTTAAAAACTGCATTTTATTGCTCTGTGGGTGTGGTCAGCAGCTGATAGGGAGCAGTACAATGTGACGGCAGAGAAGGGGCAAGAGAGATCCTGAGCTCTGTGGGGAGCCAGCAGACAAGGCTTAACAAAGATTGTTACAGATCTTTCTGGCACAAACTAATTTGACCTGATCCTGAACTCTGACATTGCTTAGCAACTCTGCTGTTAGCTTAGTTTAATCTGATACATTGCTACCTCATGAATTGCTGTCAGCAGTGTAGGCGACACTCCTTCCCTTATCTAGTTACATGCCCCGTATTCACTGTGAAAAGAGATCTGACTGAGAATGAAAATATGTCTGCTTCATACACCAGTGCAGTGGGGACATCCTGTTGATGCTAACCAACCAGAATTTTCTAATGAAGTATATTAGAAAGTTTATTAAAATCACTTGCTCTACATTATTATTAAATAAAAATTTAAACGGCGGTTACACTTTAACATTGATGATCTATCCTTTGGATAGACCATTAACGTCTGACACCAGCACCCCCACCAAGCAGCTGTTCTTGGTGGCACCGCCGGCTGCAACAATCTGGAAGTGCTCACTTCTGGAGCTGCTCCGTCCTCTAATAGTGGCAACGGCCGAGTCCTGCACATTTGCCTCCTATTAAAGTTATTAGGAGGTGGATGTGCAGTGCCCAACCACTGTTATTAACAGAAGACTAACAGCTTCGGAACTTCGCTTTTCCGGCCTCCTGCTATCCCTGCCGGGTAACATATGTCTTTATAGGATTAAGAACGCTACAAGGGCCCAGATGACGAACAGGCAGAGGTGGGGAGGGAGAGCCCAGGTCACAATTTTACACAGAGGCTCCTTAGGATCTAGTATATATTTTTCACGCTTGCTTACTGACAGTATTGAAGCAATACATCTTAGAAAGTAGCCGGCCAGCAGCCATCTCATGTGCACATTCATTTGTAGCCGGACGGCAGCCATCTCATGTGCACATTCATTTCAGCTGAGCATGCATAATTCTTCAATGGGGAGAGGAAAATAAGTCTAAAATATAAGTCCAAAATCTCTGATGGTGGCTTATCTCCCATTGAGTAAAAAGAGATAGGACATGCATAGTTGAGAGGCCCCAATGTATTATTGGGAGGGTCTGGCTGACTACTTTCTCCGATGTTGGTGGGCTTATCCAACATTAGCTTAATATGTACATTAACCTTTTGGGCCAATTGAAGGAAGTGGATCCCCTGCAATACATACCTGATAGATAGCTTCATCACAAGCGTGCTGGAGGCCTAAATTCAGCATGGTATTCTGCAGAGTGCGCCCCATGTAAAATTCCAGGGAGAGGTAATAAATACGCTGCAGAGAAAAAACAAAAATGTTGGTTACAACATATAAACTACTAATTAATGTGTACATATGTCAAGTGTCTGTAATGGAAGAGAACATCTCAATGCTTTTAAAAGATCAAATCTGCTCCAAATACTTAGTACACAAATTAAGTCCTTATATCTTTGAGCACTTACTGATCTTGGGGACAGTTGTCGGGAAAGAGGGGTACTGTTGTTAAATCCAAATTTAGGTTTGTGTTTCCAGGTTGTTTGTCTATTCTACTAAGTAGGATATAAGCAAGGAACCACTGAATAAATAAAAGTGACCAACAACAACAACAACAAAGTGTTAAATGTGCAGAAAATATGATAACATATAGAGGACACAGAGATGACTGTAAGGCGGCCGTCACACGCATCAATTTCTTGAACGATATCGCTTAAGTGATCTGCTTTTTGATCGCTTAAGCGATATCGTTTGTGCGTCGCTGCGTGTAATCAAGCGATTTTACAATGTAAAATCGCTTGATTGTTTGATCGCAGATTTATGAGTCGGAGCTCTGCATCATCGTGGTGTGTGACACCACGATGAACGATCTCCCAGCGGCACAGCCTATGCTGGGAGATGGTATCTATGGTAAACGTCGGGTTACTAAGCGCCGCGCGGCGCCTAGTAACCCGATGTGTACCATAGTTACCAGCGATCTCGCTGGTCCACATCGCTGGTGAGTCCTTCTGTGTGACAGCTCACCAATGATGTGAACGATATTGTTAGCGATCGCGCGTGCACGTAATCGCTAACAATATCGCTCAAAAGATTGAAGCGTGTGACGGCCGCCTAAAGTCTAATTATTGCAATAAGAGAATTTGGGAGATGGGGAAGGAGGGACAATTCTGTCAGATGCCATGTTCCAGTCCTATTTATTAATTGTGATCAAAGGAAATATGTTAGGGTACCACTAAAGTTTTTTGCATTCGGACTAGTTTGCACTGACCGCTTGCAGCTCAATGGAAACTATCAGGCAGCTCTTGCACTCACCCAATATGTGGATTAGCACACAGAGCCAGTCACACTCACAATTTGCAGATGTGACTAACACAAGTTTCCATATGAACTCTGAACCCAGCTAAAAGCTATGTATTGTGGCTAAGAATTCAACAACCATTGAATGGTAAATATGTACTGTTCGGCAGTCATTTAAAGAGGACCAACCAGCAGGTTTTAGGTCTATAAAGTGAAGCTATTGCCTTACAGGCTCTGGGATACTGAGTGCAGTCATTACCTTTACTTCAATGATTACATGTATGATTGCTGAAATAAATGTTATAGAAGTCCTTAGAATGTATGCAGCAGGGAGACGGAGTGTGCAGCACATAAGCATACGAGAGACTGGGTTTCTTTGTATTACTGCCCTGTTTTCTCTAAGCCAAACCCTCCCCCCTCCCTCCATCTCCCTGCTTGTGATCATCCCAAACAGTAAAAGCCCCCGCCCCCTGAAGTCTTTACACGTCCTGATTTGTCTCCTCTCGCAGGCCTGGACAGATCCCTGCTATTGTCATCACAGATGGAGATCTGTCTATGGAGCTTGCTGGGAGTTGTAGTGTCTGTGGATGTGCAGACTATGTGATGGAGCATGCTGGGAGTTCTAGTGTCACTGGCTCAGTATGTGCAGATCCAGAGACACTACAACTCCCAGCATGCTCCATCACACAGTCTGCAGATCCAGAGACACTACAACTCTCAGCATGCTCCATCACAGTCTGCACATCCAGAGACACTACAACCCTTCCCCCCAACATGCGCCATAGACAGATCTCCATCTGTGATCTGTGATGACATTAGCAGGGATCTGTCCAGATCATTGAGAGGAGACAGATGAGAATGTGTTAAGACTGGAGAGGGCGGGGGCTTCAACTGTTTAGGGCCTGTCACACAGGGCAACATCGCCACCGATTACATCGGTGACGTAGGGGCAGGGGCGTGGCCTATCGGCGGCGACATTGCCCCGACGTCGCCTCATGTAAAGGGCGATGTCGGCGCTGCCGGGAGGTCGCCTGTTTTCAGAGCAGTGCTCTGAAATCAGGCGACCGATCTGGGGCGATGTGCACACATTGCCCCATGTAACCGGCCGCTGGCGACCTGTCAGGCGATGGGCGCCATAGGCTCCCATTGTCTTGCATCGCCGCTGGGGTTTTCAGACACCCAGGCGGTGATGCCGCCTGATTGCTCGCTGGCGCAGGGCTGGAGATGTCGCCCTGTGTAAATGGGGGACGGCGACACTGGCGGGGCGCCAAAAATGTGCGCGCATCCGCCAGTCGCCGCCAACATCCCCAGCCCCGTGTGATGGTACCTTTTGTGAGATCACAAGCAGGGAAGTGGAGGGAGGGGGGAGGATTTTGCTTATTGAAAACAGGTTCAGTAATACAAAGAAATCCAGCCCCTCTTATGCTAATTGCTGCACATTCCGTCCCCCCCGCTGCACACATTATAAGGACTTCTATAACATTTATCTCAAAAATCATACATGTAATCATTGAAGGTATGGTTGCACTCAGTATCCCACAGCCCGCCACTGGCTTCACTTTATAGCTCTAAAATCTGCTGGCAGGTCCACTTTAATGCCGCCCGTCAGTCTGCACAAATGGATCTTAGCTGCTGTTTTTCTACTGTAATTTTATTTTATTTTTTTTCTGCCCCATTGGAAAGTTATTTCTCTGCATAAGGAAAAGGCTAGAGGGAGTCGGTGACTTTTTCTCATGTGGACGCTACATATACCGTACATTTCCTTTTACATCCGCACACATCATGTTTCATTGTTGAACTTTTGCTTTCATTCTATTTGAGGTTTTAATATATAAAACTAACAAAAATCCTGGACTTTCTGCCAGATCAGCAAACTAAGAATAGTTTAAGAGTCTATTTTTCTTATTGAGGACTCATTCACACGGTCGGTATATCCCAACAGACGTGAGTCCAAATTACTGAAGACAAGCAAATATTTCCATCATGCTATTTCTCATTTTGCGTTCCATTCCTATTTTTGCCCTACAGATACAGATGCAAAATACCGAACATAATATCCACGTGTAAATTAGGCTCAATAGAGTGATCCAGGAAGACAAGTGGATTTTCAAACTGCTAATTGTGCAAAACAGTATTTATCACGTCTGCGAAGATATATTATTTAATACAAGTTCAAGATAAGTCACAAACATCAGATATCTGATTGGTGTGCTCAGAATGGGCAAGCATGCATTTTTATTTTTATAAAGCAAATACTCACATTATAGCCAAGGCTTATTATCCCTGGAGCCAAAGTTGGGTATTTAAAAATCCATCCTAGCTGATCCTGCTTTTATCACAGGCAGAAGTCAGGGTACTTTACATATTTGCATTTATGATGTTGAGAAGATTAGAAAAAATGACAAGTCTCCCTAAAAACAAAATGCTTGCAGCACCCGAGAGCACCCAGTTTGGGCCAGTGATTCAACCATGTAGCTGGCCTGAACGGTCAGTCATTCAGGAGCACACCACTCCCTGCAATCAGGACACTTGGGGACAGGAGAGCAGGATGCTCCTGAAGAAAGAGTTTGAGACCAAAACACCTTTAACGGGAATCTGATATGATATGCTAATTAATCCACGCGTAGCATGTATCAGCATGATTTTAGCCATTTAAGGCTTGCCAGATGTGCCGGTAGTTGGAACACTTATGCCAAGACTGCATTCGGCCTAATGCATTTCCTATGGGACTTACTGACATGTGCGGCACTTGCTGTTTTGCACTTGCGGCAAGTCAAAAAAACACTGCTAAGAGCGTTTTTTGTCCGTTGCCACAAGTGCAGCAGAACCGCAAGTGCCGCACATGTATGCAAGTCCCATAGGGAATGCATTAGGTCGAATACAGTCTTGCCCAAGTGTTCCGGCATCCGGCAAAGTTGACGGATCTGCCGCAAATGTTGAGAAACTCTGATGTGAAAGCAGCTTTGTTCAACTGTAAAATGCTGCAACATATCAGAGAAAAACATACAATGGACCCTTACAAGTCACTTGGTGCGAGAGTGTTTTGCAAGACAAGCCAGCATTTTTAATAAATTGTGACTTGGTATAAGAGCAAGATTTGCAATAAGAGCAAAATGTGAGCTCTCCCCACCTCTGTACAGCACAGTACCTACCTCCCTGCGCAGATACAGTCCTGTACTAGTAATACTCATCACTTCTAGTGCTTGCACATAAGCCATTATTCATAGTCTGTTTTCTCACATCCGGCCTTTGCGCATTCACCATGCTCTGAACATGGAGCCCTCCATACTTGATACTGTACATATGTCACTACTAAACCGACTTTAGGAACTGTAACTAACTTCCTGTACATATCAATACTGTATACACCATGGAACTGCAATAAATTGCAGAACTGTAATAATTTTATATGAACACCATTAATATATTTGGGTTGTAGAATGAATCGTCGGCATTTCAAGTATTTCTTACGGAAAAATTTGCTTTGATTTACAAGTGATTTGGATTACAAGCATATTCCTGGAACGAATTTTGCTCGTAATCCAAGGTTCCACTGTAATTTAAATTAGTCGGAAAAGGTGCGTCTATCGAGGCGTCTCCCTGCCCACTGCCCTAGAGTAACAGCACTCACACAGCGGGCATATACAGGGAGAAACCTACCAGTTTCTGGTTGCAGCTCCCTTCTATGTTATTTATATTGAATTTTGGCTCCAAAGGCAGAGCTTTATTACTTTACTATCCAATCTCTCTCAGTCTTGTATTCTCTTTGTACTGTCTTTGCTTATGTTCATACACAGTCATAATAAACAGAAATTGTTTTGCAATAGCTTCTTACTATTAATGTAGTACTGTTAACACACTAGCAAAGAAAATGGTCCTATGACTAAGTCCTACAGTGAAGTATTGCAGCTTAAAATATACTTACTGCATAGTTCGCTATCATTTTAGATTTAGAATTTCTGCAAATGAGGAGGGATCCACAGCTTCATTATGTAACACTGTGGCCGGCGGGACCCCCTTCCTCCCCGGGGTGCAGGGGGATTGGGTCCCATCCAGTCGCCGGTATCCTCATATGCCCCGCAGGCTTACTTACCGCACCTGCGCTCCCACAATGTCCTCTCCGGCCGCAGCTGCTCCTCGGCTTTTCTCTCCCGCCTTCTCACTTCCTGGTTGCAGGGGGAACATGCATAGGGCGCACATGCGCCACACACAGTAAATTTAAGGGGCCAGTAAACCCTTTTTCTGACACCACCTCTCAGCCGATCGCTGAGAAGCTGGTGGGTACTTAAGGCCCTCACTTCCTATGGGAGGTGCCTGGGCAACTTTATGGTCAGGGATCTGAGCTGGCAACTAAACTAAGAAGCGCTTTCATGTTCTTGTGTCTTTGACTCTCTAACACATTGTCTCCTTGCTTTCAGTGCTGGATCCCTACTCCTCCCACAGACCCGTACCGTTCTCGCCGGTGCCTGGCAATCACCCGGATCCTTCCTGCAACATCAAGTCCCGTCCAAGCCTTTTCTCCAGTTCCCTGGTTACTGTGTCCTGTTCCGCCTTGCTGGTTCATTGGATCCTCTCTGACTGTGCTCTGGCAATCCCTGTCTATGGGGTTCTGCTCCTTGTTGCTCCCTTAGGGGAACCCCGGTGCTCTGGCCATGTGGGATCCCTTGTGGATCCAATCTTATTGTTGATTAATAAACCCTGTTTACTTATCCGACGTTCTTGTCCGTCACGTTTCTGACATCAGCCTCCATGGTATATCCCCTTTTCCAGTTGGTTCACCATTCAGCTACGCCTTTGGTGGCGTGACACATTAGAAAGCCACTATTCTGTGTAGTGATCCCGAGATCCCTCTGTGCCTTCTGCAGCACTCATCAACCCAATGAAGTGATGCACATATCTAAAAGGGCTTTTCTGGCACATACCAGGTCCCTACAAGGCTCTGCTTTTTGGGTCCATGTTTGACAAATTGCATTCTGCCAATCACTGATCACTTGACAGAGTGGTATTTCTGTCTCTGTCCTATGTTATAAGGACAGGACCAAGAAGAGGAGACCAACGTTGAGCAGATGAGTACTGGAACTGGACCTGTGGGGTGCCTGGGATGATTGATTTTTTTTTTTATTAGTACAAAACAGTCTGGGTCATTTAAACAAAAACATTATCTAAGGCCGGCGTCACACCATAGTTTTTGACTGTCAGTTTCTGTCCGGTGTTTTGCAGAACCTGACAGCCACGGACGAACAGCCTGCTTTTTGCCGGCTTCATTGCTGGCGCTGTCCAGTGCTGAAATTTCAGCACCGTGGCTGCAGGGAAGCTTGCCGCGATGCTGAAATTTCAAAGGTGGAGCTCTCCAGGTGCTGAAATCCAGCAGCGGCTAATTTTAACAGCCGTCGCTCTTTCAGCACCAGGCGTTCAGGAACCAGTACAATTTTCTGCCGGTTCTGCCATGATCCGGCACCCTTAGACTCCCATGCTATGGGTGCTGGATCCGGGAGGATCAGGTTTTGTCTGGTCGGGGTTGTCTGGTTCACACCGGACAGCCTCGGACCTGAAAAACCGTGGTGTGAAGGCAGCCTATGACACACCTTCAATACAGGTAATCCCCAAGATCACCTTCTACCTTTTTGCATCCATCAGGCTGGCATACATCTGACTTGGCAACTTTTTTTTCCTCACAATACAACAGTAGATTGTTCTTCTGGAACCCAGAAGAACCCAGTAAAAAATGTATATGGTGTGGGATTTAATTTGTATGGCTGTATGTCATATTCCCAACATATATCTCCAATTGACACTAAAAACACAATGTGAAAAGACTGTTATGGTACCTTTACACGCCGCTACCGAAAGGTAGAAACCACCAGGTATCGCACGTGCACGCGCGCGTTTCAACGGTTCCTAACGGTGCCTGATGCCGCACATACACGCCGCCACAAGGTGCTCCACAGAAGGTATTTTCGATTCCTGGAAGTACCGACGGGTGCCGCAGGTTACCTTCTGTGGAGCACCTTCCCTGATTTACACGCCGTTACCACAAGGGAATATGGGAGGGTCATTCCATGTCAAGTGAACCAATGATTATTACCTCTATATTTTTAATTCTTTTGAGATTTTGTTATTTGATAATAGCATGTCAGACAATGCAAAATGTGAAGAGAAAAATTTTTTAAAAAATTTATTTTTTTTTTAAATGATTTTCAAAGTTCGGAAAAAGTGTGAATTTCGCTGTTGCCTGCCTTTACGTTTCTCCTCATAACTAAGGCTAGGAATAAGATAGAGAGACAAAATAAACACCATTCTACTCAGAACTATACAAGCTTTCACCAGATATGTCACAAGAGGATCTTTGTTAATATTTTACCCATGTGATCGCAAGCGCAAAACTTTAAAACGTATTTCCGAAAAATCGGCGCGCTTTAAATATTTCAAAAACTGCCCATGTGTCTGCTTTGCTCTTAGCCACATCTGTACCAAATTTCAAGTTGGGATCGCAATGGGATCATATTTTAACATATTTTACTATTAATAGCGTCAATGGGTCATTCCATATCAAGTGATCTAAATATGAATATTTTTTTTTACCTGACGTCTTTAGATTTTTTTTTTTTTTTTCCTTTATGAAGTACTACTTTAGTTAATTACAAATTAAAAGTTTGGAATTTTTTTCTTCATCAGTTAATTTTTTACAGATTTTTAAAGTTTAAAAAAAGGGTGAATTTTGGCCTGGTACGACTTTAAATTTTTTTATCTCGGGCTAGAAATAAGATAGAGAAACAAAATAAACACCATTCTACTCAGAACTGTCCAGGCTTTCACCAGATATGTCACAAGAGTATATTTGTTAATTTTAATTTTTTACCTATGCGAATGCAAACGCAACATTTTGAAACGCATTTCCGAAAAAAACATTTTAATAAAAATTTTCCAAAACTGCCCATGTGTCTTTTATGCTCTTAGCCACATCTGTACCAAATTTCAAGTTGGGATCGTGATGGGATCATATTTTAAAATATTTAACTATGGTTAATCTCATTTTTATTAAATTTTGAAAAAACATATGAAAGACATACATTCAATCTTTTAACAAAATCTTGAGACATATAAAATATACAAAAAGAGAATTCACAAAGTTATTAGTAACTTTAAGATAAGCTGCAAATTTACTTTTGCGCTTATCTCTGGTGCAATATATACTACAATCTAAATATAATTCCAAACACTCAAGTATACAACCTTTCTCAGGGTTTTGAGATGTTCTGATGTCAAGGGGACAAGCAGCCCCAGCAGAATGATTTTTATTACTTGGCCCCTTCTAACAGGTTGACCACGTAAGTGGGTCATTACCCGTTGAGGCCTAGTTGGAATAGTCTATCGACTGGTGTACCGGAAAGGAAGGCCGAAATATTAATGATCTACTCACAGCTCAGAGTTTTCGATACCTGTCTAATGTTCACTAGAATTCTGAAGGTATAGGTGTAGAAAGGAAATACCTAGACTGAATGTATCAGATGGGAAGAAAAGAGAGATAGAAAAGAAGAGAGAGAGAGAAGAGAAACAAAAACCATTAGAAAGTTATACTGGGAAAGAAAAGCCACGTAAGAAAAAAAGAAAAAAAGGAGGGGGGGGGGGACGGGTGAGGTATGGGAAGGAGAAAGGGTACTCATCCCACTGGCTCCCCATCAGCCAGAGGTCGAGCCATATTATCTGTGCTGGAAAAGATACTCCTAAATTCTGCAGAGTCGTGAAAAAGAATCCATTCAACCCAAATCCCTAAGAATTTGTTCCGAGATCCCGACGCATCAGCTGCGAGCTCCTCCATTCGATATGTGTCCATCAATTCTTTGAACCAATCAAGTAGAGATGGAGCCCGGCTTGATTTCCAGAACCTCGGGATCACAGCACGAGCAGCCAAGATGCAAAAGCGGAGAATATCCCTCTTCTGTAGCCCAATAGGACCTGGAAAAATGGATAACATTGCCGATTCTGGGCAGCATTCGGCTTGTTTACCTGTTATCCGGGCGTATGCATTGAAAACCTCAGACCAGAACCGCCGGATTTCCCCACAACTCCACCAAATGTGTATCATTGTACCCTTCTCTTCCCCACAGCGCCAGCAGGTATCAGGGGTTCCAGGGAACATGTTCCGGAGTGTCGTCGGGCACAAGTACCATCTAGTGAGCAGCTTATAGCTTCTTTCTTGTGCAGAACAAGCGCTAGCTAGTGAGTGAGTAAATATAAAGCATTTCTGCCAATTAGCTTCTGAAATGCTACACCCCAATTCCCTCTCCAAGCACGTTGGAAGTAAAGGGTGCCCTGCTCTCTCATGGACCCTAAGGCCTGGTATAGAACTGATATTTTGCACCTCGGTGGAGCCTCCAGTTGGAATAACCTCTCCAATACGTTGGGCGTCAATCTTACCCTGCAAGAGTGGTCAGCTGAATATAATTATGCTCTGTATTGGAGAAATTCGAATCACTTAAGAGGTCTCGTAGGTTCTTTGAGTTGTAGCTCTGCCATCGGGGGCAAACCACCACTGGACAGAGTCTGTCCTACTCGGGTGTCATCCACAATCCGCCAACATAAAAATCTCTGCCTGTCAAATCTGGGTGGGAAAGATGGGTTGGAAAAAAGGGGAGTCAAAGGGCTAAGTCTGTCGTTTAAGCGGAGGGTTTTCGTCACTAGGTGCCATACCTTCAAGGTGTTTCTGGTCATGTCTGTCAAAGGTACTAGGTCTGTGGAGTCTTTAGGGGAAATCCAAAGCAGGTGTTTCAGCGGAATCCCCAAACCCTCTTGCTCCACCCCTACCCATTTCTTGGAGGACGCATGATAATGCCAATCTAGAGCTCTAACAAGAGAGGAAGCCTCAAAGTACGCTCGTATGTTGGGTAGTCCAACCCCCCTCTGGTCTCGGGCAAGGATAGGATATTCATTCGCAATCTGGACCTCTTGCCCCCCCAGACAAATCTAAGGATCATAGATTGCATTTTGGAGAGGAAACCTCTATCCAATAGAACAGGAACTGTCTGAAAAGTATATAAGAGTCGGGGCAAGACATCCATCTTGACTACGTTTATTCTCCCGAACCAGGATAGCTTTAATTGTCTATAGGAGGTAAATGCCGATTCCGCGTTAGTCAAAAGGGGTTGATAATTTAAATTGAATATTTGTTTAAGATCTTTTGGTATAAGGACTCCCAAGTACTTAATGGCTTCTACTTTCCATTTAAATGGGAACTGTTTAGATAGATGAGAAACCAATTCTCCAGGCAAAGAAATATTGAGTGCCTCGGTTTTGGAGCAATTCACTTTAAAGTTGCTCAATTGTCCGAACCGTTCAAACTCCATTAAGACCGAAGGGATGGAGACCAGGGGCTGGAGATGTAAAGTAGCAGGTCATCTGCAAATAAGGCTAATTTGTGATGACTCTGTCCCAGCTTGACCCCATGGACGCATTCATTGGACCTAAGTGCAAAATATTTAACTATTATAGTGTCAATTCAAAAGTCACCAAGAACACAATCAGTCATTTTTTCACAATTGCCCGTCAATACTTTGAATTTGATATAAAGAAACATAGTCTTGTAACATCTCAAATGAAAGCTGTTACCGTTCTGAGTAAAATGACGCCTCTCCCACTTCATTATCTTATTTCTAGCCTGAGATAAAAAAATGTAAAGTCGTACCAGGCCAAAATTCACCCTTTTTTTAAACTTTAAAAATCTGTAAAAAATTAACTGATGAAGAAAAAAATTCCAAACTTTTAATTTGTAATTAACTAAAGTAGTACTTCATAAAGGAAAAAAAAAAAAAATCTAAAGACGTCAGGTAAAAAAAAATATTCATATTTAGATCACTTGATATGGAATGACCCATTGACGCTCTTACTAGTAAAATATGTTAAAATATGATCCCATTGCGATCCCAACTTGAAATTTGGTACAGATGTGGCTAAGAGCACAGCAGACACATGGGCAGTTTTTGAAATATTTAAAGCGCGCCGATTTTTCGGAAATGCGTTTTAAAGTTTTGCGCTTGGGATCACATGGGTAAAATATTAACAAATATCCTCTTGTGACATATCTGATGAAAGCCTGGACAGTTTTGAGTAGATTGGTGTTTATTTTGTTTCTCTATCTTATTTCTAGCCCGAGATATGATAGAAAATGTAAAGCCATACCAGGCCAAAATTCGCACTTTTTTAAAACTTTAAAAATCTGTAAAAAATTAACAGATAAAGAAAAAAATTCAAAACTTTTTTTTTGTAATTAGATAAAGTTGTTCTTCAGATAGAAAAATTTTTTTAAAAATCTGAGGACGTCAGGGAAAAAAAATATTCATTTTTGGATCACTTGACATGGAATGACCCGGGCGTACATATTGTGCGCCGTAACTACATAGACGTGACAGAGTTGTGTATTACGTGGCGCTCGTACGGTGATTGGACAATGCAATAACATCATGATTGGCCAGCCAGCGCAGGGAGGCTGGCTCATACATGACACTATAGCAAATGTGTAGTGACTGGTCATCTCGTTAAATATGCCGCCCTGTGGAGGAACAGCCAATGGGTACACAGTAGCCCCCACCAATGATCGCAGATGGGGCGTGGTATACATGACGCTGTAGCACGCCCCAGGGAACTCAAATACTGTACCTATGCCCCGATTACACGCCGCTACCATAGGGTTTATACCTGCTTGTTTTTGAGCACGGCTGAAAGACAGGTATTCAAAGAGACAGGAAGGTGCTACCTGAATTACACGCCGCAACCTTGCGGTGTTTTGAAGGTAAAAGGTACAATTGTCTCCGACACCTGCTGGTTTCTACCTTTCGGTAGCGGCGTTTAAAGGTAACATTAGGGTACCTTTACACGCCACAACCGCGGGAGACATTTTTGGCGGCGATATTTCTCGCTGGAATGATCGCCGCCAAATTGCCTCCTTACTGCGGCGTGTAAATCGAGAATTTGGCGGTGATAAAACCAATGTCACCTGGTTTCGATTTTACAGCACCGCTCTGAAATCGAAACCAGGCGACATTGGTTTTATCGACGCCAAATTCCCGAAATATATGCCGCAATAAGGAGGCAATTTGGTAGCCATCATTCCAGCAAGAAATATCGCCGTCAAAAATGTCTCCTCTGGTAGTGGCGTGAGAAGGTACCCTAAGGCTAAGTCCACACACGTTGGTTTTTGGTTTTGCAAAAATGCACAGCAAATCCTAGTGTCGCTCTTTACTTAGCAGGAGGTTTGCAGTGTTTTTTTCCTACGGATTTGTTGCGTTTTTGCTGCTTTTTTTCCGCGGTTTTGCTGGGGATTGGTTCCTGCGTTTTTGCTGCAGATTTCACAATGCAACCTATATCAAAAAAGAACTGACATGTTCAATTTCAAAAACACAACAAAACCTGCAGTGTTTCCACTTTCTGCACCAAACAAAAACCAATGTGTATGAACATCTTTTCCTGAAATTACACTGGTTTTGATGTTAACTAAAAACACAGGAAAGGATTAGCATAGATTAGCAAATAAACCAAGGCAAATACGCAGCATTAAATGCACCAAAAGTGCCCTGTGTGAACTGAGCCTTCAGAGCACCCAATTAAAACTATAGACATCTATAATTTAAGAACAAAGTTTCAGCTAAAAAAAGGGGATAATATTACCGTAAGTAATATATTCAGTGATGAATGCCCAATAATGAAAAATTCAAGGCGCAGAAGGCTGATACTTGATAAACTAACAATACATATAAAGAAAAAATTAAAGAATCAGTAAAAATTATTATTAAGTCATGTTTAAAATCAGTAAAAATAAATAACCACAATGGGGCACTAGAAATGAAGGCGCACAGAAGCTCATAGAGTCAGGGTAACTGACCTGTAGACATTCTCTCCCACCCGTGGAATGGCACAAGGACCCGATGCGCGTTTCAGTGCAAAAGCCTTCATCAGGGACCTTCTGCGCCATAAATGTCTACAGATCAGTTATCCTCACTCTGACTATATGGAAGTTGTGTATTTACTATTAATTAGTTATATACAGTACTTATTATGTGACCTAAGCAATCTGGGATTGTTATGATCTGCTGGTTCTGTGCGCCCTAATTTCTAGTCTCCCCATTGTTGTTATTAATCCTTACTGATTTAAAACATGAATTCATAAAACTACATTTACTGATTATTTTTTGGGCAATTATTTTTCCTTTATATGTGTTGATAGCCCAAAATGTATCGGTCCCATAGAATCATATTCACACTTTGCACTGGGCCTTTATTCTGGCTGAAAGTGGAGCCCTGGTCATGAGAAATCGAAAATTATTATTTATTGGATTTTCTTTGTCGTGGAAATTACCAATTACGGTAAACTTTTTCTAGTAGGCAGAATAGCAGTCACTTTCATTAATTATTTTTGTTAATTAATATTTATGTAATGTATTTTATACCATTGTTCACTTCATGATACGTATGTAAATACAGCTTTCCAAGAAGGCTCCCCAAACAAAGCTTTTCTGAAGATGATAGTATGGTGTATTTATTCATATTTATTCATTTATATAGCGCTATTGATTCCATAGCCAGGATCCATACAATGAAAAATAGATAAGTGGAGCGTAGTCAAGCCTCGCCAATTACTCTGATGGGGTCAGCTTGTCAGGGTCACTCTGTTATTGTCTACAATCTCATACTGTGAATAACATAAGAAGCATTAATCCAATAAAGAACTCAGCGCTCACCATAAAACAGGAGACCCTATAGTAATGTGTCCAGTTAATCTGCTCCTAAACCAAATTGGTCACTCGTAAAATAGTGCAAAGGGTATGGCAGGGGTATAAGAATAATCCTCATCAGACCGCCTGTACTAGCTGAGCAGTTGCTTAGTTATCTCTGATGTAAGGCGGATGTCACTTATCCTCCTGAGCACACTCGCCTATAGGGAATCCACTATTATCCGCCCATTCTGCTTCCTGCAGAGTCTACAGCGATTCTCTACTTGTCAACTGTATGAGCTGATAACGCCATACAAGTACTATTAAATCTTATCATGCCATTTCAATAGACTGTCACTTGTAGTCTTTTCGGTTCTTCTCAGCCCTCAGAGTATTATAAATTACATTTCTTTACATACTTTATTTCAAAAGGAGTTTTGCACCCCTTACCTGTAATTATATATATGATGTATAATCATACAGTATATCATATGCTTCCACTTTATGTATAAAATGTAAGAAAGGAATCCGGAACTCTTTGTAAGAAATATAGTTTGTAATGGAACTTGCAGTAAGTGACGTTTCAGTCAACAAGACCTTCTTCAGACACAGACAGAATCTATATGGATAAGCAATGATTGGTGAAGGGATAGAAGCAAAGGTGAATAGCGCTAATCACCTGGGATTATATACATTCACCAAATAGCATTTATCCATATAGGATCCTATCTGCAATCTGTCTGAAGAAAGGTCTTGTTGACCAAAACGTCACTTATTTTGTTTCTGGATTGCAAGTTCCATTGAAACCTGTACCGTATTTCTAAAACCTATATTTCTTATTAAAATTGACATATGGTCCCAATGTTTTACATCATAAAAGCACCATCACTGCAGCCAACGATTGATTGCATCAGTCAAGTGCCGGCCAGTAAGGAGGACAAGAGACCGGCTGGGGATAGGCGTACATGTGCCATTTTGTATTTAAAGCCATATGTAAATTAAAAAAAAAGGGTGGTAAACCCCTTTAAAGCGAGTCCACAGCTCTAAAGTCCATATCATACTACATGTACATACTATACATGGGATCTCGAGCGAAGATTTAGCCATTTTCCGCTCTCGCCTTCTGAACCCAATATACAAAATTGGTCATTTATGTTGGGAAGGTTTTTTACAGCCATAGGAAGGACATACAGTGTATGATCACTTCTATCTGCCCCCCCCCCAGTTGCGCCTCACCAACAACTTGGGGGACCTCACAGTTTTAGAAGGGATGAGGACAAAGGAGAACGCATCTATGGAAACAGAAATGATGGAATCCACAACACAAGCACTGAATAGAAAATGGGTCTAATGAGCTTATGTATAAAGCAGATGAACCAATTACCAGAATGTGAGCACACGGGTGACTGTAGAAGAGCCGTGCTCGCAGCTGAATCATCGCACCAAATATAGAACATACTAGAAAGCAGGGCGCAGGTGTGAAATACACACAGTGACACCAGGAACACAGGATGCTGCCTATGAATGACCGCCCCTTGTTAACAGCCGGCAGCTGGCATCCATCTACAGGATTACAATGTTATCCTCCGTGTGACCTAGAGAATACTTGTGTTACAGTAAAGGAGCATAGTCCATAGGTATACTACCTAAAACCAGACGTACTTTATCTATCATGCATGGACTAGGAAAAGTCCAGCACAGACACATCATAAAATAGAGGTACAACAGGATGGAAAGGGAATGGATGACCCTGACACTAGAGAGCGGGAGATGGGACACATCCTGACAATAATCTGTGCTTGGCCCCTGAGCTCCCCTAACATCCGTAAGTGGGTCCTTCCCCCGTCGCTGTCACATCCCTAGTCATTGGATGTCCCTCCACTCACCCTGGCTAGTACAAAGGCCAGTGACTGCACTAGACATCGCCACTGTTGTAATAAAACAGAGGGGAAGGAAGACAGATGGGGGAACATAGACAATAAAGGATACAACTCAAACTTGGTAGCAGCAGTCAAAACACCGGCTCCAAGCATCAGAAACACCAGCAGCCAGAAGAGAACTCCTCACTCCATGGTGGTCAGCATAGAATGGTTATATTACTGACATCATGAGATGGATCACGTGTCTACTTATAGGAAAGGGGAATGGTAACAAATTGGCTGCAAACTGAGATGAACTAACCTGGAGCTACCAGCAAGAAAAATGTCATTAACCCTTCCTTGCTGGTCCAAAATAAATGAATCACAATTAAAATCCAGAGCTGTCACAAGTATCCAAATGACGGCAGATACTTTGAACACATGGGCAAACCAATAATATGACTATGTAGCCCTTTAAAAGATAAGCCAGGTGATCCCATTATGACTCCAAAGTGCTGCTCCAGCAGAGAGGAGTCATGTTTTTTAAATTTAATCTGCAAGTGCATTGGGGAGTGACGAAGCACTTCCAGCTCTCAAGCCTCTATGGTTTTCATAGACGAGCCACACCATCCACTGGCCTATGGACAGGTTACAGCCAGTGCCCTGGAGCAAACTATTGATCAATCACCAGGGGAGGGCGCTGCTAGCTGAGGAGTACAGCAGAGGAGCTGGAAGTGCATTATCACGCCCTTATGCACAAAAAAAAATTTGCTGTTTTCTCTGCTGCAAATCTATCAATTCCCTGAATGCTGAGCTCCATTTAGACTTACCCGCACTAATGATTGGCAGCTTTCTGTGTCCACAGTGCACAGGAGGAAAGCTGTTAATCAATGGTGGAAACAAGAGATACTCAGAGAAGGGGGGACTACATGGCATGAGACATCTAGTCTTGAAATGATAATCTCCTGCTGATAAAACACTGATTTTATTGAAACTACAAAAAGCAGCCCGATAAGTTACAAATTGCCAAAATCATACTATCTTCAAATAACTTCAGTACAATCATTTCAACAGAATCAGCATAGTCCACATCATGCTGCTCTCAGATTACATAACAAAGACCTGCTGACATATTCCGGTTAAAGAAATAATCAGAAACTGCAAATTGATTACCTATCCTTGGGATAAGCCATTAATATTTGATCTATGGGGTCAGACCCCCACCACCCCTGGCAATCAGCTGAGTGAATTTGCTGCATTGATCAATGAAGCCTCACACCTCATTTATTATGTCAGACATATAGCCATGCTTGCAGTAGTGATTGTATCTAGTAGATGACAACACAGCACATGTCATCATCACAACCTGGCACCTTATAGTACAGGCTTTGGGCGTGTAACTAAAATCGTATCTCTGCAAAAAAGTAAGATTTTATAAAACAGTGACTGCATCTCATTATGGACGATTTACATTATTTGATATTCATCCTTTAAAGGGGGTTCTTTAGTAGCGAGATATTTTTTCAGTAAAGCAAAAAAAAACAACATACTCACCTTCTGGTTCCCGTCAGTCTCTACATCCTGATAGGTGCTCCTCAGCCAATGACTGGCTGTGATGGGAACCTGCCTACTCATTGATTGGCTGATCAGCTTTTGATTGCATCTCCTGCATGTCAGGACATGACATGAATGTTGATGTAGATGAGAGACACAGAACCTTTGGATAGGTCATCAATACGTGATCGGTGGGGGTACGATACCAGGCACCCCCGCCAATTAGCCGTTCCTGGTGCCACCGCTGGCTGGAACCACTTAGTGTACACAACACTTCAGAATTCTCATTCGCCTTGCTGGCTTCAGGATACACATGTAGATTTTGGTGTAGTTTTGTAAAAAAAAAAAAAAAAAAAAAAACACACAGTGTGTGCACATAGCCTTACAGTGATCATAAACACATCACCAAATGCCTAAATGAAGTCGCTAGTTGTGATCTTACAACAAATTATCTCAATAAATACATGACCCGCTCATGGCCGTGTCACACGTGTCAATGTCGCTAGCGACATCACCGAAAAGTGACGCATCAGCGATGTCGCTAGCGATATTGCAAGTGCATCGTGCTGTGTGACAGCGCGACGCAACTGCAATTTATTGCTGGTCGCAGGTTGACAGGTTTATGAACATGTTCATAAACCTGTCAATCTGAAACCAGCGATTAGGCTGGATCGCGCCGTCTGACACCGCAGTAGCGATGTTGGCGGCGATCCAGCCTATACCGCAGCATTGCTGCAGATCGCTCGCTGGGTTGATCCCAGCCCAGCGAGCGATGGCTCCGCCCGCATCGCTGCGGCGTCATCCTGCCGTGTGACACCAAGGCTGTGATGTCGGAAGTTACTGCGCACCCCGCATATCGCTTCCGACATCGCAGCCTTGGTTGACACGTGTGACAGGACCATTAGGGCCCTTTCACATCAGCGTTTTTTTCAAATCGCGGCAGATGCGGTGAAAAAACCGCATCTGCCGCGATTACCGCATACCGGCTGCACTTGTGGCACAGTTGCGGTAAACGCCATACAAGGTATAGGCGGACTTGCGGCAGTTGCGGTTTTGGCACTTGCGGCAGGTGCGGGCGCGAAAAAAAAATGCTGTCAGCCGCGTTTTTTTTTCGCGGCCGCACCTGCCGCAAGTGTCAATACCGCATTTGCCGCAAGTCCGCCTATACCTTGTATGGCGTTTACCGCAACCGCGCCGCAACCGTGCCACAAGTGCAGCCGGTATGCGGTAATCGCGGCAGATGCGGTTTTTTCACCGCATCTGCCGCGATTTGAAAAAAAACGCTGATGTGAAAGGGGCCTTAGTGATTGACGTTTCTGTATTGTAGTCAACAGGCATTGTACTTTTATCTTATTTTATGTAACAGTAATAAGTCTGGTTTTGTCATAATGGCAGATTCAGATAGATGTAAATCAGCTGGTGAGGGCACATCTGGCACAAGCTGGTTGAGTAAGGGCCCTTTCACATCAGCGTTTTTTTCAAATCGCGGCAGATGCGGTGAAAAAAACGCATCTGCCGCGATTACCGCATACCGGCTGCACTTGCGGCGCGGTTGCGGTTTTTGCCATGCAAAGTATAGGCGGACTTGCGGCAGGTGCGGCAAGTGCGGTTTTGCACTTGCGGCAGGTGCGGCCGCGAAACAAACCGCGGTCAGCCGCGGTTTTTTTCACGGCCGCACCTGCCGCAAGTGCAAAACTGCACTTGCCGCACCTGCCGCAAGTCCGCTTATACTTTGCATGGCAAAAACCGCAACCGCGCCGCAAGTGCAGCCGGTATGCGGTAATCGCGGCAGATGCGGGTTTTTCACCGCATCTGCCGCGATTTGAAAAAAACGCTGATGTGAAAGGGCCCTAAATGATATAATATGGTGTCACTGGATGCTTCAGGATAGAACAGGGTATGTGAGTTATGAGTGATCAATGGAATGACCTTCAAGCTCCAGGGCTGGAAGTGAATGAGGTTTTACACAGATTAGATGCTATACACCATCTTCAACTCATTTCAATAAAATCACTTCAGTGATTGCCTTGGTGGGCAGTCCAGGGCTTATTGTATATCAAAAAGGTCATCATCAGAGTGAGACATGTAGATCAGGAGAGTAGACTGTCAGTCATTACATGTCTCTCACTGGTAATACTCCCTTACATTTAGGCCTCTTTCACACATCCATGCAAAATACGCACGTGTGAGAAAGGCCTTTTTTTTGGCCCGTGTGTGTGTGTGTGTGTGTGTGTGCCCGGCATTGTGTGACATACGTGTGGTGTCTGTCTGCTATTCGTGTGACATCCTGATAACACACGGACAGCATGACTTTGTAAACTTACCTGTCTCAAACGTTGCCTGTCCCTCTCACTCCTGGGGTCGCTGCAGCTCCTAGTTCAGTGAATATTCATGTTAATGAGCGGCCCCATAAGTGAGAGGTACAGGACATCACTGGAATCAGGCAAGTATAAAATTCTTAATTTTTTTACTAAAAACTCCTGGCTCATGTCCATCCACACGGATGACATCTGTGTGCAAGACGTTTTTTTGCATGGACCCACTGACCTCAACGGGTCCGTGCTGCTGCCAAAAAACAATCATGTATCCATGTGGAGCACACAGACATGTGTCTGCTCCACAAAGTCCGTGCAGTATCATGGATGTCTGAAAATGAGCATTCATTAACATTTATGGACGTATGTCTGTTGTCTCCGGCATGTGTCTGCATGGACAGCACAGGTACAAGAGACACAGACATGTAAAAAAAAGCCTTACAATAATCCCTGTAGGCAGATCCCAGGGAGATCTACAGGTGCATCTGTCACGATAGTCTCTCTTACTTTGGAGACTTGTGACAGTTTTGGGACATGTGTCTCATTTAGGAGTTGTCAATTTCTGTTGATAGCAAGCTAGCTAGTTCTTTGTCCAGGTGTGGCTACTCTATGATCACTCCCATCCCTTTTATATGGTCTCATGATATCAACATCTTTTGCTGGTGAATGAACTTCATTCCTGGCTTTCTGAGGTGAAGGAAGTTCTCTGGAGAACCTGACTGTTACCAAGCCATCAGCTGCTAGGAGAGTGGCAGCAGGCATGAAGTTGTTTTTATAGTCCTCCTGTATGTCTCCCCTTCCCTCTTGTATTATTGCAGTGATTGGGTCTACTGCTCTCGCCGGCTAGGTTGAAATAGATCACTCTTTGTGTAATGACGCTATATAAAATATATGCATTTCACTTTATGTATTGAATTAAAAAATCTTTTTGATGGTATTCTAATTTATTGGGCGGCACAAGTGTGCCCTTGCCATAGATCTTGACAGGTCATTTACATATTAGGAAAAATGTGAATGTATTCACAATAAAACTTCAAATTTCTGATATCAAGGTATCGCTTTATTCAGCTTCCTATGACCTGCATGCCATATAGACGGTTTAGGAGGATTCGTTCGTCTGACGCATGCACTGATAATCAGTACTCCGCAGTGTACACATATAATGGAGCTTTGCTGTTCAGCTTCAGTACTCCGCAGTGTACACATATAATGGAGCTTTGCGGTTCAGCTTCAGTACTCCGCAGTGTACACATATAATGGAGCTTTGCTGTTCAGCTTCAGTACTCCACAGTGTACACATATAATGGAGCTTTGCTGTTCAGCTTCAGTTCTCCGCAGTGTACACATATAATGGAGCTTTGCTGTTCACCTTCAGTACTCCGCAGTGTACACATATAATGGAGCTTTGCTCTTCAGCTTCAGTGCTCAGCAGTGTACACATATAATGGAGCTTTGCTGTTCAGCTTCAGTACTCCGCAGTGTACACATATAATGGAGCTTTGCTGTTCAGCTTCATTACTCCGCAGTGTACACATATAATGGAGCTTTGCTGTTCAGCTTCAGTACTCCGCAGTGTACACACATAATGGAGCTTTGCTGTTCAGTTTCAGTACTCCGCAGTGTACACATCTAATGGAGCTTTGCTCTTCAGCTTCAGTACTCCGCAGTGTACACATATAATGGAGCTTTGCTGTTCAGCTGTGTGTTTACATTCTGTTGTCACCAGAGTTATCTGATTAGTTTGGTGGTGCTGGATGTCAGACATCCAGTGATCTGAACTATCCAAAGAATAGGTCATCAATATCACATGCTCGGAAAACCACTTTATATAGAATTTA
This sequence comes from Allobates femoralis, assembly GCA_033576535.1. Classification (NCBI taxonomy): domain Eukaryota; kingdom Metazoa; phylum Chordata; class Amphibia; order Anura; family Aromobatidae; genus Allobates; species Allobates femoralis. Next base: position 505,442,605 of record JARQOC010000001.1, on the reverse strand, counting down.
GTTTATAGCACATCTAATGTTTTATTTGCTAAATGGAATGTATTTTCATAAAGCTATAAATGAAGTGGGGATGTGATGTAGCTATTCCTGCACATGATGTGTCCTCGGTCACATCCCAGCCCTGCGGCTTGAAGGTTATTCAATTGATCGACCGTCAATAACATCAGCTCTTTTATATTGAAACATCCCATAGAGAAAACATTATATAATTTACACACCCAGCTCCCACCAGATGTGCCCTCACCAACAGATTGATAGAGGACAGACATCAAATAAACTAAATAAAGACAAAAAACAACAAACTCTACCAAAATGTTGTTATCTATATCACCTCAATAAGGAAGCTATTATTTCGGATCACATCCTACACATTCTGCGACCACCATCAGCAATTTATACACGTGGGACAGCATGTATTGTCAGGATATCAATAGGATTCTTGCCCTGAACCGATTGAACCAGCAGGAGATAGAGGCTGATACACAGAATTCAACAATATGTTATAAGTTATCCTGTGGGCTTTTTATTTGTAGTGAAGGTTTTATCACCTGGGATTATCATTGCCCTGATTAGTTCAAACATGCCATCACCACCTCTGATTAGCAGCTCACTGTCTATAGACCTAATACATACAGAGCATGGTGTGAGTGGGGGCAGCCTTCTGAGCTTTGATACATGACTAAATTTAAAGGGATCCTGTCACCTCCAAAATGCCTCCTAAGCTATCAAAACATGTCCCTGCAGCATTCTATCACTAATTTCACACTCCTCTTGTTTCCTAAAAGCATCCTGTGAAAGTGCATAAAAACGTTTTAATACTCACTTATTAGTAATTATAATTAGCAGTGACTATATTCCTTAGTCACCCAGGCGGGCTGTTTTGCAGCTCCAGGATCCACCCTGTCTCTGTGTGTTCTGCTGTGATGTGCAGGCATTGCCCTCCCCCAATCTATCACTCACAGAATGCAAATCATTAGTCCTGCCTTCAGTTTCAGTTTCACAGCAGCACAGACAGAGAGAGGGTGGATCCTGGAGCTGGAAAAGAACACCCCCTGGTGACTAAAGAATATGGCCCCTGCTAATTATAATCACTAATGAGTGAGTATTAAAACGTTTTTATGCACTTTCACAGGATGCTTTTAGGAGACAAGAGGAGTGTGAAATTAGTGATAGAATGCTGCAGGGACATGTTTTGATAGCTTAGGAGGCGTTTTGGAGGTGACAGGATCCCTTTAAATCTAATTGTTTCACAACTGTTGCACCCAATAAACTAAGGGCCACTTTACACACACCAACATATCTGTCCAACATCTGACCAACCTGCTGGTTGCAGTGAAATCATGGACACATTGCTCCATTTTGTGGCTGTGTACAATGGAGTAATGTGTCCATGATTTCACTGCAACCAGCAGGTTGGTCAGAAGTTGGACAGATAAGTTGGTGTGTGTAAAGTGGCCTTAAGTGATACATTGTTGAATTCGGGTCTCTTTGCCCACATTATGATGCTCTCAGATAAGGTAACAAAAACCTGGTGATAGATTCCCTTTAGAATTCCAATACACCTTAGGCCCACGTCACACACACAGATATCTGTGCAGATATTGTTTGCAGATCTCTGGTTGCAGTGAAATCATGGACTTATTGTTCCATTTGTACACAGCCACAAAATGGGACAATCTGTCCATGATTTCACTGCAACCAGAGATCTGCAAACAATATCTGCACAGATATCTGTGTGTGTGACGTGGGCCATAGGCAGCCGTCACACGGTTCAATATTGTTAACGATATCGCTTAAGTGATCTGCTTCTTGATCGCTTAAGCGATATCGTTTGTGAATCGCTGCGTGCGATCAAGCGATTTTACAATGTAAAATCGCTTGATCGTGACATCGCAGATTTGTGAGCCGGAGCTCATATCAAGCGATGAACGCTTGAGCAATCTGCTTCATCGTGGTGTGTGACACCACGATGAACGATCTCCCAGCGGCAGAGCCTATGCTGGGAGATGGTATCTATGGTAAACGTCGGGTTACTAAGCGCCGCGTGGCGCCTAGTAACCCAATGTGTACCATAGTTACCAGCGATCTCGCTGGCCCACATCGCTGGTGAGTCTGTCTGTGTGACATCTCACCAGCGATGTGAGCGATATCGTTAGCGATCGCGCGTGCATGTGATCGCTAACGATATCGCTCACGATATTGTAGCGTGTGACGGCCGCCTTAGACTAATGTCAGCTGAATCCACCAATATTAAAGGGCTCATACAACAGCCTAATGTATGTTGGGCACCAGCTGATAGTCAGGAAAGATGTCTAGCTCGTGTCTGATTCTGGACTGCCAATCGCATTATTCTCAGTGTTAGTAGTCGTATTTCTCATAGAGAACAAATCAGCATTCGGCCAAGTGAGCGATCCTGTGTAAGGTGGTGTCGGCTTAGATGCCGGACGACCAAACAATTGCCTGACAACCATCCAATGTTTATGGCCATCCTTAGGCCAGTCTCTAAGGGCCGCTTTACACACACCAACTTCTGTGACCAACTTCTGAACAGATCTCTGGTTGCAGTGAAATCATGGACACATTGTTCCATTTTGTGGCTGTGTAGAAATGTAACAATGGTGTCCATGATTTCACTGCAACCAGAGATCTGTTCAGAAGTTGGACACAGAAGTTGGTGTGTGTAAAGTGGCCCTAAGTCTTGGAGCAATATGCAGTATACGCCGTTGGAGGACCTAGTTGCAATAGTTTTGAAAGGTTAGAAAATTCCTTAAATACGGTATAAAGCAAAAAAATCATTATATAGGTAACTTTATCCTACACCCAAATGGAGTAGAACCCAATAGTTCTGTATGGAAGGGATTTCTGCCAATGCTTACTAATGTCTGTGCTGCTTTCTTAGGCTGCTTCCACACTGCAGTTTTTTCACTGATCAGTGTCCATCAGATTTGTGTGCCAAAACCCGGAGAGAAACCAGGAGAGGAACTTGCAGAGAAAAACTATAATTGAAAGATTGACACCTGTTCTGAGTTTTGGAGACACTCCTGGTTTTGGCACACAAATCTGATGGACACTGATCAGTGAAAAAACTGCAGTGTGGAAGCAGCCTTAGGGATCATACCGTTAACATTCTTTCCTAAACTCCTTGTATACCCGTAAAAGTAAGGGAAACCATGAATCCCCATGAATATATAGCACTCTTATACTCTGATTGAAAGCCACAAGCAGCTAACCATTTGCTCCCTTCCACGTGTGCTTCCAGATACCGTATATACTTTAGACATGCGTCATATGTATAAATGAATTACATAATTTTCAGGCACATCCACCATCTTCTTTCAATTTTTTTCAATTTTTCCAATTTTCAGGCACATCCTCCATCTTTTTTTCATTTGAAGTAATTAAACAATTTTCTGGAACTTTATCCAAATTCTTGAAACTCAGAAAGTACATACGGATACATAAACCTGTAACTTTGCGGGTGAGACAGGTTTATAGCATGTTGAAGTGACACTGTGCAGAATCCGGTGCACTAAATGACAACACAGAGCAGACATGAACAGTGTTGATTGTACTATTCACACAAGGTATACACTTCATGACCCACTGTGATTAATGTGAAGGTAGGTCCTACTATGGCTTAAGAGTGCTCCTAATCAGTAATAATTACGATCATTTTATTTATATAGTGTAAATATTCCTACATCTCCCAAGGATGTGTTACATACCAGCTGTCAGGCAAACGATCATTCGATCATCATCTCTCTGCCCTGGTGCGGTGGTCCTGTGTTCCTTATTAGAGTCGCTGCCAGGCTCCTCTTGTCGATCATCTCAGCCACTGGCAACCCAAGCACTGGACTCTAATAATGATGCCGGGTTAAGGGCCCGTTACACGCTACGATATCGTTAACTATATCGTTTGTACGGCACGGCTTTTTGGGCGGAGTAACGACGTCGTTGCGTGTGACAACAAGAAACGATCAACGATTAGTCGGCTGATCATTGATCGGAGTTTTTTGAACCGGACCTAAAACCAGACGATGATCGTCCATCCAACCTGCAGCATCAGTGTGTGACACTTCGATAACGATGTCGTTAACAACATTCCCTATTCAGAACTGAAGGACGTAGGCGAGCTAACGACCGCAAGTATCGTTCGCTTGTCGCAGAATCGTTGCTGCATCGTTAAAGATATCTCTACGTGTGACATTTCACTAGCGATCATTGAACGTCGTTCAAGTGATCTAGGTCAAGTCGGATCGTTGGTCGGCTCGTTCGACCACTGAAGCGTGTAACGGGCCTTAACACAGATGAGGTCAGTGGAGAGTTGGGGTCCCATATACATTACAGTGGTGGCTAATCCTGTGGATATCATTGGGTTCAGCTAATAGTAGTCTAATCTGTATAGGAGCCCTAATCCTATAGTTTGTGACTCCCTTGCCGTAATTTGACACTGGCTGATTATTTCATTCACAATAATCGGCCTGTCCAAGCTAAGAACAAGCAAAAATGCTTATTCATTGGGTGAAATTATTGCTCGGGGCAGCAGGTCCGTTCTGTGTGATGTGTTGTCAAAAACAATGATATTCTATGTGCACAGATCGATCAAATTAATGAGAAATGGCTGGCTATTCAATGACCACTGATCGACTTTATGCAGCAAATCAGTGGTAATTTAACAGCCGTGGAGGGGCCAAATAAAATTGACAATGTCGGATACTTAGCATGCCTCCTTTTTGGCGGGTTTACACGTTGCGATATCGTAGTCCAATTTCAATGAAAAGTCACGTGGTTCGATCGTTGGACCCGAGATCGTTCCTGCGTTGTATGGTGTGAACGTCCAATACGATGCAGGAACGATGTCAATGCGATATCGGGGATTGAATGAGCGTGCTATTCAATGCCCCGATATTGAAGGGAGATTGGAGTCGGATCGTGCTGTGTAAACGCCCAACTACGATGCGATTTGAAACGTCACCCATACACTCCCATGTTAAAGGATCGTTCCTGGGTTGGGGGGCATAGACATCGCACGGACGTTCTATTCAGATATCGCAGCGTGTAAACATCCAATGCGATGCGGGAGGAACGTGCACTAATTGCGCGCTCCCGCGCCATTGAGTTGCGATATCGCAACGATATTGAAGCGTGTAAACCCACCATTATCCCTCTTCAAATTTTGACTCTTGATACCAACTTCATACATTTCTTATCTTCAAATCTTAAAGGCCGGCAGTCAGGATACCTTCAAACTCTGCTGCTCAGAAATCTTCCAACACTCCCAGATTAATTTAATTACTACCAACTTTAAAACCTTGTCCCTCACTACTATGAACACAAACGTAGACCTGACCCTAAAGGTATGTGCCCACAGAACGTTTTTTTAGCAGTCCTGAACGCAGCAAAACCTGAGGATCCTAGAGTCCTTGACAGGAGATTAGCTATGATCTTGTCTGGGTTTTCTGCGCGTTTTTTGTGTTTTTACAACGTTTTTGATGCTGCGTTTTTTCCATTGACTGAAGCAAAAACACAGGAAAATAATTAACATGTCAATTCTTTCCCATCCGCATCAAAAACGTAGGGATTTGACAGTTCTTGACATTTGCAAAACCAATGTGTGGGCACAGCGTTTCTGTGAAGCACATTGGTTTTGCTGGGAATCATCATCTGAGAGAAGCATAATGTAGGAAAAGAGCCCCTGGATCCAATGATGTATCACTTAAGGGCCCATTACATGCTACGATATCTTTAACGATATCGTTGGCACATAATGACGTCGTTGCGTGTGACACGTAGATACGACCAACGATAAGTCGGCTGATCGTTGATCAGAGGTTTATGATCACGACCTTAAATTAGTCGTGGATCGCCCGTCCAACCTGCAACATCAGTGTGTGTGACACCTTGATAACGATGTCGTTAACAACTTCGCCTATTGAGAACTGAAGGACGTAGGCGATCAAACAACCGCAAGTATCGTTCTCTTGTCGCGGAATCATTCCTGCGTTGTTCACGATATCTGTGCGTGTGACACCTCACTAGCGATCATTGACCATCGTTCAAGCGATCCAGGTCAAGTCGGATCGTTGGTTGTATCACTAAGACATTGAAGTGTGTAACAAGCCCTTTCGTTTACTGGGTGCAGCAGTTGTCACACAATCTGAATTCTTAGGGTGGAAACACACTATCATACTTACATGTGAGTCTCTCGGACGAGACTTGGATCAGTGACCCTGAACGGCCTCTCTCTCTGGATGGGAGTGTCAGCTGCTTGTGTTTTTGTGCAGCATCACACTCCTGTCCAGAGAGGGAGAGGCCGTTCAGGGTCACTGATACGAGTCTCATCCGAGAGACTCACATGTAAGTAGGATAGTGTGTTTCCAGCCTTAGATGTAAAAAGAAGCAGAGCTGAGGAAGCAGACCTTGCTACACAACCATAGTTCTCTATGTTTTAGTCTATTGACAGTGAGTTGCTTATCACAGGAGGGGGAGTGTTAAGGTACCGTCACACGCGTCAATATTGCATGCAATTTCACTTGCAATTTGCTGGTTGCAATGAAATCATGGACACATTGTTACATTTGTACACCGCAACAAAATAGAACAATGTGTCCATGATTTCACTGCAACCAGCAAATTGCAAGTGAAATTGCATACAATATTGACGCGTGTGACGGTACCTTTAGGCCACGTGCACACGCTGAGTATTTGATGTGTTTTTTTACCTCAGGATTTGTAGACAAAACCAGGAGTGGAGCAATCAGAGGAAAGGTCTAAAGGTACCGTCACACGTCGCAATCTCGCCTGGAAATCTGAAAGGCGATATGTCGCCCCGATGCAATCGCCGTGAAATTGCCTCACGGTTGCGGCGTGTGATTGGGCGATTTCGTGGCGATAAATCGCCCATCGGCTGTCGCATGATTCCTGAACAGTGCTCAGTAATCAGGCACAATCGTTAAGGTAATATTTCTGTGTTGTGGCATGTGATAGGGCGATAGTGATGGAAAGAGCTTTGTCTATAATTTCCCGTAGGCGTGCCTCAGCGTGCTGTAGTCAGCGCCCCGTCTGAGATGATTGGTGTGGGCTACTGTGTTCCCATTGGCTATCAGTTGACAACGCGCCATATTTGAAGAGTTGTCCGTTCAGCACCACACACATCTTCTGCTACACAACCGTCTGCAAACTCAGTGCAAACTCCGATAGACAATGGCGTCATGTATTAGCCAGCCTTCCAGAGCAGGCTGACCAATCGTAACGCTGTTGCGTTGTCCAATGAGCGTGTATGGGGCACAGTGTAAACCACTGTGGCACGCCTATCTCCTCGCCGCGCTGAATATGTACGCCCACATTTGTGATTGCAGCGTGTGAAGCGGCGATGGAATGAGGCAAGATTGGTTCCGCTGTAGGTGAGGCGATTTCCGAAGCGACACATCGCCTTAGCTTCAGGGCGAAATTGCAGCGTGTGATGCCGCCGTTGGCGATCTGAGGCGACCATGAAAAACATGAGCGCACACGTTAGATCGCCACATATCGCCAGCCGAGATTGCGGTGTGTGACGGTACCTTAATAGAAACACCTGCACCACTTCCGTATTTAATCATCCACTCCTGGTTTTGGCTACAAATCCTGAGGTAAAACACTCATCAAATACTCAGCGTGTACATGTGGCCTTAACATCTCATGCCGTGCAGTTGGCAATGATAAGGTCCTGGTGATGAAAACCTTCATTTTAAGTAAACGACAGCACACAGTTTGATATGTGACACATCACTGAATTCTGTATTTGAATCCTTAGCTCATTCTGTCCTCTGATTACAGGAAACCTGCTGACAGATTCCCTTTAAATAGGTAGTCTCATCCTCACTAAAAACAAGCAAATTTGCCATTTATTTTATATTAAAAGTCCTCTTTATTCTAAAAAATGTTTCATTCACACGTCCATTTAAACACATCAATGACAAAATTGTAAATGGTAAATACAGCACACAGATGATACATGATGTCATACGTGTGCTGTATGTGTTTTTCACAGACCAACAGACTTGCATTTCCACTTTTCACCCCTGATACCAGAAACTACAGACATCTTTGTGAATGTTGCAGACATACAACCCATGAAAAAACACAAATAAGTGAACTGCGGCATAGATTATAATGGTTGTGTGTTGTATCCGTGAAAATACATAGAACAAGAACATGCAACACAGACATCTCTGAATGAGGCCTAATGGAGGGATTCTGTAATCTATTGTGTACAACTTGTTGCCTAGGTTACAGCCACCCTGCAGTGTCTGAGCAGCCGGTTACTCAGGCAGGGCTTGCACACTGCTTGGAGATTCTTTTTTAATGTAATTATTGTGCCTGCAAGCGCCGCCCCAGACCTGGCAAGGGAGCACAATCCAATCACTGCCCCTGTGCTTCTCTTAAGCTGCAGATGCCAAACTCAAGTGTGCTCCGTTTAGACCTGCGGCACGGTCATATGATGGTCTGAACTATCAATATTCAGGAGTACATTGCTCCCCGGCAAGCAAGAAACTGGGAGGCAGGGGAGCACTGTGCTAATGAAGATTGATGACACAACCCCTTTAACAAGCTACAGAAAATCTGTGATTCCTGGACAAGGGCGAATACGACTCCATCTCCACCAAAATGAACACCGACTCTGACTCCACAGGCCTGGTTAAAACTGCCCTTAAGACCTCTTTCACACATCTGTGCAAATCACGCACGTGTGAGAGAGGCTGTTTTGGGGGGGCCATGTTTCACGCATGGTGGGTCATGTGTTGCTGTCCATGTGACATCTGGATAGCATGTCATTGTATACTCGCCTGTCTCCGGCGCTGATGTCCCTCTTGCTTCTGGGGCCGCGCAGCTCTCACTGCAGTGAATATTAATGAGACTAATGAGCGGCCCCAAAAGTGAGAGGAACAGGACATTGCTGGAGACAATAGAGCAGTGATGGCGAACTCCAGGCCTCGAGTGCCACCAACAGTGCAGGTTTTCAGGATTTCCTTATATTGCACAGGTGTAATATAATCACCTGCACTGGTGATGATTCCAACCTCTGTGCAATGCTGAGGAAATCCTGAAAACCTGCACTGTTGGTGGCACTCGAGGCCTGGAGTTCGCCATCACTGCAATAGAGTATGAAATTCTTTATTTTTAAGCTGAAAACTCTTGGCTCATGTCCGTGCACACAGATGACATCCGTGTACAGGACGTTTTTGGCACAGACACATTGACCTGAATGGGTCCATGCTGCTAGCCAAAAACACATGTCTCTGCGTCTACTCCACATGGAGACACGGTCCGTGCAGAAAAACAGACGTGTGACGGGGTCATTGATTAACATGTGTCTCTGTATGTCTGTGCCTCCAGCAAGTGGCTGCACGTAGAGCACACGTGCCAGAGACACCTAGATGTGAAAGAGGCCTAAAACTGAACTGTGGGACCACATACACCCCTTCACCCACCCATGCTCCTCTAATAATCTTTCAGGTTAACCTAATCCCTGATAACCCCCACCACTGATTAGCCACACTGTGGTCTTCTCTTTATTCTGATCATTTTCCTTATTGTACATTCATGATTAGTTATCGATTGTAAATCAGGACAATGCTTTACTGTTCTGAAAACACAATGAAAACAATGGAAAAAAAACCCGTCTAAAGGGCCCTTTCACATCAGCGTTTTTCGTAATTCGCGGCAGATGCGGTGAAAAAAACGCATCTGCCGCAATTACCGTATACCGGCTGCACTTGCGGCGCGGTTGCGGTAAATCGCCATGCAAAGTATAGGTGGACTTGCGGCAGGTGCGGCCGCGTAAAAAAACCAATGGTTTACACAATATTCCCTTTGCTTTGTACTGTGAGAGAAGCCATTCTCCACACAATATTCACCAGCTGAGAGACTGGATGTGTCCTCCGATCTGGAGAGGACACAATCATAACAGGCATGAACTGGAATAAGAAATCCTTTTATAACATCACCCTGTACAGAGGATGAGCAGAAACAGAGGATGGAGGAATGATCCCCTCAAGGTCACAGATGAGAGGGACATGGTGGCTGGAGGAGGCCTCATCAGCTATAAATGGAAGAAGGAGGCATCTCCTGCACAGGGATAGTCACCGTCATGGCTTCCTCCATCTGCAGCACTGTGGATGGGGAGAGTGTCAGGTCAGACACACTGTACACTGCGACTGAGGACACATACACTGCAAACACACAACAACCCCCAGTTACCCCACCAGCCACTGCAGTGTTATCCCACCCCAGTGTTACCCCACCAGCCAGTCCGCGTAGTGTTAACTCACTACTACCCCATGTTACCCCATCAGGCCTGCAGTGTTATCTCACCACCCCACCCCAGTGTTACCCCACTACCACCCCATGTTACCCCACGAGGCCCTGTAGTGTTATCCCACCCCAGTGTTATCCTACCAGCCCCTGCAGTGTTATCTCACCACCCCACCCCAGTGTTACCCTCCCTTCATGTTGCCCCACCAGCCCCTGCAGTGTTACCCCACTAATCCCAGCAGTTACCCCACCACTCCACCCCACCCAGTGTTACCCCACCAGCCCCTGCAGTGTTACCCCACTAATCCCTGCAGTGTTACCCCACCACCCACCCCAGTGTCACCCCACCGCACCCCATGTTACCCCACAGCACCTACACTGCCACCCCTGCAGTGTTACCCCACAGCCTCCTGCAGTGTTACCCCACAGCCTCCTGCAGTGTTACCCCACCACCCCTTCAGGGTTACCTTACAGCCTCCTGCAGTGTTGCCCCACATCCCCTTCAGGTTACCTTACAGCCTCCTGCAGTGTTACCCCACAGCCTCCTGTAGTGATACCCCACAGCCTCCTGCAGTGATACCCCACAGCCTCCTGCAGTGTTACCCCACAGCCTCTGCAGTGATACCCCACAGCCTCCTGCAGTGATACCCCACAGCCTCCTGCAGTGATACCCCACACCTCCTGCAGTGTTTACCCACAGCCTCCTGCAGTGATACCCCACAGCCTCCTGCAGTGATACCCCACACTCCTGCATGATACCCCACAGCCTCCTGCAGTGATACCCCACAGCCTCCTGCAGTGATACCCCACAGCCTCCTGCAGTGATACCCCACAGCCTCCTGCAGTGATACCCCACAGCCTCCTGCAGTGATACCCCACAGCCTCCTGCAGTGATACCCCACAGCCTCCTGCAGTGTTACCCCACAGCCTCCTGCAGTGTTACCCCACAGCCTCCTGCAGTGATACCCCACAGCCTCCTGCAGTGATACCCACAGCCTCCTGCAGTGTTACACCCCACATACACTGCAGGCCGGATTAACCTGTTGTGTGCCAGCTGTAGACATGGGCACTAGAGATGCGATCTGCTCCATGAGATGCTAGCAAAACAAGCCCGCCTGGTTGCGCTGCCCAGTGCAGGGGGCACACAGCACCTGTCCTTACCTTGGGGTCTTTCTCGTAGTAATACTGCTGTGTCCTGATCCATCTGCCCACCAGGTGGTCCCGGACGGTGTGTGCCAGGGCAAAGTAATAGTCTCTGGGGGTGGACACGTTCCGGTCTTTCACCAGGGTGAAGTGCAGATGCCGGTTGAAGCTCTTCCTGACCTCGGACACATCCCCGAGCCCCGCGATGCCCCTGACACTGATCTGCTTCCTCTTGTCACTATCAGACAGCGGAGCAGCCATGGCTGAGCACAGTGCAGGCAGTGATGATGGGTGAGAGAGCAGTGAGGGTCGGCAGGCTGTGACTGCAGAGTGGGGAGGAGGGAGGCGCATGCGCGGTGAGCCCCTCTGCAGCCAGACCGGCCTCCTGTACAGGATCAGTAATAACAGGGATGTGCCACAATAACCTCGTCCGCACTGATCAATGCTGCTCCTCCCCCACCTGATCATTGGCCTCCTGTAACCTGTCCACACTGTGATCAGTGAAGCAGTACAGCATCACAGGCAAAGGGAAAAACACCAATATTACCTCTGACGTCATATACTACTGCAAGAAGATGACGTCATATCACTGATGATGATATCCAAAACAGGGCGGGGTGGATATCTTGGGGGCCACATGTGAGGTGCCCCAGGGCCGTGGGATACTCAGAATCGGGTTATTACGTCTCTGGGGAGTCACACGGGTCGAGGCTCGGTTTACGTGACCCTGGGTTCAGTTGAAAAGGGGAATTTGCTTCTGGCTAAATAAGCCGGCTTCACACTGCGGCACGATCCGGTCCGGGTGTTGTCCGGGAGGACCCAGACAGCTGCGGACCAGATCAGCACACAGGACTGGAGGGCTATTATGCCCTTCAATCCGGTGTGCAGCGCACGCAGTTCCCACTGCTGATAAGTCAGGACCGCGGGCGCCACCAGGACCGCGGTCCTGACCTGTCAGCGGCTGCAGTGCGTGCCCTGCACACCGGACCGGAGGGCATAATAGTTCCCCAGTCCTGTGTGCTGATCGGTCCGCAGCTGTCTGGGTCCTCCCGGACAACACCCGGACCGGATCGTGCCGCAGTGTGAAACCGGCCTTATTAGGGAAAGGGGATAACAAATAGGGAATTGTTTGTGACGCCACCCATGGTGTGTGGCAACAGTGGGCCGCCACTGGTACAGAACCGCGAGGGTGATAGACGGGCAGCTGGAATGGAGTGGCTCTCCATGGGTAGAGTGGTTCCTCAGGGCAGTGATGGTAGTTTAAGGTGTAGGGTGCAGGACAACGGGCACAAGCACTAGGCAGACTCATTGTTTTGTTGTTCAAGCAGTCCTTTACTGAGGATGATACTGGGTAGGAGTAGTTGTCCACTGAGTCCTAGCTGAGAGCAACTTGGGGTCTTTCTCACCCAGCCGGGTCTTTGGCTCCCTTTTTGCGCTCTATTTGTTGGCTCCTGCAACTGCATCAGCTAAGCTGCCGGCCCAGTCTCTTCCTACGGGGTGCTGGTATGACAGGCAACTCGAGTCCTCTCTGATCCTGGTCTCAGGTATCTCTTCCTGAGCTCTCTCTGTTGCTCTGTCTCCAGGCATGGTGTGGCTGGGAAACCTGGAATCTCCCACCTTCCAGTGTTGACTGCTGGGACGTGAGACCCTGCACAGTCTCGGACCCGGTGTCTGTTCTCTGCGCTTTCCTCTGGGGTGAGCACGGGGTCACTCAGCCTCCCAGGTGTGTTCCTGCGACTCTCCTTAGACCCTAGCTTTAGGCCAGGCACCGAGTCAGAGATCCTGGGACGACCTAAGCTGCTTCCAGTCCACCAGGATGTCTTCCTCTGTCCTCCTAGGAACTGAACTAACTTGCTCCACCCCAGACCAGAATTTATAGGGGGGCTCCCCTGAACCCGGGCTTGGTCTCCCACTTCTGGTCTGGAGGCAGAAGGTGTGTGTGGTTTGCCTGATGAGAAGACCCGTTGTTACGGTAGTAATACAAAGATTAGGCAGCACTCACCGATCCATTACATCTTCAAAGCTTTATTTTTGGTGCGTGGAGGCAGTGTTAAAGGGGGTGCAGGGGAGAGGAGGAGGTCATAAACTAAATTAATGACCCCCTCCTCTCCCCTGCGCCCCCTGTAACACTGCCTCCACACACCGAAAAAAGAAAAATAAAGCTTTAAAGATGTAATGGATCGGTGAGTGCTGCCTAATCTTTGTATTACAACCGGAAGTGCCTCTGTTAATGTGGGAAGTGCACCAGGAGGATCTGAAAACTGCCGGGGAGCCGGCGGTGCTGACTGTGTGGTCTGTGTTCGCGAAGTCCCTGCAAAAGAACACGGCGGCGGTGCCGGCTGTCTCTGAGGTAAGTTTAAGACCTGTTGTTACTCTCTGTGTGACACCACCACCCGGGGGGCAGTGATGACACAGTGGCACTTAGACCCTGGGGTGCCACACATGCAAGTTATGATAACTAATAATCACAATGAGGTGTAGGGTCCTGGCAAAAAGGAGCACCAATCTGTGATCCCTAGTGCTGCTCTGTGACTGCTCAATCTGCCCAGAAGAGATGATGGCACAGTGCTGACTATAGGATCCTGCCCAGCGCAGATGATGGCTCAGTGTGCTGACTATAGGATCCTGCCCATAGCAGATGATGGCACAGTGTGCTGACTATAGGATCCTGCCCAGAGCAGATGATGACGCAGTGTGCTGATTATAGGATCCTGCCCAGAAAAGATGATGGTGACATGCCCACTCCAGGGTCGGGGAAGACTCGGGAACTGGGCAGTTACTAGCTGTTCTCTCTTCTTCACTTCTTGGTTCTTTGCACAGGGACAGACGGGGGCCGACGCCCGGTCCCGTGACCCTGGCGGTGTCAATTAATAAACGAGGAAGATTAAATGGAAAGTCTAAGGGGAAAGGGGTATTTGCAATGCCACCTGCTGTATGCAGCCAGGGTGGCCGCCGCTGCTACTGAGCCTCTGGGGATGATGACTGGCAGCTGGAATGGTATCGCTCCCCACAGGCGGAGACCAGTCCCCAAGGCAGCGGGTTACACGGCACTACTCAGTTCATACCTTGGCATATTTTCACAGGACTCTTTCAGTACCCCGGTATTTCAAGTGGCCAGCACGCCCAGTGGTCGCCGTTTAAGAAAGTCACACACCACAGCTGCGGTTCCGTTACTTTTACTTGGTGTTTCAACATGACTGCTGGGTACGTCCCTTACCAGGCTCTGGTTCAGTGGTGTCTCCAGGACTGGGTCAGTGCTACTGAGCCTCGGTTGGTGCCCTCTCTCTCACTCTCTCTAGGTGGTCTGTCTCTGGTGATCCTACGTTCTCTCCCAGTGTTATAAGGGGTAGTTCTCATCTGAGGCGAGCAAGACGTTGCTCTGCCCCTCAGGCTCTCAACGCCTCCGCAGCACAAAGCTCAAGTACTGGTGGCCACAGGTGCTGTTGTGTCCCGGGCACCATTAGGTTGCCCTCCAGGCACTGCTTCCTAGTTCAGCCACCTTCCCAAGATGTGTCGGGTGTTCGGCCACAGCTCCCGTTAGAAGCCTGGGGCCTCCAGTTTAATGGCTCGGGCGTGCAGCATCCGCACCCTCTGCAGAGCCAGGTCTCTGTATCGTCCACCAGCCCCTCTGTCTCCTCAGATATGGGCGTACAGGGATCGATGCCTCATCCGTACCCCAAGGGCTCTTCTCTCCTTCCACCCTTCTAGTCTCCCCTTCCTGGGGCAAGAATGGTCATGCTCCAATTCCCGGGAGCCTGCACCACACCGGTTCTACACCCTCCTGTTGCTGCTTCCTCTACCGCGTACTAACTCCAACTGTCCTGTCACTTCCCTGTCTCCCTTTTGTGAACTTGGCCCTCCCTCAGGGTCCTCCATTGTCCCAGGGCCTAAGTGTTGAGTGTTGTGTGTTTTTCTGTTGGGCTTAGCTGCACCATCCCAGCACCTGGAGAGCAGGGGCACTACACTCCCTAATTGCAGGAGTGCAGTACCTCTAGTGGCGGCCTACCTGGAGGGGCGCCACAATGGCACAATGTGCTGAGTATAGGACCCTGCCAGAAAAGATGATGGCACAGTGTGCTGACTATAGGATCCTGCTCAGAAGAGATGATGGCACAGTGTGCTGACTGTAGGATCCTGCCCAGAAGAGATGATGGCACAGTGTGCTGACTGTAGGATCCTGCCTAGAAGAGATGATGACACAGTATGCTTACAATAGGATCCTGCCAGAAGAGATGATGGCACAGTGTGATGACTATAGGATCCTGCCCAGAAGAGATGATGGCACAGTGTGCTGACTATAGGATCCTACCCAGAAGGGATGATGACACAGTGTGCTGACTATAGGATCCTGCCAGAAGAGATGATGGCACAGTGTGCTGACTATAGGACCCTGCCAGTGCAGAAACAGTAGAGAATGGCTTATACTGTGTGCACTGTGAGGCTGTGACTGGCACAATTCTGTGGCCAATTCTCTCAGTGCTCCCCAACCTATTTGTAAGGAATAAGAGATATTCTGACCTATTTCTATAGCAGCCATTTTGTCAAGTTTTCACCATCTTCCTGTCACTGCCAGGAGAGAGCCCCATCTATTGCTCTAAAGGGTAATCAATATCCTGGGTCTGTTAATTAACCTGAGGGTATTCAATTCCTGGCCAATTGACTACACAATGAATGCTTCCTAATAAATGCAGATAGATGACATTCTGTAACCAGAGGCATTATACAAAATGAAGACCCTCCCCCCGTGTATCTGCAGAGAGGTGTGAGAACTCATTTCCCTCTGCCTGCGGATTCAAAAGAAGCATCACACACAGTAAGACACACAGGAGCAGAGAGAATAAAGCATAATATTTCACGACACATCACTCCTCTAAATATGACAAACATAAATATGACACCTAGATGTGTAGACAATCATAACGCATATTTCAGTATAATTGCGCAACCTTCTTAATTACCCCAAACTTAATAGCGGCCAGTGGAACAATCGCAAACGTGCCATGTGTCCTACCAGAAAGCTAAAATCAAAACCAAAAATATGAGAGCATCATCTTCCACCCATGATGCACCCAGGCCAAGTTATGGCCCTTAGTATCTTTTGAATATCTCATATCACAACCCAGTGGGTGGGAACTGCAGGACAATCCATGAGCAGGAGAGGGACCAGCCTCTTACAGAATAAGAATGGCTGACCTCTGTTGAATTTTGTATTACTTTTGAGGAGGTATTATTACATCTCCAGCCGGAGTTGTCACAATGGTTTCTCTTACCTGGGAGAGTTGAGATTGGTTTTGGACCTCTGTCTCATGTCTAAACTTGCTTTTTTCCTTTGGCAGTTGAGGAGTTAATGTCAGTCCCTGCTGCCAGCAAGGTAGCTAGGTCTTTCACCTTTATACAGGGCCGTATCAAAAGGGGGGCTGACGGGGCATCTGCCCCGGGTGCAGCAGGCAGGGGGGTGCTGTCGGGCCTCTTGATGCAGCGCCCGAGGTGTCTCCTCACCGGCTGGATATTGCGCCCCCTCCATACTTGGAGTCGGCTGTTCTCTGCTCCAGCTGACATAATGACACTACTATCCGCACCATTCACACATGCCAGTTCCTGAGAATGAGGCAGATCTATTCCACAAATGAGAGATTCGAACGTCAGTCAGAAGACCTTAAACAAAGATTTCAAGATCGAGGCATTGATACGAAGGGCATGAGATATTCCCGGGGATGGGGGGGGGGTTACATCTTTTAAAATATGTTCCTAAGAAAACAGAACAGGATTCCGTTACACGTTTTGGGGGCGCATTCAACCATGAATAAAGCACAATGCGCTCCATTTTTCAAAAACATTGGTCTGTACTCTGATCAGACCCTGTTCTAAGAAGGTGTATTTCAGAGAGACCCTTGATGGTGCCTAGAAGGGCCAGGAATCTAAGGGACATCGTTGTGGAGAGCCACTATGTGCCACATATTGTGAGCCTCTTTGGATCTTGGGAACCTATTCCTGGCTGCTATCCATGTGGTCATTGTCTATCCTTTGCAAATATTGAACAATCCACTCACTTTCACTCTTCCAATGGGGACCACATGTTCGAGATCAAGCACTGCATATCATGTAGCACTACCTTTGTGGTACACATTGCGGTCTGTGCCTGCTCTCTGATATACACTGTGTGCAGAACTATTAGGCAAGTTGTATTGTAGATGATTATGTTTATTATTGATCAACAACTATGTTCTCAATCAACCCAAAAGACTCAAATATCAAAGCTTAATATTTTAGGAAGTCAGAGTGTTTTTTTTTTTTAGATTTGGCTATCTTAGGAGGACATCTGTTTGTGTAGGTAACTATTACTGTGCAGAATTATTAGGCAACTTAATTAAAAACTAAATATATTCCCATCTCACTTGTTTATTTTCACCAGGTAAACCAATATAACTGCACAAAATTTAGAAATAAACATTTCTGACATGCAAAAACAAAACCAAACAAATTGGTGACCAATATAGCCACCTTTCTTCATGATGACACTCAACAGCCTTCCATCCATAGATTCTGTCAGTTGCTTGATCTGTTTACGATCAACATTCCATGCAGCAGCCACCACAGCCTCCCAGACACTGTTCCCAGAGGTGTACTATTTTCCTCCAGGTAGATCTCACATTTTATGATGGACCACAGGTTCTCTATGGGGGTTCAGATCAGGTGATCAAGGGGGTCATGTCATTATTTTTATCTTCTTTTAGACCTTTACTGGGCAGCCACACTGTGGAGTAGTTGGATGCATGTGATGGAGCATGGAAATCTTTTTTTTCTTGAACGATACGACTTCTTCCTGTACCACTGATTGAAGAAGTTGTCCTCCAGAAACTGGTAGGTCTGGGAGTTGAGCTTCACTCCATCCTCAACCTGAAAAGGTCCCACAAGTTCATCTTTGATGATACCAGCCCATACCAGTACCCCACCTCCACCTTGCTGGCATCTGAGTCGCAGTGGAGCTAACTGCCCTTCACTTATCCAGCCTCTGGCCCATCAAGAGTCACTCTCATTTCATTAGTCCGTAAAACTGTTGAAAAATCAGTCTTAAGATATTTATTGGCCCAGTGTTGACATTTTATCTTATGTTTCTTGTTGAAGGTGGTCGTTTTTCAGCCTTCCTTACCTTGGCCATGTCCCTGACTATGGCACACCTTGTGCTTTTTGATACTCCAGTAACGTTGCAGCTCTGAAATATAGCAAAACTGGTGGCAAATGGCATCTTGGCAGCTTCATGCAATAAATGTTCAGGTCCAGATCTGAGTGTGGATGAGTATGTGTGGGTGCTGTCAAAACATATAAGGTGGAAGTGTGCAGCTGTAGCTCCTACTACTGGAATGATTGGTCCGTTTAAAATTGCGTCCATTTGCAACCCCGTGTTGTTCCAGCTAGCCATCCCCTCAGTGCTTTGTACCCGTAATATCTTCCATAGGTCGTCACTCAGGAGGTTCAGACCATTGCCGGAGGTGTCCGGTTTGGAGTCCAGAGGCCTCTCATAAAGAAGGGGTTCTGTTACTTATTGACTGCCTTGCTGTTTGGAAGTGCTGCTGCTGTGGTTTAAATGAAGACTGTTTTTTCCCTGCTCTCAGTGTGGAGAGAGGAACCTAATCAGTGGGAGCTGAGAGTGCAAGTGTGTGTGATGAATATGACTCATTCTTAGGGAGCTGAGGGGCGTGTCTTGGCTGGTTCTCCCCACCCCTCGGCCGTAAGCGGTCAGTCCACATCACCTGCTGTCGCTGATTCACTTCATTTCTGGACTGTGACCTGTTGTGAGCAGATGCTGATCTGAAGCTGCTGGGTTCTGTGGTCCGTGGGTGGAGGTAGGGGCTTATGCCAAGGCTTCTTTGGAGTGTTAGGGTCTTAGGCCGGCGGCTCGGACCTCTTGACCTTCAGAGGTACCTCCGAGTACAGGGCGATTCAAGGACCCCAGTATCAGGGCCAGAGCAGGCTCCCCTGACTCCCTACGCCCAGCTCCGTCCTACTTCTGGGTACCCGACCTACTTCTGGGTACCCCCCCAACCCCACCCAGGTTACACGTTCCCTTTCCTCTGTCAGACACCATTGATAGAGTATTTACTCTTGGTCACTGAGCTATGAAGATGCCTTGCTGCTGAGCTGGAGTCTCTCCTGGAGTTCTATTGCCTTGGGAGTAGCTGTGATTCCTGACCCGTGATGGAGGTAGGGACTTAGCCTAGGGCTAATCAGGAGCTTAGGAAAAAAAAAAGAGTGGGGCTCGGACCTCCTCACCATGAGAGGTACCTCTGAGAACAAGGCGAGCCAGGGACCCCAGGATCAGGGTCAGATTAGGCTCTACTCCCTTACTCATCACACCATCTAGTTAGCCAATTCCCTCTCCTCCTAAAGCGGCCGTCACACGCTACGATATCTTGAAAGATATCGCTTGAACGCGCCAGATTAAACATCGCTTGAACGATGTCTGTGCGTGTGACGGCAAGATACGACGAACGAGGAGAAAATCGCAAAATCGAGATCTGAGCTCCGGAGCTCAGATCTTGCGATGAACGATTAAACAATCTGCAGCATCGTGGTGTATAACACCACGATGAACGATCTTCCAGCGGCAGAGCCTATGCTGGGAGATGGTAACTATGGTACACGTCGAGTTACTAAGCGCCGCGCGGCGCCTAGTAACCCGATGTGTACCATAGTAACCAGCGATCTCGCTGGTCCACATCGCTGGTGAGTTGTGTGTGACAGCTCACCAGCGATGTGAGCGATATTGTAAGCGATCGCGCGTGCACGTGATCGCTAACAATATCGCTAGCGATATGGAAGCGTGTGACGGCCGCTTAAGCGTGACATGATCAACGGCCCATATCTCTTTTTCTGAGTCACCATGTCTCAGGCTTCCTCTGTGGATACTTTTGCACAACTAATGCAGACCATCTCTCCTGAGGTCACCAGTCTGCAAACTCAGGTGATGCAACAGTTACAACAAGAAGTAGTGGGATATCTGGCCACAGCTCACACCCAAGCCACAGGCAGTGGAGGAGTACTGCTCGGAGTTTCGGAGATGGGCGACTGACACCCAGTGGAATGACCCTGCCCACAGGAGTCAGTTCTGCTTGGGTTTGTCAGCTCAACTACAAGACACCCTGGTTCAGTACGCTGCACCTGAGTCATTGGAGGCTGATATGTCCCTAGCCATCAAGGTGGACAGACATCTGAGGGAGAGATTGAGATCAACTTTGTCACCTGTGGCTATCACCACTGAGCAGGTTCCACACGACAAACCTATGCAATTGGAGGGAGTTGGTCTTCGGGATAAACCTCCTGTGACTACGGTTCATCAAGTGGGTGGAGCTTGTTACTATTGTGGACAAACTGATCATTTTATTAAGGTTTTGTCCACATCACTCTGGAACAAGTGCGTCAGATGCCGTGGCACCTCGAGTTGTTTGGAAGGAGGTGACCAGAGGGTCTATATTTCCTTCCTATCTAACTCTCCATTCATACTGTCTTCCAAAGTGCTCATTGATGGTAAGACCGAGACTGTGCCGATGCTGGTCAATAGTGGAGCAGAACTCAATCTTTTGACTCTCGCTTTGTCAGGCCCATGGTCTAGCCTGTAGCACATTAGCGAGACCCATGCCCATTTCCGCCATTGACTCTGCTCCCCCCTTAGCCAGAAGGGATTACCCAAGTAGTGCATAATGTGAACCTGGGTATAGGATCTCTGCACCAGGAGATCCTGTCTGTCACATTTTGGATAATCTCCTCACGCCCATAGTGTTGGGCTTCTTTGGCTAAAAAAGCATAACCTAGTGATTGATTGGCGGGCCGGGAGAGGTAGCTCATTGGGCTCTCTCTCCACCCCACACTTCTTTAAACACCCACCACCCCTTGACCTACATAGAGTCAGTGGCTTAGGATTGGAGTGGGTCGGTGCGTGGGTGTGTTTGAGTCAACCGTCTTTACCTTGTCTGGCTGCAGTTCACCCTGTGGCCGCCCTGGTCGCAGGGGCGCCACATAAGCACTTCCCCTCACAAAACGTTCACAGTGGATTCAAATGGGAGACAGATTTCAACTCTTGTCAATTGGTGTCTCAGTATTCAGACCCCCACAAATAAACAAATAGTTATCATTACATGAAAATAAATAAATGAAAAATTGCCAAAAAAAAATGCAGCATTTTCGCTACATGTCAATACTGTCTCAGGTTTAGCTTCAGAAATCGCAGCAGGACTGTAAATCCAGCTGGAAGGACTCAAATAACTGAATTTATCACTTGCTACATGGACACTTCACCCCTCCATTACACAGACTCCAGATAACCAAATTCTTAAGCCATCACACCTACCACCTCTACATTTGACCAAAAATTCTAAATTTTAGAGCCTTGGCTTAGCTTTATGAGGCATCAGCACATCATTTCAGTGCACAAATGCCCTGTTGTACCATCTCTAAATGTTTTGCTCTTGTCTCAGTCAATTTTAAGCATCCCTAAAGAAGAATGCTTGAAAGTATAATTTATAGTTAGCCAATAAAAGTTGTCACTCCTAAAATACTTTTGTAATTGTTTGAGCATGAAAGTACTTACATCGACTTTCTCACTAAGAACTTTTCCTTCATTACCTTTATAACACCCAGAAGTGCTATATGAACCTAATAAAGGAATGTACAAGTATGATGGTGTTTTCCAGTTACTTCAGTCATTGTGGCAAACAGTTTTACATTTTATTCCTTAGAAAACTAGAAACAGTTTATGAAATGTGATTAAATTGCAGGTAAAAACAGCAACAAACTGGAGACTCAAGACAATAGTGCATACGGTAAAGCATCATAGGAAAGAAGAACACCATTCCTTCAGACATGAGGAACACAAGTCTGCTTGCCGAGAATTGGCCCCACAGGAATCCTTTAGCCAGTCTTGAAAGAGATCATCTGCATCTTTCCTAAGGATAAGAAATTGTCCCAGAAGCACTAAGCCTGAAAAATAAAGAAAAATGTAGTTCGAGGGAGTTCCTAAAGGGATTGTCTGGGCATATTATATATCGGAGCTAGGATTGATATTAATGAGAACAAACTCTCTGGCAACCTAAGGTATTATACCATGGGGTCCCGTATTGGATTCCCCCTATCTGTCAGCCCTTCGTAGGACCCAAACCCATTCATTTTAATGTACGCTGTTTAATTGTTCCTTGGCAATTTGCAAAATATATAAAGCTCATGTTATGGTAATCACCAATGTGGAAAGGGGTAATCAAATTGGACAGCTCCCTTTGTGAACACTGGGGGGCGGGGCGGGGGGGCTTTTAACAGTACAGCTTCATTCAATGTGTAGTGGCCACTGCTACAGATCAGCGAGATTCACTTCAGTAAAGGCCCAGTTACACACACAGATAATTGTGCAGAGATTGTTCGCAGATCTCTGGTTGAAGAGTAGTCATGGACACATTGCTCCATATGTACATAGCCACAAAATGTAACAATGTGTCCATGACTACTCTTCAACCAGAGATCTGCGAACAATCTCTGCACTATTATCTGTGTGTGCAACTGGGCCTTGAGGCTATGTTCACATAGGATGTTTCTGATCCATTTTTGGTGCCTTTTTTTTCCTTTTAAACTGCACCAAAAATGGATCAATCGAAACATCTGCCAGCAAAGCGAATGGTAATTTCAATTTGCTGTTCAGAGTTTATGACTGCTGTGTTAGGGTGCCTTCACATTTGCGTTCCCCTCCGCAGCGCTCTGCGGAGGGGAGCCGCAATGTGACCGCAGCACCGGAAGCCCCTATCTTTATAATGGGAGCGCACGGTGCTGCGCTTGACTGCGCATGACCGTGCGCACCCATTCACTGCCATATGTGATCTTTGCACAGGCGGATGCCTGCGTACAAATCACCCAGTCTCGTCCGCACCAGAAATGCAACATGTTGCGTTCGTGGTGCGGACGAGACTGGGTGATCTGTGCGCAGGCATCCGCCTGCGCACAGATCACATATGGCAGTGAATGGGTGCGCACGGTCATGCGCAGTGAAGCGCAGCACCGTGCACTCCCATTATAAAGCTAGGGGCTTGCGGTGCTGCGGTCTCATTGCGGATCCCCTCCGCAGAACGCTGCGGAGGGGAACGCAAATGTGAAGGTAGCCTTAGTGGTGCAAAAAGCACATCCTGAAAATAATCAGCAGGACAGTTATTGCTCTGTTTTTTTGGTGCGCTTTCTGCATCACTAACATCCAATTACTTACATTCCCTGGCGACCCCACGGTGAGCCCCAGTGATGTCTTCCTTCCACGTATCGCAGGACCTGTGGGTAGTAAGAGTACTGACAGGACCTACCCATGTGACTCAGGCTGAGAGTCCCATGGTGCAAGGTCCTGCCAGTGCCTGGAAGGAAGACATCACCAGGGCTCACCAAAGAAAGAAAGTGTGTGCGCGTGCGTACGTCCCCCGAAAATGGAGCAATAAAGCTGCACAAACTGATGATGCCTTAGTGATGCTTTTTTACAGAAACTGCACCAAAAACATAACAAAAAAAAAAAAAGCACAAACGCTCGTCTGAATTCGTCCTAAGAGTTGATTTGCAGCACCTAGCAGAGGCCGCTGCACATGCAATATAGGACACCCAGGGGAGGACCATATATAGCCCAGAAGCAAAGAGAGTTTGTGTGCTGGCTACAAGAATCTGCCGTGTGAATAAGGTCTTATTATGCACAGACACTGCACTAGAACTTAGTGATGGGCAAATCAACACTATAAAGTTTGGGATCCGTACCGAACCTCTAGTGTTCAGGCACAGATCTCGAAAACAGACTTTCCTGGGAAGTCCGTGTTACAGTTCGGGTTTGGTTCGGGGGCGGCAGAGCTATAAAAAGTAAATAAAATAGTTATTAATCAGCATTATACTTACCACGTCCCACCGCCCCCCTGCTTCTACTTCCGTTGCTGCTCATTATCTACATATTCACTGCCGAGGGGACCAACAGCCAATCACAGATGCTGTCGCAGAGAATGGGCATGTGCTCACAGATATGCTGCAGAGCTAAAGATGTTACCTGTGGATTATGTCAGAGGGAAGGATTTTTTTGTTGATAAAAATGGGTAACGGGGTTGTCTTGTATTTTATTTCTAAATGTTTTTTCGGTGGTATTTTTTTTACTGCTTACATTATGAATTTCGGGCTTGGGGCCAGCAGCCAATACAAAGCTTGCACTAACCCCTTTATTACTTAATGTGCCAACGCCACCAGGGCCACTGGAAAAGTCGGGGTACAGTGCCAGAAAATGGCACTTCTATGAATCTACTATTTTCTGGGTCAGCTGCGGGCTGTAATTCACAGTGTGGAGGTCCCAAAAGTCATGGGCCACCCTGTGGTAAGGATTCCCGCCCCCAGCTTGCCTAATTGTACCTGCCTTGAAACCAAAAATATGGCAAAGCCCCAAGTCATTTTTTTAATTATTTCATGAAATACATTTTTTTAAAAAAGGGCTTCCCTATATTTTTGGTTTCAAGCCAGGTAAAAATAGACAGCTGGGGGTAGGGGGCTGCCTGTACCCGCCTGCTGTACCTGGCTGGCATACAAAAATAGGGTGAAGCGCCACATTATTTTTTTTATAAAATTATTTCAAGGTATAACTTTATAAAAAGGGCTCAACTATATTGCAGTGTTGCGTTTTTGGGCCAGGAGATGCAGCGGAACAGATTGAACACAAAGCACTAAAATAAATAAAAGCATGAAACCTGCGGCAAAAACCGCGTTGTGGTTTAGGTGCCTGTTTTGGCCAGGAGATGCAGATTAACACATTGAACACAATGCATGCAGTTTTGTGCCAAAATTGCACCAAAAACAGCATGAAATCCGTGGCAAAAACCGCATCGTGGTTTGGTGCTCTAATACTCTGACAGCATCAGTGATTGGCTGTTGGGTCCCTCTCAGGGTGGATAAAAATCAATGTTTTAAAAAAAAAAAAAAAATAGGATTTTTTTATTTAAATCGGATTTTTTTCAATAAACTGCTTTTTGAGGAAAATATTTTACCATCCAAAGGTTCTTCCATCATGAGATAAAGCTGAGTTGTTTAACTCAGTAGAATAAAGGCTGTATATGTGTAACATTCACAATGCCATGCTCTTCCAGAGGTTTCTGTAGGATTAGCGGGCAGTTTCTCTCCTATATTATCACAGACGCTAGCTTTACTTACGCAGTTCTCAAAACTGAATTTGACTCCGCAGAGGTCCCAGCCTCTTCTTCACGGCAAAAATGTTACAACATGAACAGAGTTGAGAAAAAGACCTTAATCCTATTGTTCTACAAACCTATGAATACAGAATCAACCCCTTCAGTGCCAAGTCCAAGAAGTTAGACAATATGTTTCTGATTGTTTGGAGTGGAATAGATCTGCACAACACAAGAAGAATGTGAATCTAAGTGTGAGGAGGAGGAAGGGCAAGCAGACAAGAAAATGAAAGTGAAACTTTGAGCACAATACTGCAGCATAGCCACAGACAGACAAGTCTGGATCTGTTTGTGTGTACGATCTGAGGTTTATTACATTCTTTCCTTATAATGGCAGCAGGCCGTAAAAGAGACCCAGTTTGGGAATATTTTAATGAAGCTCCTTCGCCTATCGGTAAGGCAGGCATGCGTGCAAAATGCAAACGATGCAACAAAGAGATGCAAGGCCTGGTGGCGCGAATGAGGCAACATCATGAGAAGTGCGGTGATGAAGATGACCAAAGAAACACTTCTGAATAGGCAAGATCTTCAGGTTGGTAAACATTTTTATTGAATCCTATTTCTAAAGACTGAACTGTCATGTGTGAGAAAAATTATATTTCTTATTATTACTGCATGTTACTGTCATTTGGTACAGTTATGAAGAAAAACAATTATTCCTTTTGGGGCAGGGGGCAGTGATGTGTTGTGTACAATAAGCAGAAATTGTATAATAAACAATAAAATAACAGCATTGACTTTTTTTGTTTAGGGGAATTCATGGATTCTGGAAACTATCCACCTCCAAGATCACCATCATCCTGTTCTACAGTTTCAGAGTTATCCATCCAGGATAGTGCTTCATTAGCAGCAGCATCATCAGACACCCACAGCCACATATCACCATCACCCAAAAGGAAGAAAAAACCTTTACCTCCTGGAACCACCATAGATAGGTTTGTGATAAGAACTAGCAGACTAGAAAAAGAGTTGATTGATGAAAAAATTGCCCAGTTTATTTATGCAACGAACTCTTCTTTCCGTCTGACTGAGAACCCACATTTCATTAATATGGTTCAGTCACAGACCAGGATACAGTCCACCCAGCAGAGCTGATGTTGCAGGGAAACTGCTGGACAAGTGTATGACAGAGAAATGGAGCAATGTGCAACAGCTCTGGAGGGTAAAATTGTTAACCTAAGTATTGATGGGTGGAGTAATGTCCACAATGATCCTATTGTATGTGCTTGTATAACAACAGAAGAAGCTATAACGACATGTGAACAAAAATTCAAATGTCTAGTACGCAGTTTGGTCACTGACAATGCTGCAAACGTATCCAAGATGAGAAGAGATTTAGAAGAGCAGGGAGGGAATACAAAGCTGCTAATAACATATGGTTGCAGTGCTCATTTGCTGCACCTCTTAGCCAAAGACTTAAGTGTTCCAGAAATAAAGGCTAATAGTGTTGAAATTGCTAAATACTTCCGTAATAATCATTTTGCTGCAGCAGCTCTGAAAAGGATGGGTGGAACCAAGCTAACGCTCCAACAAGTGTTAGATGGAACTCTGTAGTGGACTGTTTTGAGCAGTATATCAAAAACTGGCCTATTCTGATGACACTTTGTGAAGAAAATCGAGATAAAATAGATGGCATTGTCACAGCCAAAATCCTCAACATTGGGCTTAAGAGAAATGCTGAACATATGCTGAGCTTCCTGAAACCCATCTCTCAAGCTTTAAACAAAATACAGAAAAATAGCTGTTTTATTGCGGATGCTGTATGAAATTTGGAAGGAAACTGAGTGAACACTTAAAAACAGAACTACACATGGACAGAATTAAATTACAAGCAGTAAACAAACGAATGGGACAAGCACTGACTCCAGCTCATTTTTTGGCAAATATCGTCAATATCCAATATCAGGGTCAAAACCTAAGTGCTGAGGAAGAGGAGTTAGCTATGACATGGGTATCCAGCAATCATCCATCTTTAATGCCAACTATAATAAACTTCAGAGCTAAGGGGGAACCATTCAAGAAATATATGTTTGCTGAAGATATTTTAAGGAAGGTCACACTAATAAACTGGTGGAAGTCACTTAAGCGCTTGGATTTAGAGACTGTTCAAGTAATGATTTCACTTTTAACAGCAGTAGCTTCTTCTGCAGGCGTTGAAAGAATATTCTCTTCCTTTGGACTCATTCATTAAATCGGTTGGGACCCAATAAAGCAGGAAAGCTTGTTTTTCTTTTCCAGATTATGAATAGGAACAAAGAAGAAGATGATGATGAAGATGACGACAAGTGAGCCACAGAGGACAGCAGGGACAGTAGTATTTAAGTTTTTCATGTGTCGGCTGGGCTCACAGTCTAAGTGTCTTAAAATATATATATATTTTGTTTAGCCAAATTAGTTAACATGGATGTTGTTAAGCAAATAACTTATGCTGTAATGTTGTTATTGTTTCAGTTGAATAAATCTATTTAAATTGTTATTAAGGTCAGGATTATTTTTCTCCTTCCCAAGTACAAACAGAACAGTGGTGTCCAAATATGAATGATTAACCCATTAAACTGGGGAGAAAAACGGAATATAAAAAGTGATTCTAAAAATCTTCATCTACTTGCATGTTAAAGTAGCAAGAACTAGTTTAGGTAGAAACTTTGATTTAAATCACTGATTTAAATCAAGCCTTACTGACTAGTGATTTAAATATCGTGATTTAAATCAGTTAGCTTTAAATCAAATCCACCCTGGTCCCCTGCAGTGAATGTCCAGGAAGTTAATGAGCGGCCTTGAAAGTACAAACAGGTGGACGCCGATAAGTATAATAATATAATTCTAGATACAAAGTGCCGTCTCTTTTTTCTATAAACTGAAGAGAATATAATTCTGTTTAATAATTATCTTTCTTTTACAGCCTCCTAGCCCCCATCCCATAACTTTACATTCCGAGTTCGGGGTTCGGACTCAAGTTCGAGCCTTTTGACCTCGAACTTAAAAAAAATGTTTGGGCAAGTTCGTTGAACCCCAACATCAGTGGGTTTGCTCATCACTACTCAAGAGACACAGGCTCAAACTGCAGTGTCTGCACATGTGCAGGATGTTGAGAGTTACTACAGCTCTGTAAGGAATAAATTAATAAATGTGGCTTCATACTGTGTAGGGGCTGCCTGTATTGTGAGAAAAAAAAAAAAAGAAAAGAAAGATATTTATACTCAGTAAAATACTTTTCTCTGAGCCATCATTGGGGGGGACACAGGACCATGGGTTATGCTATCTCTAGGAGGCTGACACTAAGTGATTACAAAACATATCAGCTCCTCCCCTGCAGTATACATCCCATGGCTGGGCCAGGCCCCAACCAGTTTAGTGACCAAGCAGTAAGAGAGCAAACAATTTGGGGTTCAACCAAAAGTTAATATGCAAACTCAAAAACCAGAACAATCGCATGAACCGGGCAACAGGGTGGGTGCTGTGTCCCCCAATGATGTCTCAGAGAAAAGAATTTTATAGTGAGTACACACAAAAATCTCCTTTTCTCCATCCCTCATTGGGGGACACAGGGCCATGGGATTGTCCCAAAGCAGTGCCTGGGATGGGAAGAAAAGCACGCAATCCTAAGGATGAGATGATGCTGTACATCTAGTCACCCTCATGGAGAGGTGCGCCACCGCCGCTTGCAGGACACGTTTACCCAGGCTTGCATCCACAGAGGCCTGGGTATGGATATTATAGTGCTTAGCGAATGTATGCAGGCTGGACCAGGTTGCCGCCTTACACACTTGTTCTGCAGATGCCTGGTGCCGAATAGCCCAGGATACTCCCACCACGCGAGTGGAGTGTGCTCGTAATCCGCCAGGAATGGGCACGTTCATCAGACGACACTCTTCTTGGATGGTAGAACGTATCCACCTAGCCAGAGTGGCCTTAGACACTGCCATGCCCTGTCTGTGACCTTCCATAAGTACGAAAAATTGTCCGTCTTACAGAAAGGAGCCGTTCTGAATATGTAGTATCTGTGGGCTCTCACAAGGCCAAGATATGCAAGGCCTTCTCTCACACGGTGCA